>LR812538.1:56312951-56607951 GCA_903798195.1 Danio kyathit | reverse complement strand
GACTGACAAATCACTGACAACAGCACAAGGACAGCCATTCTTTTAAAGTGCGCTCCACTGCCGGTCATTAAATACAGATCTGTGGCAGGCTGCTGCCATCCAAATGAATCCCATCCAGCACAAAGGATATTACTGAACCCGTGTTCAACTTTCTGTTTTAAAGATATGAGCTCATGGAGCCTATTTCCAAAAGCTTCTGTAATAGGTCAGAGTTGTAATGGTTTGCAAGCCATCGAATTGCATCAGAACGTGAAATGCTGTCGATCCGTACAAGACAAAGGTGTGTAAACAGGAGTGCATTCTAGGTTAACGTGATGGGATTGAGTTACTAGTCTAGTGGCTTTTAGAGGGCACGCTCAAGTATGCGTAAAAACCCAGCACCGCACATGCCTGAACGGTGAGTTCAACTCCACTGTATCATCATTTAACCTCTAATAAAAGCCACTGGAAAGTCTTTCTTTTGGTGGACGTAACATGATACTGTGAGCTAGCTTCATTTATTCAACCATTAAGTCAATTCATGTCCACTCGCATGCATGTACAAAAAAGCCCCACGCACATTGAATTTAACCAGTAGACAGACATGCACCGACATAAACTTGTTTTCAAGCATGGAGCTGCAAAAAATACACAACCTGACAAAAGTCTTGAAGTTTGAGGAACAACAAATAATAACTTGACTTCTAGTTGATCATTTGGTATCAGAAGTGGCTTATATGAAAGGCAAAGGCCTCTAGATTACGCTTATTATATTATATATATATTATTTTACTACAATAAAATATGATCATGCTTTGATTTTTAATTATGTAATTAGGACAGTAAGGTCTGACTTTGCTTAGACAAAAGTCTTGTCACTTAACAGAAATATGGTCCAGTATAGAATATAAAGTCATGGTGCAGTGGAAAAAGAGTGAATATTGTGTATCTCCCATGAGCTAGGAGGACTGCATCCATACATCTCTGATCTACAATGACTTAAATCACTTATTAATAAAGTCATCTGGAATGGCAAAGAAAGCGTTCTTGCAGGACTCCCAGAGTTACTGAAACAGGCCCCTGACATCTATCGTGTGCCGTTGCTTTTATTTACAACAGCCTTAAATCAGCCTTTAGGCTCGACAGTCAGGCACACTGCTGTTGGTGTTGTCAATCTGGCAACCTGCGCTTGCATGTGTTTTGAACAAGCGACAACCTCCCGCTCTCCCTCGGGAAGCCAATACGGAAGTAACTAAAACTGCAATTCATCGACTCGCCTGGGGGCTGGCTCCAGGAAGTCCAAGTGCTTTCTTTCTGCATTAGTTAAATGCCCATTTTTACAGCTGATAAAAACATGTTTCCAGCCTGGTACAAACGATGGCTTTGGTGCATATAGCTATGATTACCCTTCATGACAACTGTGAGGGGGGTGAATTTTTTTTATAACTCATCCGTTTCGTTTTTATTAAGTTATATTACGTCTGCATAATTAAGGGCGTGGCCACTTGAGTGACGGCTAGCCCTCGCTGCTCGCTGTCTCGTCACCTCAGCTGATTCTGGCTAATTAGCCGCGGAGCTCGGCATATTTATCGTATTTTTGTTTTGGTTAATGTTTCTTTACACCGTCATTTGTCTTTTGGAATTATTTCCTGCAATTATCAGATGATATGGCATGCTGTGTGGACTTAATTGTGCTTACAAACCGTTCAAGTTGCCTCCATTTCCCAGGTGAGTGAAATTATATACTTATATACCATCTCTATAAATGATTTGTTTTATTTAAGATCATTTATCATTTAAATGTTCTTTAGACCAGTATTGCACTCCAGAATCTGACAAATTGATTAGCTGTAGGCTATAAACAGTCATCTGAAGCGTTGTCATACATTGTTAGTGCTGGATTTTTATAAACAGCCTTGCATTTACTAACACAGACCGTATCTGAAGTGTTTGATAGTAATTCGCGTTTTCCTCCTGTCGAAAAACGTCATAAGAGCAATGTTTAGTGGCTCAATGTATTACAACAGTGTTTTTAAAAGTCTAAACACTTTATTGATATAGTGTACAACCAAGCACGTGTGGTCAGAACACAAACAAGTCACAGGTAATGAAGTATTAAACGTTCTCCCGAATTACAAAGTCTGTCTAAGCCAGGTCTAAGCAAAATGCCGAGAATCCAGCATGCGTCTGTAGCTCCGCTCACTCTCCGCCTCTTTGCCCTTATTTGGTATCCCGCGTTTGGTGCGATGACGCGCTAACAAAATGGCGACGGTTGGCCGCGCCTACTTGTAGCTTCTTTTGCAGTGTTCAGAAACCTATGGGTGACGTCACGGATACTACATCCATATCTTTTACAGTCTTTGGTTTTGAACCAGGTGTGCAATACCTAGTTCAACCTCTAGGTGTCAAACTTACATACAGTACTGCACTTTTAAACCTGAACAACTACATACTGTAACAACCACCTACCAACACCGTAACATTGAAGCAAACAACTAGAAATGCCACTGCAGTTACACCCTAGCAACCACACAGCTTTATTCGTTAATTTTTGAGCTTTTAAAATACAATTCTGAATGGCGCAAATGACCGTAAATCTCTCGCTAAACATGTTTTTTACTCTAACAGAAGACAGAGCGTTCCTCAAAATCCCACATTACCATGAGTCAGGCCTGTTTGGTCTGCTATCACTCATGCAAACCTGCAGGCTTAGACTGCGTCTGGATGTCATAACCTCTAATCAGCCTTGCCAAAACCTCAGAACAGATCTTCAAAAATGTGGCCTGTGTCTCCTGAGCGGCGTTCGGCTCACGATCCTCTATCATTCACCTTGCGCTCCTGTCCACACACACCAATTAGACGCTATTACTGCCCCACATGTCACGTCTATACAGACAGATGATATGAAAAGCATCTCAAGGGCACTCAAATTAAGTGCACGCCGACCTCTGATTTTCATTCTTTGGACGCAGTATTGATTTGAGCCTTGAGTTTCCTGTGCTGCTTCTCATCATGACCTCCGCTGATTTACTGTCGTGCGTTTCGAGAGTTGACATCGCAAAGATCCGTGCGGCAGGTCAGACAGTCAGATGGTTTTACGCAAGATCAAGGAAACAGCCAAAAGTACAACACTGCAGAAAGGAATTTTGGTCTTGTTTTGTGGTTACAAATATGTAAAGTAGGGCCTATTGGAAAAATCTGACACTGCAAAATGTTGTTGTTTTTTTCCATTTACAGTTAAAGTCAGAATTATTAGCCCACCTGAAGTTTTAGCAAATATAGTATTAGCAAAGCTAATATTGCTTAAGGGGGCTAAAAATATTGACCTGAAAACTGTTTTATATATATATATATATATATATATATATATATATATATATATATTAGAGCTGTCAAAATTAGCGCGTTAACGCACGTGATTAATTTGAACTATTTAACGCGTAAAAAAAAATTAACGCATTTAACGCAGTTGCAGGTTTTTATTTATTTCCTGTTGTGGCCGGCATGTGTTCAGGGCCAGCGCTTCCATAGAGGCGCTAGAATAGTGAGCGAACCCCCCTGTCCTCACGTTCATCTCATTTCGACTCCCACCTGCTCCCTCCCGGTTCTCACTTTCATCCGCAAACCGGTAACTTTCTATTTCACTTTCGGGTTGAGGGCGCCAGTTCAGCTTGCTCCGGCCCTGCGTGTGTTTAATGTGTAAAGAAATATGGATAAAGGATAATATGGATCCATGTAAATGTACTCAGTGAAAGTGGCAGATGATGTCTCAAGCTGTCAAAGACAGCCCATTCCTCTCTAAGTTGACTCCAAGCGCCCTCAAATGTTTCATTAAGTTTGACGTGTTTCCCCCCTACACGCAACTTTTGTAAAGCGTCTGCTTTGCTATGTCAGAATCCTTGCTTGAGAAATACAGTCATACTTTAAGAACGCTTAGTTTAAACAAAATTTGATCAACGCGATCGTGCGTGTTGATGATCTGAAGGGAGTGCGCTGTGCTGCGCGTTCTCTCTCTCTGTGTGTGTGTGTGTGTGTGTGTGTGTGTGTGTGTGTGTGTGTGTGTGTGTGTGTGTGTGTGTGTGTGTGTGTGTGTGTGTGTGTGTGTGTTGTCCCCCGATAATGTCAATAGACTGCAACTAGCTAAATGTTAAGGAGGACTAGGCAAAATTGTTTCTACTTTATAATTAAGGTTCTCAACTTGCAATACAACTTTACAATGAGTACAATTAGTCACCTTGGAATTATAATGTTCTATCTGCGTTCTGATTGATTTTGAGATATTGAGCTTCAAAGTTTTTGCATAGCAAACAGTATGTGTGTAACATTAGTTTTTTTTTGTTTCGTTTTTTTTAATAAAAAGTCTTAAAATGTAAACAACTTATTAAAAAACATCCCATAATGTAAATAAGTTGTCATTTAATAAGAATATGTCAATAACTCAATTTTGACAAAAATGTCAGACAGAACCTTATAATTGTAAGGTGATGAATTGTTTGTATTCAATACTTTATTATTATTGTAATTTTCCAATTTCCATATTTGCAATGCCTGTATTTTGGATTTTTTTTTTTTGATTCGTGATTAATCATGATTAATCACAAAAAAAGTGTGATTAATTAGTTAATTTTTTTAATCAATTGACAGCCCTAATATATATATATATACTACTTTTAACTACTTTTATTCAAAAATAAAAATAAAACAAATAAGACTTTCTCCAAAAGAACAAATATGATAGGAAACACTGTGAGAAATCCCTTGCTCTGTTAAACATAATTTGGGAAATTTTTGAAAAAGAATAAAAAAAAAGAAAAAGAAATCACAGGAGGGCGAATAACTTTGACTTCAAGTCTATTGCAGGCAGTGTTGGGCAATAACGCGTTACTAGTAATCCGTTACTGTAACGACATTCAGGGCTCGAAATTGCGACCATTTTGGTTGCATATGCGCCCAAAATTGATTCTATGCGAAATCATAATATATTCGGGAGCATTTGTGCGACTATATATAATGGCTAGTGTGACCGTTTTGATTTTTTTCTAAAAACGTGCTGAATCGTTCTTCCCTGCTGCTATATTGGTTCTGTCAATCACTCAAGGCTTTCTGCTGTCAGATGACCGCTGGAAATGCAAACGGCTGAAGTTTGAGGAAGACGAAATGAAAAGAACTGCGCTGATGACAACGATCATGTGGTGAATGTTGATCTGCCAGCCAAGATCTATCGAGTGTTTTCGGAGAGATTGCTGAAAGACTCGGTGTGGATCGGCTGTTTTATGGCGTGAATCTCGATGCATTGCATTCACTGCGTGTTCAGCGCAAATGGCCGCTAAATGTAAAATCTAACACTGTACACATTATCACCAAAGAAGCTTGCCTTTAAGTTTAAACTGAAACGGTACTGTGCAGATGGTCTTCCATTCTGGTCTGCCCCGCTCATATATTGGGCCGGCTCGGCTGACTCGCCTGCTTTCCAACAAACACAGAAAAATGTAAATTGGTGCCTAACGAGACTGAGCATTTAAAATGACACAAACCGAAACTAAAACTTTTAAAGAGTGGTAGAAGTGAGACTTTTCTTCCTTTTCTGTCTGTTCTTTCTTGAATATTATTCTTCTATTTAGTTACTGATGACTGCATTGCAGCTTTCAGCATTGAATTGAATGTTCATTATAAACTTACGTTTATGTTTTGCAGCAGAAAAATTATTTGTTTATTAAATTGACATGCATATTAAAACAATAGTGTAAATGGACAATTCTTACCGCCATGCATCATTTTTGTTTGATGCAAACCATAGATTTATTTTTTATAATGTAACAGTAGGACTTTTATAGCAGACATTCATTTTGGAATTAATGCGCAAATATCAATAAGTCATTACAGAATTAGTTAAATAGTCATTTTTAGGTTTTGTTGGTATTGATTGATGATGTTTTCAAATACAATAAATCTGTTAATATACAATTTGCAAAAGTGCTCATTCATTTTCGGTGAGTGCTCCTAAATTGGGAAGTTGGGAGCACTGGTTTGACAGTACTTTTGACAGTAATTAACAATGTAACGCATTACTTTTAAAATATATTAACTCCGTTATTGTTACAGTATGATGCATTTGTTTGGTACTCATTTTCTTCTTTCTTTTTCTTTTCGGCTTAGTCCCTTTATTAATCCGGAGTCGCCACAGCGGAATGAACCGCCAACTTATCCAGCATATGTTTTACGCAGCGGATGCCCTTCCAGCCGCAACCCATCACTGGGAAACATCCATACACACTCATTCACACTCATACACTACGGACAATTTAGCCTTTACCTAATTGGGTATTCACCTACACTGCATGTCTTTGGACTGTGGGGAACCGAAGCACCCGGAGGAAACCCAGGCGAACGCAGGGAGAACATTCAAACTCCACACAGAAACGCCAACTGACCCAGCTGAGGCTTGAACCAGCGACCTTCTTGCTGAGGTAACAGCACTACCTACTGCGCCACTGCGTCACCTTGTCCGGTACTTGGCAAGTGAATTAATTTTGGCTGCAGTCTAGGCCACATCTTCCTGTTTACAGCAGCAACGCGTTGTGGGATTGGTGGATGCCAACCAACCACCATAAAGAAGACGCGTCATGTATGAGGCATCAAACTGGACAAAAGTCAATCGAAAGCAAAGACAGAACGCACGCGAGGACCACCAAGTGTGAGAAAGCCCGGGGGGGGGGGGGTGTTTTGCAGCCTGTGCAGTAAGCGGGATGAAGCGCGAGTGATTTATATCTGAAGTCAATGCAAAGATTGGATTAGACATCCTGTGATGCGAATTGGGCGTTTTGTGCGTTCGACGCACTTCTGACTGCAAAAGAAAGTGGAGCAAACATCTAACGAAAGGAGCAGTGGAACAGAGAGAAAAGTAAGAAGCTTACAATGATGAAGATGGATCAAGGATGACGGCTGCTGGATTGAAGGACATTATTTGTGCTTTACATGTAATGTGTATTTATATAGCGCATTTATTGTGTATGGCCATACACCCAAAGCGCTTCACAATCACGAGGGGGGTCTCTTCACACCACCACCAGTGTGTAGCATCCACTTGGATGATGCGACGGCAGCCACAGGACAACGGCGCCAGTGCGCTCACCACACACCAGCTATTGGTGGAGTGAAGAGACAGTGATAGAGCTAATTCGGTGGATGGGGATGATTAGGAGGCCATGATGGGTAAGTGCCAATTGAGGGACTTTGGCCAGGACACCGGGGTTATACCCCTACTCTTTACGAGAAGTGCCATGGGATTTTTTAATGACCACAGAGAGTCAGGACCTCGGTTTAACGTCTCATCCGAAAGACGGCGCCCACTGACAGTATAGTGTCCCCTTCACTTTTACTGGGGCATTAGGACTCACACAGACCGCAGGTTGAGCACCCCCTGCTGGCCTCTCTAACACCACTTCCACATGTATGACTGGTATTATGTGCATCAAATTGATAATAAAATCGATGTTTTTGTTTAGCTCTTTCCCTGCAGTTAACGAGAGAAACCGCTTTCCTGCCATTGAGGAGTTGTACGGCAATCGTGTTTTAGGTGTATTACGGCAGGGGAAGCCCTAGCGCATGTCCTGAGTGAGGTACATGTCAGATGCTCTGGGGAGTGAAATCTGAGAGAAAGTAAGATCGTAGATGAAAAAATATATACATTATATTATACATTATATTATACAAAATATATTATACAACCTTCCTTTGGCTTAATCCCTACTGTTTTAGATCTTGTCTTGAGAAGAAACCAAAATAAAGAAGCTTTATTTTTATGATTTGTGTCATTGTGTCAGATTGCACACCTAAAATAGTTGGCTACCTAATATGGTAAATAAGAATATACAATCTACCTGCTTACACTGCAGACACAAATGCACATATCTGATTCATATTGAATGTATTTCCTTTTTTTTTGCCTGCTTACACATGCGTGGGCCATTTCTGATCTGTGCAACATGGGAGAAAAAAAAATGGGATTCTGTCACTTGAACCATGTGGTGTAAATTGTGGCCTACGTAAAATGAGAGGAATGTGACTAATTTAAACACTTTTGATTGGCCGATGTGTTCAAGAAATCAATCAATGGACACATACCAGTGATTGATATCATTAGCGTTTGGCTGTACTGCAGTATCAGCTAATAATGTGTTACACAATGTTCCCATTCACAGCTTCCTTCCATTCAGACAGAAATGCTTTGAACATCAGATGATATTTTGTCTTTTGTACACTGCTGTCATTTTATGGAGAAACTTCTCAGCATTGGTGCTGAACTGTGAATTTGCAGATGGTTTGTATATAAGTGTATTAAGAACGCAACAATAAATAATGTTTGTTGTATTGTCTGCAATGAAACACAAGTCAAAGTACATTTAGAAATGACTACTTTCTTTTTTATTTGTGTTTCCATACTGTCCCAACTTTTTATTAACTTCAAAAAATCATTTTTACAATGTGTTGGAATATTGAGTGAGTAAATAATAGTAATATGGCACACGCCATTACTGAACACTTATGGACTTCCAGAAAACGTCTTGTGGACTTCAGGGTCTGGGTGTGAGTCTCACTTGGATTAAATCACAGGGTTTGAACTTAGACCTTCATCCCACATTAACAATTGTTGTAGGAACAGCACTCGGTCCCAGTTTAAAGCTTTCAGCTTCTAATGAGGTGTTTGTAAATTCTCCACGGTGCCTTCGGTTTGTGTGAAAAATTCGGACAGGTCGGCCTTCCCATGCTGTCAGCCTCATGTGCAGCTCAGATGTTTGAAGTGAGCCATCGCAAGGAAATTCCTCAGCGCACATAATTCTGTAAAAATCTGGCAGACCGCAAATGTGGCATCCCGTATGGTTGGGAATCAGATGTAAATCTTTAAAACTTGGGGTGGAGCTTCAAATGATTCGGAGAAACTTTTTTCTGGGAGGAGGTATCTTCAGGGACATGTTTCTCATTTTTAGAACATGCAGATTTTTTTTTTTTTGAGTGGTTTCGAAGTAAATGCTTGAAGCAAGTCCTAGACAATTATGTAGTAAAGTACAATTAGAGGAAGCAAATCATCTTTAATTGCTTATTTTGCAGGGATGTACTTTGCTACTGCTCTGCTGAACAAAGGAGTTCTCGAATTACCTTCATTAAGCTAATTGGTAGCAATGCAAACATGTTTGCAGAACAATAAAAGTTAATAACGAGATGTCGGTCTTCTTTTATGAGCATGAATCATTGCTTAATTACACAGACACATCTGATACTATTTTAGTAACGCTGCTTTATAAAGCTTCAGGATGTGTGCGAATCATTTGTTTGGATTCATATTTTTTGGAGGTTATATCATTTCAAAACATTTAGAAACGTAGGTGTTTCTCTGGATCTGATCTCTAAACTTATCTTATCTCGGGGTTAGTTTTCGTTAAAGTATTTTTTATTCATATTTATAAACATCACAAATATAGTAAAGTCTGGAGCTTGTACAAACATCCACATCACTTTGATCAGATGCTTTCTGAACTGACTTACTTCATGTTCTCCCCGTGTTGGCGTGGGTTTCCTCCATTTGCTCCGATTTCTACCACAGTCCAAAGGCATGTGCTATAGGTGAATTGAATAAACTAAATTGGCCATAGTGTATGTGTGTGAATGAGTGTGTATGGATGTTTCCCAGTAAAGTGTAAAGATAGTAAAGTGTGGAGCTTGTGCAAACATCCACATCCCTTTGATCAGATGCTTTCTGAACTGACTTTCTTTTGCTTTTATTTTGTTATTATGAGGAAATTAGGGCAAATGTTATTAGGGCAACCGAAGCTGGGAACACTTCCCAAAAGACATTATAATTTGAACAGAATCTACGCTTATGTTAGTCTGTTTTTCCTTATCCTGAGGTCACCATAATCCTGGACCAGGATGTATCCAGAGCAGATGCTGTGGTGGTCATGGAGGAGTGGAGAGCATGAGACTGATTCCTAAAAGACAGACAAGTCTCTGCATTGATCCTGTGGGCCAGCCTGAACACCGCCAGTGACCTACTTACACCTGCAGCTTCTCCACAATGGACGTCCAGCGTTCTCCAGCCTCCGGTGCCTAGACTGCAGCTCTGCACAAGAACTTTGGCCAGAGGAGAAATGGTCGTGCCCAACTGAGCCTGGTTTCTCTCAAGGTTTTCTTCCTTCACTTTCGTCAATTGGTGAAGTTTGATCCTCGCCACTGTCGCCACTGGCTTGCTTGGTTTGGGACTTGTGGAGCTGCGCATCGATGGATTTGCTCTTCAGTGTTTGGACTTTCATCAGTGAAAATTAAACCACACTGAACTGAACTAAACTGAAATTCAACTCTGAAAACTGGACAATTTCAATTTACTAGAACTTCTATGTTAAGCTTCTATGTTATAGCAATATCGGTCTTTTCATGAGCTGTGTTAAATTTTACATATAGCTGCTGCTTGCACGGCTGACAGCTTTGTGAGGATGAAAGATTATACAGTACCTCTCGCGCTTAAAATGTGTAGATTCAGGGCAAACGCTGTTACCTGCAAACCCCGTCCCACAGACTTTACAGTGAATGGCTTTAGTTATTTTTATAGCGGACTTGAAGCCACTGGAAGTCTTTTATCCATTCTTGGAAAAGTGTAAATGGTGGATTAACATTCAGCACATGATCACTAATAAGATGTGCCATTATTAGTAACTTTAGGTGGTTTCTAAAACTAAATCTGTCAGTGTTATTTTCATTCTCTCATCTTCAGCGCTTCACATTTTTGCAGTTGTAGCTCCTGTCATCTGAAGGCAAAAGGCATTGACTGAGTGATTGACAGCTGATATTAACCAATCCATTCGCGTTCCGTTCTAGAGCAGTGGGCCAATAACAAGAGCACAAAGGCGGGGCAAGCATTGCTGGCATTTTTTACTTCAGCAAGTTCACATGTTTTAATCTGTTCCTGAGCACTGCGTTTGCCGTTTTTAGGTGCAAATATGCATAAATGTCTCCTAAATCCGCGCACACGCTGAGGATTTTGCAGTGAAAACAGTGAAAATGTATGCACTCGCACAAATTCTTCCAAATATATGTTTAGGTCGCATAGATACATTTTCGGCCGCATATGTGACCAACACGGTCGAGCCCCAGCATCTTTACTTGCTATTATTTCCTCATAATAATAATAATAAAATAAGGAAGTTATCAACAATCACAATACAAATTACAGTGAGCTCCAAACAAACTCTCGTCTCCTCCACCAGCTGTGGGGAAAAGCCATTATAACAGCACAGATCACTCTGCCTATTCATGCGTATAAAAGTGATTGACAGCAGGTAATTTGGGTGTAACTTTATTTATTTATGGTTTGGTTATGGGTAAAGCAAAGACCATGTGGGTCAGGTAGTGAAAACGGTAGGCTACAATTAATTAATTTGTTATGAATTAATTGATATTTAACAACAACCACCCCTGCCTACGACGACGATGCCATCGTCCATCGCGATGTTTCACATTAGACATCGTACAATGCCAAATTGGTCAACAACGCCCAACCCTAAGCCCTACCTGTCACAATATCCATTTTTGTTGTACGATATATTGCACCAAAATATATTGCGATAAACGATATTATTGCCATTTTAAGACCATTTTATGCCACTCATTATATAATGCCAAAATGACAATATAATATCACCACAATAATACGCCCCTTTATTCTTAATAATATGTCATTTAAGTATAGTTTTTTAAACAACTTTATAATGAGGCAGTGTAATCAGAATGTAAAAACGCATATCCTAAATAAATAATAATAAATGTTAACAAAAAAGTGCAAGGTAAAAAGTAACAGAGGCTGCGATATCTGCTACCAGAACTATTTTCAGTTGTCGGGCACCCACATGAAAATATACAATAGTAATATATAGTAAATACTATAGTGTTTTGAACCATACTGACGCTGACACCTCCATTAGAGATGTTGCACAATCAGTTAAAGTGTTGCTAGAATTGTTTTTTATGTATGGGTGATATATATTGCATCACCAAAAATGATTGCGGTCATGTCCATGTGTTGTTCAATTCAATTCAATTCAATTCATCTTTATTTGTATAGCGCTTATACAATGTAGATTGTGTCAAAGCAGCTTCACATGGAAGATTATAGTGAATTGAAACAAAGTCAGTTCAGTTTTCAGAGATTAAGTGCAGTTCAGTTTAGCTTAGTTCAGTGTGGGTTAATAATCACTACTGAGAGTCCAAACACTGAAGAGCAAATCCATCGATGCGCAGCTCTACAGATCCCGAACCATGCAAGCCAGTGGCGACAGCGGCGAGGAAAAAACTTCACCAATTGGCGAAAGCGAAGATTTAAAAAACCTCGAGAGAAACCAGGCTCAGTTGGGCACGACCATTTCCCCTATGGCCAAACGTCTTGTGCAGAGCTGCAGTCTAGGCGCAGGAAGCTGGACCTCAGCGAAGACTCGTCTGTCCTTGGAGCATCACAGGAGTTCGTCCCATGTTCTCACTCCACGATGACCACCACAGCAGCTGCTCAGGATACGGCCTGGTCCAGAAAACCTTGGGATCATCTCGTCGCTGGTCTCGGATCGCGTCAGTGGCACTGCGTAGTCTGAGGGCCTCGAGATGAGTACCCCCAGGTGGAAATAGAGAATAAAGAGAATAATTAGCGTAGCTGCTGTTCATAGTGTATATAAACGAGAAGCAAAATCCTGTGTGGGGCACATCATGCGTCATACCGCTATGTAATGCACTGAGTGTATGCTTTGCTAAAAAGATAGGTCTTTAATCTAGTTTTGAAGAGCGAGAGTGTGTCTGAGCCTCGGACATTATCAGGAAGGCTATTCCAGAGTTTAGGGGCCATAAATGAGAAGGCTCGGCCTCCTTTACTCGACTTTGATATTCTAGGTATTACCAGAAGCCCTGAGTTTTGAGATCGTAAAGAGCGGGTTGGGTTGTAGCGAGACAGGAGGTTGGTTAGATAAACAGGAGCTAGATTATTTAAAGCTTTATAGGTAAGGAGTAATATTTTTATAGGTAAGGAGTAATATTAGTGTTGTGCGATAAGTTCATATATATTGATTATTTTGACATGCGTAAACATCACAACTGTTTTTCCATGCTTATATTAATAAGAAATGCTTTAGTGAATCAGCATATTAGGATGATTTCTTAAAGACTGGAATAATACAAATCCATTGTTTATACACTGGAATGGAAGACATTTTTATATACAGTACTGTGTACAGTACAATCTCTTAGGTCACCACCAGCTTTTGCACAGATCTATCCATCTAAAAGGAGCAAATGCAGAGTCGTTACTTTTGGGTGAACTATACTTTTTTTTTTTTTTTTTTTTTTTTTTTTTTTTTTTAAGTTTTTCACATTTTAAAGAACACACCCCAAATCCCTCCCATGCCAGCAAATAATGTGACATGTAAATACATATGCACAAGTACTTCCACAACTGTACAGATACTTAATCATATTCCTCCATGAGTAGTCTATGCCTGCACATATCCACAAGTCCAGTCAAACATCTGTATATGTACATTACATATACAGCATATATACATATGTGCATATATACATCATTAGTACAAATGACAAGAGAAGAGAGAAAAAAAATAAAAATAAAAAAATAAATAAATAAAAAAAGAAAAAGAAAAAGAGATCAATAATAAAAATTAGAAAAATGTTTTTGAATATATAAATACCTATACATACCCAATTATTGAAAATTTGTATTTTGTACACATTGCTATGATTCATGAAATTTTCCGCACCACTCAGTTTTCATTGGTCAGTCTGTAGACGTTCAAAAAAGGGCTTCCAAATTTTTTACAATTTCTTTGGTTTGCCTGCAATCTCATATCTAATCTTTTCCATGTGTAATGCATTACAAAACTCTGCAAGCCATGTCTCAAATTTAGGTGTACACTCTTTGTTCCACATCAACAATATTACCTTTTATGCCATAGTCATTCCATACTGAACTGTCTGGATTTGATCCAAACTACAGTTTTCAAAGGAAGGAGCCCAGCCTAATATTGCGATAAGAGGGTCAGGAGGAAAATCAATCTTTGGTACTTCAGTGTAAAAAGAGAACACCTCAGTCCAGAATTTAGACATTTTTAGGCAAAACCAAAATATGTGAGTCAGTGTACTTTCATTGGACTTACATTTAATACATAGAGATGATACAGAGGGGTATATAGAGTGCAATTTAGTGTGGGAATAGTGTAGTCTATGGACTACCTTATATTGGATCAGCTGGAGGTAAGAGTTAATGGGTGAACTATACCTTTGATATACAAACAGAAAATATGGGAAATATGTACACAATAGGGCGACATGGTGGCTCAGTGGTTAGCACTGTCGCCTCACAGCAAAAAGGTCACTGGTTCAAGTCCCGGCTGGGTTAGTTGGCACTTGTGTGTGGAGTTTGCATGTTCTCCCCATGTTGGCGTGGGTTTCCTCCGGGTGCTCTGGTTTCCCCCAGAGTCCAAAGACATGTGCTGTAGATGAATTGAATAAACTAAATTGGCCAAAATGTATGTGTGTGAGGGAGTGTGTATGGATGTTTCCCAGTACTGGGTTGCAGCTGGAAGGGCATCCGCTGTGTAAAACATATGCAGGATAAATTGGCGGTTCATTGCGCTGTGGAAACCCCTGATTAATAAAGGGACTAGGCTGAAGTAAAATTAATGAATGAATGTGGACTATATTCAGAACAAGATTACTTTTGGAACCGAAAGACTAGCATCAAAAGTCTTTACCGTGACGTTTAGCATCAAGCAACAGCTTGAACTTTTCTGAAATGATGTGCTATTTAATATCAAGCATCTTTCAGAATTTCAGCAAGAGTTCTTTCTTATAGATTTAGCATGTTTTAACTTTCCTTTTCTCTTCAGGTGAATCTCATACTGCCTATAATATTGTCTACTGTATGTAATATTCAGGTCTGGACTCAGTGGAGGCAATTTCATGACTCTCTTTGTCTCATCAGCTGTTTTTCCTTGCCTAAGACTTTTGCACAGTACTTATATATCCATTAGAGAAACTGTAATACTATATACATTACCGGCCACTTTATTAGGTCCATCTGTCCAACTGCTTGTTAATGCAAATTTCTAATCAGCCAATCACATGGCAGCAACTCAATGCATTTAGGCATGTAGACATGATCAAAACGATTTGCTGCAGTTCAAACCGAGCATCAGAATGGGGAAGAAAGGTGATTTAAATAACTTTAAACGTGGCATGGTTGTTGGTGCCAGACGGGCTGGTCTGAGTATTTCAGAAACTGCTGATCTACTGGGATTTTCACGCACAACCATCTCTAGGGTTTACAGAGAATGGTCCGAAAAAAGAGAAAATATCCAGCGAGCAGCAGTTCTGTGGGCGCAAATGTCTTGTTGATGCCAGAGGTCGGAGGAGAATGGCCAGACTGGTTCCAGCTGATAGAAAGGCAACAGTAACTCAAATAACCACTCATTACAACCAAGGTCTGCAGACGAGCATTTCTGATCAAACAACACATCCAACCTTAAGGCGGATGGGCTACAGCAGCAGAAGACCACACCAGGTGCCACTCCTGTCAGCTAAGAACAGGAAACTGAGGCCCCGTTTACACTAATGCGTTTTCGTTTTAAAACGCATAAGTTTTGCTATGGTTACGCCATCCGTCCACACTACGCCGGAGTTTTCGAGCCCCAAAAACGGAGCGTTTTGAAAGCGCTGGAGAGGTCGTTTTCATTCTAAAACGCTGCTGCTCCGTCTCAGTGTGGATGGGGGAAAACGGAGACATCTGAAAATGGAGGCGTGGCTGCTGAGATTCGCTACCTGATTGGGGCTTATGGGTCATTGCGTATACTCTTATTTGTCAAGCTCCTATCACATGACTATAATGCTACCGGAAGACGGCAGACCAGCCTTCACTGTAAACAACAACATGGACACAGAAATGAGAGCGTTGTTTGCACTATTGTCCGTTTTAGGCGCCATTGTGCAATTAAACTCTGCCTTTTTTACTACAGCAGCTGCAGATATTCGCAAGAGGCAAGCTATTGTTCGAGCACTCGCTAATCGCTCGCATTCATCGTTCAACCAGCGTTTGTTGACTAACAATAACCAAATGCCGAGCGAGACACATGCTTCCTGTTTATACTTGAACGCGCATGCCCAGAGTGTGTGAATGGTCACGTGATATACGTTTTTGGTGGAGTAGTGTGGACGGAGATATGTTTAGAAACGCTAGATGAAACGCTAGTGTGGACGCGGATCGTTTTTGATTTAAAACGCCGTTTCAAAACGATAACGCATTAGTGTAAACGGGGCCTGAGGCTACAATTCACACAGGCTCACCAAAATTGGACAATAGAAGATTGGAAAAACGTTGCCTGGTCTGATGAGTCTCAATTTCTACTGCGACATGATAGGGTCAGAATTTGGCGTCAACAACATCAAAGCATGGATCCATCCTGCCTTGTATCAACAGTCCAGGCTGCTGCTGGTGGTTGTGTAATGGTGTGGGGGATTATTGTCTTGGCACACTTTGGGCCCATTAGTATCAACTGAGCATTGTGTCAGCCGACCTGAGTATTGTTGCTGACCATGTCCATCCCTTTATGACCACAGTGTACGCATCTTCTGATGGCTACTTCCAGCAGGATAACGCACCATGTCATAAAGCGCAAATCATCTCAGACTGGTTTCTTGAACATGACAATGAGTTCACTGTACTCAAATGGCCTCCACAGTCACCAGGTCTCAATCCAATAGAGCACCGTTGGGATATGGTGGAAGGGGAGATTCACATCATGGATGAGCAGCCGACAAATCTGCAGCAACTGAAGAGAAAATCTCTGAGGAATATTTCCAGTGCCTTCTTAAATCTATGCCATGAAGGATTAAGGCAGTACTGAAGGCAAAAGTGGGTCCAACTTGTACTACTAAGGTGTACCTAATAAAGTGGCCGGTACGTGTAAGTATTTGGTCAAAACAAATGCAACCCTGGTGAGCAAAAAAATACTTTTTTAAAACAAATATCACAAATACATTTCTGAATAGTTGTGTATTTAACTATTAGCTATTCTTTCTCTGCTGTGACCTTAACAAATCTCAGCAATCTCTGCAAATTTAGACGTCATTTAACACTTTAACTGCAAGTGAAAGTTAGCAGACAGTTTAGCTAATTAGCCGTGACTTGTGTTACACCATCAGTTTGAGCTTGCATTGCTTGAAGTGTTTGCATTCACTTGCCTGCAATTTGAGTATGCCTTCATGCACGTATATTTCAGCACTCAGATGTCTTGCTTAAAGGCTCGATGATGTAAGCTCAAAATAACAAACCTCCCGTTTTGAACCCTAAAACCCTTCTGGGCTTTGAACCTGTGACCTTTGTGCTTTCAGCCCTGATCTTTGACCAATGAGCCATCACCACCCACAAGCTCTCCCGGCTCGACGTATTGGGTTACTGTTACTTGTTCAAATAAGCAAGAGGTCAGATTGGTGGAGCTCGACCAATCAATCACTGACAGCACTGAGGGTTTGGAGTCAGACGGTTTCAATTTGAACCATCAGGACCAATCAAATGAAAGAGTCACTTGCTGGCGGAGTAAATCTTATTTAGTGATCTCAAAATAAACAGTGGTGGATGAAGCTCGCAAATTAGCCAAGTCGAAGTCCTCCAGAAGAAGTATAAAGTCAGATATAACTTGAGTCAAGAGTAGTAAAACATTTTTATTCAATTAATTAGTAAAAGTACTCACTGATGAATGTTTATTTCGCAAGTTAAATTATCACACTCTTATAATCATGCTGATAATTAATGATAATTCAAGTGAAGACTTGAAACCACAATCATACACTGAACACAGTGTTCACATCTGTTTGTAAAAACAGTGAATTGTTTACTGGGCACAAAATTGTTCATTCTGAACGGATCATTTGAATCAGTGAGTTATTTACCAGAGACTCACATTGAATGGATCATTTGAATCAGTTGCTGCATCCCAATTCGCATACTTATACTATGACCTAAAAGTATGTACTTTTTTTGTGGAGGAAAAATATATACTTTTGAGTGTGTAACAGAAAAGTATGCAAGCTTTGGGACATACTACTTCCTCGTTACACAGATTGTTGTGTTGCTTAGTTAAGAGCCCTGTCAATCATCCACATTTCTGTCGTATTTAATTTCCTACCTTATTGGAGAAGCAGCAGCAGGATAATCTCCCATTCACGAGTCTTTCATGCAGAGAAATCTCCTCAGGTCTTTGGATAATTCTGCATTCAGACGGTAATGTCCAAACACGTCTTTATATAAGTTCAGTATTGTTGTTGCAGATGAAATATAACACAGACAGCGATATTTAAATATTCTCCAGTGGGCTAGATATTAATTAACAGTCATACAAACATCTTTACCGAAGCCTCTCTGCTTGACGGTTGGTCTCGCGCGTCCATCATGTTTGTAGTTTGTTTACACTTTTCACCCACGTTTTGTAGTTCTAATCGATTTCACGTCCAACGCGCAATGTACTGTGGGCAATATCAGCGGTTAGAGTATGGACGCTTCTACACTTAAAATTTTGACCGGAAATAGTAAACCATCAGGGAATTTTTGGCATACTCTTTTCAACATACTACGATTTGGGACATACTAATTCTATTTTCACATACTATTTAGGACGGATAGTATGCGGTTTGGGACGCAGCGAGTGAGTTATTTACCAGAGACTCACTCTGAATGGATCATTTGGATCAGTGAGTTATTAGGTGGGTTTGACTTCATGCAGCGCTGCGCAGACCGCAGTCTTAAAGCGGTGCATGCCGGTTCGAAACTTTGGCCAGATTGATGCTGCGCTCCGACAGCGCTCCAAGATCAGACGATTAAGTCAGCCCGCGCAGCACCTGAAGAGCGACTGCTGGAACTGCGATGACGACCCTGATGTTACACAATTGGCCGAGTTCACCGCATGACAACAACCACGTGTGTTTCGGGTTTATTAGTGGTCAAATTCCGATTCACAAATTTCAAAACAAACAATTAAATGTTCATACACTATCTTGTACACATCATGCTTATTTAAAGACTACAAATATTTTACTGCAGTAATCATCTTTTGTTAATTTGTTCATAATGTCTAGATTGTTTAAACAGGTTTATTCTGCCTTTTTTTATACAGACTACTGTATTATACATTTTAGTAAATGACCAAATATTAACTCAAAAAAGTCTTACAGACTTATAATAAAATAATTATCATCATTGATCCTGACACCCCTATGAAGATTTCTTAACAAATTAAGTAAAAAATATTTTATTAAATATAAAAATATATGATTATGAAATATTTTATTTCCTGTTAAGCCGTTTATGCAGAAATGTTAAACGTGTCATTGATGTACCTGCTCTATCTGGTTATTTTCTATTTGTAGTCGCTCATTTATTGTGGTCCTTTTGTTCAATCTCTATGGATTAAAGTGCTTTTAAAAAAAAATGTTTTATTATCCAAAATAATCATTGTTTAAGACTTTATCAAAACACCTTGTTTTTGGGTTTTACACTAATATATATTGGAAAGTTTTATATCTATAAATGTAAATAAAAGTAAACCCCTTTTTAGCATATTCAAACAAGCTCTGGAACAGTATTGACATACCTTTCAACATCTAGTAGCCCAAAGACTGATGCTTAAACTCCAAGAATTTGTGCTTATTGTTTTGTTTAATAGGCCTATTTGTGGATATTTATTTCCTTTTATGTGCTCTCTCGTTTTCCCCTTATTTCTCATGTGTTTGTTATGTAGGCTACCTAAGTTTAATTCATAATTCCCTTATTGTTTAAAAATAAATTATAGTTTGTAGAGACTGTATTCTGTTTTATGTGTACTGTAAATCTTTTTTTGTTATTGCAATAAATAAACAAATAATTAAATGATCCCGCCATGTGATCGGTCATCATGACAGCAGCAACTTCGAGCCCCGAAGTGTCCGGCTTGACGGCTCCGTTTTCAACTCCGCCCCCGCCTGCGCACGGCTAATCTCGTTGATCCCCGGCTGCAGCTGTGCTTCATGTCGAACGTACCTATTTACAAGAGACTCACTCTGAATGGATCATTTGAAACAGTGAGTTGTTTACTGAAGATTCACTCTGAACTTTCTTTTCTTTCTTTCTTTTTCCAGCTGAACTTGATGTGCTCATGCAAAGTTATAGCAAATATGAGCATATATTTAAAAAAGCAACATCACTGCA
The DNA here is from genome assembly GCA_903798195.1 of Danio kyathit. Lineage (NCBI taxonomy): Eukaryota > Metazoa > Chordata > Actinopteri > Cypriniformes > Danionidae > Danio > Danio kyathit. The sequence continues at coordinate 56,587,694 of LR812538.1, read as the reverse complement.
TCAGAAACAGAGACAGTTAGCATGGGAAAACAGCTGCTCAAGTTAATGCGTAAGTTTACATCTAAAGAATTAAAATATTTAAGTACAATAAAAAAGTAATGTAATGTGTGACGTTTATAAAACTTTTTCACACGTTCCCACTTTTACACACCTTAATCAGTTTTAATAGATTTAAAAGTGTACTGGTGTGTCTGCCTCTATTATTGATCAAGTGTAAAGGTTGATATGACATTTAGAATGTAAGCAGTACTAACAAATAGTTTTTAGAACGAGTATAATCCCATTAATCTAGTTACAGCACATGTCGAAGGTCAGTGAATTTAGGCTCATTATTTAAAAATGGACAAGCCATTCTCGTACGTGACTTTGTTCTTTGTGTGACTAAAATGTAGGTAATAGGTATGTTTCCATCCAAAAATATTAATTAAATTTATGTGAGGCAACGCAGTGGCGCAGTAGGTAGTGCTGTTGCCTCACAGCAAGAACGTCGCTGGGTCGCAGGTTCGAACCCCGGCTGGGCTGGGTCAGTTGTCGTTTCTGTGTGGAGTTTGCATGTTCTCCCTGCGTTCGCGTGGGTTTCCTCCGGGTGCTCCGGTTTCCCCCACAGTCCAAAGACATGCAGTACAGGTGAATTGGGTAGGCTAAATTGTCCGTAGTGTATGAGTGTGAATGTGTGTGTGTGGAAATTCCCAGAGATGGGTTGCGGCTGGAAGGGCATCTGCTGCGTAAAATCGTGCTGGATAAGTTGGTGGTTCATTCCACTGTGGCGACCCCGCAAGGGACAAAGCCGACAAGAAAATGAATGAATGAATGAATTTATGTGAAAAACTGGAATATTGCATAAAAGATGTGCGAATAAAGCAGCGTTTCCATCCAATGAGTAAAAGAGAGCAAAATCGTCACTTACTGATTAACTGGCGCCAAATATCAACAGTAAAAACAGAATTTACTGCGGTAGAAAAAGCTGCGTCAATCTTTTCTTTATTAATAGGCTAAATGTACTTGTGCCTTAGAAGACAATGACACACAATGAACACGTGGGGGCGTTTGAAGCCATGAGACGCGGAGAACGACGCTCTTGACACGCTCCAGACGCTCTGGTGGTCATTAATAACATACATTAATACTGAAATGGTTAAGGCGTTTTAGAATGACCAAAACAACATTTCAGATGTTTTACAATGTGCTCAGCCTGCTGGTTTGTCTATTCACACACATTTTCATCATCATCTCTGATAATAAACCTTTTTTTAATGCACATACTGGAATTTGTTCAGTAAAAGTGTTTTCACTGCAGTTTATGCGCATCTTTTCTTATCGAATAAAAGTTTATCCTACTCAGATATTATGCGCATGTTTTTTTTTATGCGTATTTTCAAAAGTTATGTGCATCATGACGTTTACATCAATCGTTTTTATGCGCATATTCAAAATGAGCATTAAAATAGGTGGGTTGGAACGTAAGGCTAAGGCGAGAAATACAGCTTAGTCTTTAAAAAAGGGGAGGAGACCTCAGAGTTTAGAGAATAAAACCTGCTCCTGACCAGGTTAGGTTCACAGAGTAAGTGACCAGGGTAACTGACTCTGAGTTAAAGTACCTCTCTTTCAGAAACAGGCTTGACTTACCCTGCTTTCTCGAGTTTGACAAACCTGCCATTTTGAAACGGAAAACCCAGAGTTTCTCTCATTTCCGGGTTAAAATAAAAAATATAAGTTTTCACTTAGCCTCCTTTCTGAAATAGGCCCCAGATCATTTAAATCAGTGAGTTGTTTACCGGAGACTCACTCTGAACAGATCATTTGAATCAATGAGTTGATCACCAGAGACTCACTCTGAACAGATCATTTGAATCAATGAGTTGATTACTGGAGACTCACTCTGAACAGATCATTTGAATCAATGAGTTGATCACCAGAGACTCACTCTGAACAGATCATTTGAATCTAGTTGTTTACCAGAGACTCACTCTGAATGAATCATTTGAATCAGTCAATTGTTTACCGGAGACTCACTGTGAACAGATCAACTGAATCAGTGAGTCCTTTACTAGAGACTCATTCTGAGTGTATCATATGAATCAGTGAGTTGTTGACTCTTGAACGGATGCCAGTCCATTTCAGAAATTAATTGTCCCATGCAATTTGAGAACCGATTTAACAGGTTAAATGATAAAATTACACTTGTTCATTACTTATCACCACTATCTCATCTCTGAGCAAGTGACAATTTCTCTTCTTCAAAATAACCTTACTCAGCTTTATTCAGTTTTTATACAGTTCATAAGCTTCTCCAACGAAGTTCAGACACATAAAGTGAAGTCACTGTCCACCACTGCGAATAAACCATCATTCAAGATTGTGTTAAATGTGATGGTTATTCTTTTAGTCATTTCTAGCATAAGCACGCAAGCAGAGATATCAAAACTCTCCCTTTTCCCTGGGGAGCGATTGGAGATTTATTGTTAAATCCCCTTAAAATAATAACATAGTTGTGCATTTGCTTTTCTTAAGATCTGTGAAGCCTAGATTTCCTTCCAAGGACATTTCATGCCAAACGTTTCAATCATTTGAGTGAAAGACAAGACAGCAAACAGTTCTCAGAAAGAGAGATGATCATAAACAAATGCTCTTTCAAAGAAACCTTGGTCTGCATTCAGCCACAGCTCTTTGCTCCTCACCCTTGGGAACGTTTAATGAAAGACTAACGTTAAGAGAAATACAAATGGATGAGCGCAGAGGGAAAGTTTATTGCTCAGAGGTTGCTTTTGCTTACACACTATATTAGATGGAGTCGACTGTCACATTCTTTAAAGAGCCCCTATTTTGCATTAAAAAAGGTCATATTTTGGTTTTAGGGGTCTCCAACAACAGGCTAATATGAGTGCATGGTCAAAAAACACTTTCATTGTTTAATAATATGCATTTATTTTTTACCAATTATCCTATCGACTCCCATAAAAATTGTTCTGCGATTCATTTGTTCCCAAACCCCTCCTTAGTGCGAAGCTAATCTGCGGTGATTGGTCCGATGACCCAGTCTGTTGCGATTGGTCAACTTCGTTGAGCACGAGACAGAGAAAAGCCCACCACGGCTATGAAATAGCAGCCAGAGAGTATGTGAGAGCCCAATGCAGGAATGCAATAAAGCAACGCAGTTAAAGACCTGATGGTGCCCATAGCAAAAGCCAACCAGCAGAGGATCGCCAGTTCAGAAACGCGTTTAAATTGGTAAAGGAAGAAGGAACATGAGGAACATTATAAAGTTGATGCTATTAAAGAGACCCTATTATGGGTTTTTGAAAATGAGCTTCCATGCAGTGTGTAACACAGGTCTAAGTGAATGAAAACATCCAGCTGAGGTTTAAATCTAAAAGTGGAGCATGTTTAAAACTATTGATTCTTTAGCCAAATATTTGACTCAGAGTCGAATAAACGAATCAAGTTGGGTTCGGATCTTTTGGCTGATCGCATCGACGTCAATAGGGTAGATCTCCAAATATGTACTTCCAGTTCCATTTAATGTGCACGGCCTTTCCCTCCACACACTAGCGGAGGCGCGGAGGATGACAGGACTGATCATGAAGCGAAGATGACGATCATTGACAGATGGAGATTCGGCTGCAGGCAGGGCCGGAGCAAACTGAACTGGCTGCGGGGAACAAAGGGTTAAAGTTCATTTTCACAACCCACAACCCGGCCACCATCAGCCGTTCCTACACACACGCGGCCGGGTCAATTTTCAAAATAGTTAACTTTTGCCACTGACTGGATTAATACTTGGATTTGTTGCTATTACTTGGGGTTAGGTTTAAGAGTAGAGCAATATGCTGGTGTTTAACTGTTTGACTTTTCTCTCTGTCTCATGCTGAACGCAGTTGACCAATCACAACAGACTGGGTCATCGGACCAATCAGCGCAGATTAGCTTCCTGCTAAGGAGAGGTTTAGGAACAAATGAATCGCTGAACAATTCATATGGGAGTGGCTGGGATGATCAGGTAAAAAATAAATGCATATTATAAGACAATGAAAGTGTTTTTTGACCTTGCACGTATATCAGCATGTTGTTGGAGACCCCTACAACCTAAATATGACCTTTTTTAATGCAAAATAAGGGCTCTTCAAGATAATCATTTGATTAAGAGTCTACCATGTAAACAGCGATTTTTGCTTACAAACACCCACGTCACAAAATGCGGAGTTTTTTCTCTCAAATACCATTAAAGCAACAGTCTTCCAGCAGTCCATCTATACTGCATAAAAATGCATTTACTACTATATTTTTTTTACAATAAAAGTTTTCCAATACAGATTAAAAAAAAAAAAAAACAAGATAAATATTCTTGAGAAAGTACTAAAAGAAATCAAAACAAAGTGACATTTGGAGATTTTATTGTTGTTTTAAAACATGAAGTCACTTTAAGCTTTTGGGGCAAACAAAACTTTACATCATAAATCATTTTACTTCACAAGTAATTCTAATTTTGATTTATGATTGTTTACTGGAAAGCAGAAAATAACTGTGAGACTTTTATTTTGCACTATATGTTGCTGGATTACACAACCACACTTTTATTTTTACTGTGCTGGTCCCTATATCGCTCAAAAGCATAATAGACATCAATGGTTCGATCATAAACTGGTGAGACATGCTGTAAAATAAAGCATAGTCAATCATACAAGCTTCAAATGATTCAATTCAGGAAGCATCTTCAGCATTCATTGTCGTGTTCAAAAGTCTGTTGGTGAGACACGGTGGCGCTTCCGGAGAATCACTGTTGTCTGCTTTTAATTACGTCCTGTGTTTTCAGCTGTCTAAATCTAGGAGTGAACTCTCCAGCTGTGAGTCGGTTTGAACCCTACATGGGCCAGAGAAGAGTCAAACTTTGAACTACATCCGGTAACAGAGCTATAAACTCCAGACATGGAGAGAAATGATCAGTAAGCAGACTGGGAAAGCTATTGCAATTGCATGTGTTGTGCTTTTATTCATTTGAAATGTGCTTTAGACTAAAATTCATCTGTGAATGTCACCAATCGAATCCTATTTGCTCTGCAATTTCTCTCCATAATAACACCCTATCTCTGCCATTTTTTGTAGTCACTGTTGAATTTATAATACACCTTTTTGGGGTAAAAAACAAATGTAAAATGCAGCTGTTTGCCAGCCTAAACCAAGTTGTGCTTAAGCGTCATCAAGTCGTGTTTACTTCAACTTCAGCAATTTCAGGGATGTGAACAAAAGTGCCAATCTCATTGGGGGACCAGTTTTTGACATAGCGCGTTGGTGTGCATGATCAGACGCTCTTTGTTTAGTCAAGAGGCTATAAGCGTTGGCGAAAAGTACAAACGAAAAGCATCCTGGTGTGCATGGGTCTTAGTACACACCAAGCCGATGCCAAACAAATATCACAGACGAAACCTAACTGTGTTGTCAACTCGCATCTGGTCTAGACCATTGACATGGTGAAAAGCACAAACGAAAAGCATTGCATTGTGCATGGGTCTTAGGCCCGTACACACAAAGTCGATGCCAAAGAACTAGCGCCGACAAAACTCAACTGTGTTGTCGCCTCGTGTCTGGTCTTGTCTGGACCAATAAGCTGCCCATGAACACATTTAACAGCGCATGTTCTGTGCCTTAATGGGAGGATGTGTCTTAATACACACCAAGCTGATGCCAAACAAATATCACAGACAAAACCTAACTGCGTTGTTGTCTCGCATCTGGTCTTGTCTGGACCATTGGCGCCTTTTGTTTAGTCACAAGACAACAAACGTTGGTAAAAAGCACAAATGAAAAGCATCCCAGTGTGCATGGCTCTTAGGGCTGATATACACCAAGTCGACGCCAAAGAACTAGCACTGACAAAACCCAACTGTGTTGTCGCCTCGTGTCTGGTCTCGTCTGGACCAAAAAGCTTTCCGTGTACACACCAAATGGATGGCAGCTGACAAATTTAATAGCACATGTTCTGTGCCTGCATGAGAGGATGTGTCTTAGTACACACCAAGCCGACACCAAACAAGTATCACAGACAAAAGCTAACTGTGTTGTCGTCTTGCATCTGGTCTCGTCTGGACCATTGCCACCCTCTGTTTAGTCACATGGCAATAAAAGTTGGTAAAAGCACAAAAGAAAAGAATCCCGTTGTGCATGGGTCTTAGGGCCGTTACACAGCAAGCCGACGCCAAATAACTAAACTGACAAAACCTAACTTTGTTGTCGCCTCGTGTCTGGTCTTGTTTGGACCAAAAAGCTGCCTGTGAACACACCAAATGGACGGCAGCTGATTGATTTTATAGCGCAGGTTCTGTGACTACATGGGAGGATGTGTCACACACCAAGCTGACGCCAAAGAAAGATCACAGACAAAACCTGGTGTTGTCGTCTCACATCTGGTCTCGTCTGGATCATTGGTGCCCTCTGTTTAGTCACAAGGCAATAAACGTCGGTGAAAAGCACAAACGAGAAGCATCGCGTTGTGCATGGGTCTTAGGGCCGATACACATCAAACTGACGCCAAAGAACTAGCGCCAACTGTGTTGTCGCCTCGTGTCTGGTCTCGTCTGGACCAAAAAGCTGCCTGTGAATACTACAAATGGATGCCAACTGACTGATTTATAGTGGTGGGCAAAGCGAGGCTTCATGAAACAATGAAACAGTCAACACAAATGTGTTAAAGCTTCGAAACGTTTTGAAACCCATCTCTACAGTGACACCTAGTGGTCATTTTCTATGTATTGCTCTGGGACAACTTCAGCAAAGAAACAGTTAAGCAAATTGAGATATTAAACCCACGTTGTAGAGTTGAGGTTTCAAGTGATTTAGTGGAGCAGTGAGAGACTAACATGCCAAGATAATGGGTTTGAATCCAGGGTGACGCAGCTATAGATGTTATTTTTAAACGCTCTGTTCTTTGTTTTAACATTGGTTTGACATCCGAATGAAGACTTTGTGAATAAATATGTCTTATTTTGGTCATAAAAAAGTAACATTATTAAAAAGCATCAAGTCATAATTACAGAATATTTGTACAAGTCGGGATTCGAACGTAGGCCGTTTGCAGTACAGTTACTCTGTGCACATGCACAGTCCACTAGGTTACATAACATAGTATTTCTTTTTCCGACCCTGTCAGTCAAATGCAGATTCGCCAGGTCTCAAAACGCTTCTGAAATGACTGATGCTTTGAATTGTTTTTGTCACATGACCGGGTGTTTCGAAACACTTTAGTCACATGATCTGGGTGTTTCGATAGTGGTCCAGATCATGATTCGGTGCAGTGTTTCGAAACACTTTCGCGCTTCGGGATTTCAACACTGTCGAAATGTCAGTTTCACGTCATCCATCTTTACTGATTTAACAGCACATGTTCTGTGCATGCAAGGGAGGATGTGTCTTAGTACACACCATGCCAACGCCAAACAAATATCACAGACGAAAATGAACTGTGTTGTCGTCTCATATCTGCTCTCGTCTGGACCATTGGCGCCCCTTGTTTAGTCACAAGGCAATAAACGTCGGTGAAAAGCACAAATGAAAAGCATCCAGGTGTGCATGGGTCTTAGGGCCGGTACAGACCAAGCCGACGCCAAAGAACTAAACCAACAAAACCCAACTGTGTTGTCACCTTGCGTCTGGTCTCATCTGGACCAAAAAGCTGCCCCTCAACACACCAAATGGATGGCAGCTGACTGATTTAATAGCGCAAGTTCTGTGCCTGCATGGGAGGATTTGTCTTAGTACACACCACGCTGACGCCAAACAAATATCACAGACGAAACCTAACTGTGTTGCCGCCTCACATCTGGTCTCGTCTGGACCATTGGTGCCCTCTGTTTAGTTACAAGGCAATAAACATCAGTGAAAAGCACAAATAAAAGCATCGCGGTGTGCATGGGTCTTAGGTCTGGTACACAGCAAGCCGACAGCAAAGAACTAGCGCCAACAAACCCAACTGTGTTTGTCGTCTCATGTCTGGTCTCGTCTGGACCAAAAGCTGTTCGTGAACACACTAAATGGACGGCAGCTGACTGATATAATAGCGCATGTTCTGTGCCTGCATGGAAGGATGTGTCTTAGTACACACTAAGCTGATGCCAAACAAATATCACAGACGAAACCTAACTGTGTTGTCGTCTCACATCTGGTCTCATATGGACCATTGGTGCCCTCTGTTTAGTCACAAGGCAATAAACGTCAGTGAAAAGCACGAACGAAAAGCATCCCAGTGTGCATGGGGATTAGTACACACCAAGTCAATGCCAAAGAACTAGTGCTGACAAAACACAACCGTGTTGTCGCCACGTGGTGGTCTCGTCTGGACCAAAAAGCTGCCCGTGAACACACCAAATGGATGGCAACCAACTGATTTAATAGTGCGTGTTCTGCGCCTGCATAGCAGAACGTGTCTTTCCAGACCGCGGTGGCCAGCAAAAGTGCAAACCCAGAACTTCTAATGGATGCACACAAAGTGTAAACAAAGCAATGTTCAGACCCAATATCACAGTAATTGTCATCCACCACAGAGGAATTTGCTCCTGCAAATATGTCTGATAATAAGGTAAGGTCTAAGGTCCTTCACTATGTCACACTCGTGCTCTGATTTGTAGCTGAATAATCAATCAGACCACTCTCCTTCACCTGATGGACAACACCAATTGAACATGCTGAATTGGGCCAACGGGATCCGACATTAACCCAACGAGAGGCAACATGGAAAACATCAAACAAAGTCCAATGGCTGACCATCAACTTTATGTGTCCCTGCCAATGACTGTATAAAATATGGACGACGCGACAGCGCCATTTTCCATTAAACGCTTGTAATGTAAGGAAAAACGCCTCCGTGACGGGCACAACTCCCGCAAAAAGACTGCCTGAAATTGGAGCCTGGGCATGCGCAGAAGGACTGCCTGATGGAGCCAGAAGGAGGGAGCTGCGGAATCAAGCTTCCAACCAAATGCTTGTACATCAATCAACCACGCCCCCCGAACTCTCTCTTGACCGCCGGTGTCTGCACTATAACAAAGGCTCACTAATGTACACTTTGCGTTTACATAGGAGCCTGGTTTGCTGTTTTATCAACACAAATGGTTGTAATAACGTTAACAAAGGTGCGGTTTATATAATCAAGATTTAATTGCTCCAGGCCGCAGCGCACATTACTCGCGGGCCGATCCGGCTCGGATGCGGCAGCGTCGGCTCATCTGACCGGATGCCTATGGACTCACTGCCCGAGTCAATCGGGCCAGATGCGGCGGCCGTTAGCGAGCCGATGCTGCCGCATCCGAGCCGGATCGGCCCGCGAGTAATGTGCGCGAGTAGGTACAGCAGACGGAGTCGGGCCGAGGGGTAAGTCTCCGGTAGGCGAGAGTGTAGCCGGAACTGGCCCGAGTGTATTTTGCTATCTGGGTGGTAAGGCGTGTATCAAAAAACTGATAAAGCCCTGACCTTACCGAATAAACAGTGTTTCACCAGATCCTGTATGTCAGAAACTACAGTTTACTGCTGAACAACTCGTTTTATCATGGTAAAATAACACAGAAATGGAATAATAACACTTCAGTCTCCTGCCGAAGCTCCGGCGTCTGCTTTGAGAAACTGTCAATCACAGCTGTCAATTACGATGACACGCCCAGCATTAAATTACTGCTCAAAACATACTCTTTACAAAAATGAAGATCTGCACCTATATCAGCACGATAACCAGTGCCTTAACTGACCAGAACCATCTTTCGGGACATTTTATTGCAAGTGTAATTAATTTTTTATTTAGTCTCATGTCTCCTTCATTAACACGGAGGAGGCGGGCTTTAAGACTTGTACTGCAGCCAGCCCTCAGGGGGCGATCTAACAGCCAAGACCTTCACTCAAAAGCAGGCGTGCGGCACACTTGGTCCCTGCCCTTAAAAGTTGTAACAATTCTTGCAAATGTCTCCTTTTGCGTTTCAAGTAAAAGACGAAAGCACATATGTTTTGGAACAACATGATTGTGAGCAAATGACAGCATTTCATTTTTGGATGAACTACAACTCGAACGTTTCCTCAGGAGCATTATCTGTTGCAAAGTATTACTCACAGATGTTAGGCGCACATCAGAAAGAAGCCAAAACTCAACCTCAAACAGAAGTATAACTTGCATAACATAGGCAACTTTCTCAAATGAGTTAGAGAGAGAGTGATTGGAAGGGTCAGTGATCATTCATCACGCACATTCTTTCATTCCCATCTTGGCCGTTCATGGATGACACAGCATATTTCCAGTCAAACGGAGGCTGTAGGAAACCCGTGGAGAGACTGACTGACCGTCTGAGAACTCATAAACTACCCATGATAAGCATGTTCAGGATCAGTTAGTTAGTGGTCTACTCACTACGGATTCCTAAAATGCGCTGTCTTCAGGAGCTGGAAATGAACCCTTGAGGGATTTGCCCTCTGTTGCCCTCTCCAAGCAAAGCTGCATTTTTTTCCAGCAGAGACACGTCCAAGACCTGTTAAATATGACCAGTTTTTTCCCCATGTTTTAGCTCTTACTATAAATCAAGTCTGACTGTCAGGGGTTGCGTCATTTCTGAGCTAAATGATAGTCAGATATGATCTTTGACCTTTTCCTGAATGGTGCCCTTATAGACATGGAGAAGCACACAAAAGAAATGCTCAATTATATTTCAGCGTGTTCTACAGACAATGTGAGTGCTGTTTGCCTGAGGAAACTCACAGCTGCAGCAGGGTGTTCTGGGTAATTGCAACAGGGTGTTAGAGCAGATTTCTGGAGTTTTGCTATTGTGTTCCGGCTGATTTTTAAACTGCTGCAAGTGCACTGTGGATGGTTTTCACCATCTGTGATGTGGTGCAGTTGATAAGTTGCTTTGGCTGTTGTTTAACATGTGGTTTTCTAGGGTGTTGCTAGAATGTTCTTGTTTATTTTTAACATGTTACATTGGTGTAGGTAGGGTGTTGCTAAGGTGTTTTGGTAAAGCCTGGTTTATACTTCTGTGTCGAGTGATCAGCGTGCCGTGCATTTATACTTCTGCGAGCTGTTTTGTGTTGTTCTGCAATAACACTTCCAAACGCTAGTTGGCAGTAGGTGTTTATGTTCCTCGGTGTAAAGTTTCTTCGCTGGTGTTTGTTTTTTATGAACGCTCCCTTAATGTACAAGTGGCTCAAATTCGCTCATTTTGAGGCAGAAAACGGCAGACATGCAACAACTTTAATCATAAGGTAAACACAAGACAACAGTCTCCATCTGGAGCTCCTTCACGAGACTCCACACTTGTAAACACTCGCTGCATCAGGCTCGCATGACTCTCACCACCGCCCACACTCGTCAGCGCTACCAAGCCGACCAATCACAGAGCTTGCGCTACGCGTCGTTGCGACGTGTAGTTACATTTTTTGAGAGGTGTGCGTCAGCGTCGCCGATGGCCACGGCGAGGGCTATGTGTCCACACGTAGGCAGCACCGTAGCATACACGTGCGCTTGATGCAGAAGTATAAATTAGTTTTAAGTGTTTAATATGCGGTTGCTAGGGTGTTCTGGCTGACTTTGATACTGAAGGGTTATGGCTGGTTTCTAGCCATACCTGGCAACCCTCCCATTTTTCCCGGGATCCTCCTGTATTTTACAATTCTATCCTGCTATCATTCCATAAAGGTATTTTCCCCCATTTCTCCTGTATTTTTAATCTTTCTATGAAGGGTGGCAATAGACATCAAAGAGCCGATCCTCTCTATATGCAACCCATACAGCCGAACCACCAGGGGACGTTTATTGCTCTTAATTGTGAATATGTTCTGTGCTTTCATTTTATTTAGGCATGAAAACACTTTGATATATATATAACGGCAGGATTCACTTCCTTTCCATTACAGATGCCTTTGCCCCTCCTATGCAATCCTTACAACAGTCAGTTGTGTAGCAGCGCGTGACTGGATTCTCTACACACACAAGTTGAAGCAGAGCGAAAGTGGACACTCTGGGTTTTGGGTGCGTTTGAACAGAGACATAATAATAATAATAATAATAATAATAATAATAATAATAATAATAATAATAATAATAATAATAATATCTAAACGTCGATTTTGGTGAGTTTTCTTTTAAACACAACAAATTTGGTCTTAAATGAGCATAAAAAGCTAGGAAAACAATCGAATGCTTTCATTATAGATCTGTGAATTTTTAAAGTGACACCTCTTATTTAATGTAATCAAATGAAAAATCTGAATCAGAATGTTTAAGTTATACATTGAAGAAAAGGTTAATGAGTTTTTATAACTTGATTTAATTTCTTCATAATAATAGATATTAATGTTCATATGCTAAATTGTTTAATTTATTTGCAGCTTTTTTCTAATGTATGCTATTTATTGTACCCTTTGGAAATAATACTTATTAAAAAAAAATAACATTACTGACCATTTCAACTGTTTACTTACAATGAAACAGCTCCAGATGAACAGAGGAGTGGGCGGGGGGATTATCCCTTATTTTCACATCCCAATGTTGACAGGTGTATATAACATGCAGTTGTTGATAGGACTTGTTGGCTGATTTTAAAGATTTTAAACAATATATTCTGGCTGGTGTTTAATTTGTGATGGGCAGGGTGTTCTGTTTTTTTTAAAACATTGGTATTCATTTGCTAGAGTCTATGTCATGAGGATGTTTTTTGATAAGTTGCTTTGCATTTACTGGGACATTACGGCTGTTTTTTTTTTTTTTTTTTTTAACATTTAGGGGTGCGTTTCCGAAAACCATCGTTAGCCAACTACGGTCGCAAGTTTCGTTGTTACAAACATAGTCCATTGATTTGGCTTTTCCCAAATCCATCGTTTCAATGAACATTCGCAAACTGTGTCGCAAACTTGTATGCTTGCAACTACTCCTCTGGAGATGTAGTTAGAAGCATAGTTTCTGGCTGTGTTCTATTCCCATTTATCCCCCCTATGCCCTATTCATTTAGAACATTCTAACATTTAAACTTGGAATGATTAAAAATAAAAAAGCATTAAGGTCATCTCTCTTAGGTGTAATTTGCTTTCAAAGCATTTTAAAGTTCAGTTTTAGCGATCTTCATGTTTACAATTGCGCTCCCTTCGCAATGCACTTGAAAAACATTGATGTCATTTTGAACACAGCCGTGGCTCATGATAAAAGCTATAGGTGATCTATTATATAAAAGTGGAATTTATGTTACGTCTCAAAAGCTTGTGAAAACAAAAACATAGCGTACGTTAATGCTTTTAATTTATAGTGGGTTATTTATTAAGTATCTGTACTGTATATGAAATGGGCCTGTTGGTTAAAACATTTCTGCAGTGGTTTACATGTGTCAAATTGTAAAAGTAGACTTTTCAAAAAAAATTAAAAAATAAATAAACAATATCCTACTTAATAATCATCATCATTAATAATATGAATATTATTATTATTAAAGTCATTTCCTAATAAATAGCCTCATTATTTATTTCTTTATTTCTTTATGTATATGATTTATATATGATATTAGAATACGTGTTAGCTTTTGTAAGTGATTTTATGTTTTAGAATAGAATACATTTACATATATTTCAATTAATATGGAAAGCGAGTGCATGTTTTTTTATTAAAACTAATATTGGATTTTTTTCAAATGCGTCTTTGTGTAAAACAATTTAATTTGCAGAAAGAAATTATGGGGTTCATCTCTAAAGAAGTTGTTACCACATTATGGTTTTACATTATAACTAACGTGATTCAAATGATGGATCTGCGACAGAGAAGCTACGGTTTTGGGAAACACTCGTCACTACATCGTTCTTTTCCCAAACTAGTTCAGCCGCGAGTTACGTCGTTGTTTGGGAAATGCACCCCTGATCTGCATTTGCTCTGATAGAACGTTCGGTAACACTTCATAATAACTACACACTACGAACCGTTTATTAAGCATTAGAAAATAGTGAATTCATTCATTCATTCTTCTGTTAAGCATTAACTCTACATTAATAAACATTAGTAAGCAGTTTATAACTGCAGCTACAAATGCTGTATTATTGACTTATGACTACATTTATATTGTGCTTAATAGCTGTACTTTAGGCATGGGTCGGTATAAGATTCTGACGGTATGATAACCTTGGATAAAAATATCACGGTTTCACAGTATCTTGGTATTGTGATTACAGCTCTAAAATAGGTTATTTTTAAATGTCTGGGTAAAAAAAAAAAAAACTTTTTTCCTCTTTGAAACCAATATATATATATATATTTTTTAAAGATTTATAATATTTTGGAGCAGTAAACAGGTCAGGCTAAATAATTGAAATGAGTCATTGACTTCTGCTGTCTTCATTAGTATCAAAAACAAGATTTCTTTACAATTTAAAACAGCATCTTTGGATATTTTTTCTGCTGAAGATACTGTTGTCCTAAAAAAAAATGTAAATTAAAAAAATATTTCACATACCTTAGGAAGGGTATTACAGAAAATGTTGGCGGTTTTAAAACCTTGACTTTTCCAAACTGCGGTATACTTTGAAAACCGTTATCGTCCCATGCCTACTGTACTTTCCTAGTTTGCTAATAATTTATTTTTCATTACTAAATTAAGTATTGCATTATTTACAAACCAGTTACTTAAGCATAGTTGGTTGTTTTTTAAGATCATTCAGAATGAGTTAGTAAATGATTATTAAACTATTAAAATTAGCATTTATAAATCTTATTATTCAGGCATTTAGTAATGGTTAATTTATATAATAATAAGTGCTTCATTAACTCAACTTCATCCAGTTTTGTGACCTAATCTAAAGTGAGGACTATTTATGCTTTATAAATCCCTTATAAATGACAATTAAAGGGTCAGTTAAATTCTAAACAGGAAAAAAGAAAATAAACGACTTTATTAATTTCTATTCATTTGAAGATGCACAAATGAAACTGTAGCAAATTCAAAAAAATCTTTGCAATCTTATCTAAAATAAAATTACTTTACAGTTTAAACATTGCATCTGATTATATTGTTAAATTATTATATTGTTGTTGTTTTATCCAATTTTATGTCGTAGTTTGACACTCCTGTTATTCAGCAATGTCTAAACTATGTAATTTTAAACAGTAATTTTACTTTTTAGATAAGATTGCAAAAATTATTGTTCATTTGATACCAAGCCTTTAATTGTCATTAATAAGGGATTTATAAAGCATAAGTAGTCCTCACTTTATATTAGGGCACAAAACTGCATGAAGTTGAGTTAATAAAGCATTTATTAACATACATAGTAACCATTAATAATGCCTGAATAATAAGATATATAAATGTTAGGGGTGTAATGATACATCAAAGGCACGATTCGGTTCGGTTCACGGTTTTGGAGCCACGGTTCGGTTTGGTTTGGTTTCTGTTTGCTGTGGGGTTAGGGTTGTCGTCATCTTAACAGCAATGCTAAGGAACAATAGATTCACTTAATAACAAGAACAACTAAACTTTTTCTTTATTAATTTTGCCATCACATTTTAGTACAGTCAGGATACCAGAGTAAACAACAAAAATTAGATAAATACCTCCAATATAGACTAGTCAGAAAAAACAATTCTCTTTAGTGCAGCCATCTTAAGAAAGTAAACTCAAATTAAAACTGCAGTGTAGACTAGTGAAAGATAAACAAGTTTGTCCCCTTTAAGGACATTTGGAATATTAAATTAAGTTAAGTTTTTCTTCAAAAACGCCATAATGTCCACATTCTCAGGTGAGAGGCTTGATCACAGGCAGACACAGATAACTAAAAATGAGCATCATTACGTCTAAGTTTTCATTTAGATAGGTTTCCGTTTAAATTAATGAAAAAATATATACATATAATATGTTTGTAAAGTGTTTTTACATGACATATTCACCAGTAAAATACATTGCAGTTTTGTCTGGAACTAATGTTACGGTTGTAGCCGTATATTAGTTGTATTTTTGCCTCCCGTTCTCTCTCTCTCGCTCTCTTCATGCCTGTCATTTCTGTAGGTCCGCCTTCACGACAGCTGATTGGTCACGAGACCGATTTATCATCATTGGGTGTAGTGGCGCGGGAATATAAACATGACGTCAGGAAAAGCGGAGCGCGCGCATTTTTCTTTGATCTCGTTTTTCGTGTTTTTTGCTAACATGATGTTTTGTGAAACAGTTAGCTACGACAGATAGTGTTGCGCTTTTGTCTACGACACAAATTACATTCCTGTACTCCACTGGAAAACGAAAATGTTCCCAAACAGGAGACTTAAATGTGTTTGGGGGATCTCAATATATGCGAAGCAGCCGTCCTGCATATACAGTACAGTAGTAATCGAGTGTGATCGCTCACTCAAGTCACATGACATGAGATGCACTTGGAAAATACTAATTTTAGAATATAATATTTAGAACAAAAGTTCATCATTACTAATACAATTTAATCAAATGTGATAAAATAAAGATGTTTGGTTCAATTAGTTAGAGACAAGTGACGTCAACCTCAGCAATGGGCACCAGGGGGCGTGAGAGTATCGCGGTCCGCCACGAGATTTTCGCGATACGTATCGTAGTTGGTGTATCGCGATATTTCGGTTCGGTTTGTAGTATCGTTACACCCCTAATAACTGTTAATTTTAATAGTTTATTAATCATTTACTAACTCATTTTGAATGATCTTCAAAACCTCCAACTATTATTAAATACATGGTTTGTAAATAATGCAATGCTTAATTTAGTAATGACAAATAAATCATTAGCAAAGTATGAAAGTACAATTATTAAGCACATTATAAATGTGGTTGTAAGTCAAGAATAGAGCATTTGTAGCTACTAGTGATGCCACAATTCTCAATATAATATTGAACCGTTCGGTACGGCATCCACGGTTCAATACGCGCTTGTCAATTTCGGTTTTCTCGGTTTTACGTTTTACGCGCTTAACCATCATTTCACGGCCATGGTGAGTGGAGGTGAAGAGGAAACACTACGAGGAAGCACCGGTGTCTTTCAAATCTCCGGTGTGGGGACATTTCGGTTTTGCCGTTGAGTATAATGCCGAGGAAGAAAAAACAGTAAGCTAAAAAATGACTGTGTGCACTGCAAGCATTGTTTTACACGTATAGCCAGGGCTTAATATGTGCCGGAACACGCCGGATCCGGCGCCTCATTTTACCGATCCCCCTCCTCAACCGCCTTCCTCCCAGTCCGCTGTTCACTTTCATTTTCTTCCGCGATTCCCCAACCCTCTTCACGTTCGTCCGCAACACCCCACGCTCTTTACTTTCGTCCTTCGTCCGCGACACTCCTCCGCCGCCATCCAACGCCCTCTCCCCAGGGGCGTAGAAGTAGAAAACGTCACGCTCTCTCTGTGCATTAGTTCCCCGCATTCAGAAGTTAACCCCTAAATTGACACAGGTAATAAAAAGATTCAACTTCAGTCATGTTCATGTTGTGAAACACTATCAAAATGTCCACTGTTGATTATATTACTTTTGTTTTGAATAGCGATTGTAAACCTTTTAATAGAGGAAGTCCTCGGCTCTGCATATTATTAATCAGAAATTGAGTGTACATATTTTACGCTAGGAAATGCAGTCTTGAATTTACAAACAGTCAGCAAGCACCGGAGAACAGATGCAACACATTGATCAAATTTAGTTTTCAGTCACGTTGAAAGTAATATTCAGCTCGTTTAGTTTTGCCTTCATTCATTTTAGATGTCAGTACTGACATACGAGTCTTCAACACATGATTTTTTACAACACATATTTTTAAAATAATAGTTTAACTAACTAATTTCTAATAACTACTTTTTTTTATCTTTCCCATGGTGACAGTCAGTGCAAAATATTTTACTAGTTATTTTGCAAGATAGTTGTATTCAGATTAAAGTGTAATTTAAAGACTTCACTAGGTTATGTTAACTAGGAAAGTTAGAATAATTAGTCAAGTTATAGTATAACTGGTTTGTTGTGTAGACAATCAAAAATATACAGTAAATATTTCTTAAGGAGGCCAATAATACTGACATTAAAATTGTATTTTTAAAAAATTAAAAAAAAACTGTTTTTATTTAAGAAATAAACTATAAGAAAAAGACTTATTATTATTATTACTTCTTTTTTTACAGGAAATACTGTGAAAATGTCCTTGGTTTGTTAAAGATCACTTGGACAACATTATTTTAGGTTAATGGGAGGGCAAAAATTTGACTTCTAAGTTTACAGGTGTAAAAATGTGCCTTGATATACTTGAATGTTAGAAATGTGTTGTCCACTACAATACAAAGTTCCTTAAAATGAATAAATTAATACAAAGTTATATAATTATCTTGTTTATGTAGACTGCAGAGTCATGCATGAAAAAAAATTACTTTGAATAATTGTTTAAGTAGTTTGTGATGCATGTTAAAGTGTGCCCCCTAAAAGCACAAGTGGCCCCTGCCTGGCCCCCCCAGTCATTCTGGTCTAGAACCGCCATTGCTTGTAACACTCGCGCCATTTTTTTTATTATACAATACACCAGGAACTAGTGTACCTTTCTTGGCTTTTAAGTAAAATAAAGGAGTATTGCAATAAATCGTTTTTATGTTTTTCTCCTATTGCCTATTGCATTAGGCATAAAAAAAAACAAAAAAAAAACGTGTCAAGCCATCAGAACCGAACCGAACCGAAAACCGTGTTAAAAAACCGAGGTATGTATTGAACCGTAGGCTAACTGTATTGTTGCATCCCTAGTAGCTACAGTTATAAATTGTTTACTAACCTCTGTTAATGTAGAGCTAATGCTTAACAAATAATGAATTCACTAGATGCTAATGCTTAGTGAATGATTCATAGTGTGTAGTTATTATAGTGTTACCGAATGTTCTGTATGGTTAAACGAGTGTTTTGTGGACTAAAACAGAGTTGCTAATGGATATTTAACACATTGCTATGAGGTTTTAGTTTTGTTCAAGCAAGCATCAGGGCATGGTACCCAAGGGGCATTTAAAGCTGGAGTTTTAGGAGTGACATGCATGTTGAGAGAATTTGACATCAGTGGTATTTAAGAGATATAATGCGCCCCGTATGAGATATAAACATATTTTATCAGCAAATTAAAACAAACATTATCATAGCAGCAGCTTTACAACCAAGAATGACGTATTGCCAGGCTTTATTCATAATTTCCAGCGCAGCGGCAGCAGCTGTGAGAGAGAGAGAGAGCAGCAAATGTGGGTCATTCACCATACTCTTGGTTTTCAGACCCCCAGACGGAGGTATGCGCGGGCGATCTTGTTTAAAGAAAACCTCTGGGTGGGATGACAACACCAGACGGTTTTTCCATGACTCCCCAAAGAGAGCGTGAGCTGTCCCGGCCAGGAGAACACATCATCACCGCAGGCCAGCGCAAGGTTACGTTTGCTTGTTTGTCTGAAACAAATGAGAACTTTCCTACTGGCTACTCCGGTCTATGACATCACTTTGCGGTACTGCCAAATCGCCCAAGCCATGATGACTAATCTAATTTGTACACGATAATGAATGTAAGCTATGAAAACGTTCGTATGGGAGACGTCGAGTTGATTTGATAACTCGCTAATGTATTCCGTCTGAATTGACCCTTCGTGGGCTCATTGCTTTATGTAAGACTGTAAAACAAATTACTGAAATGGGGAAACAACGAAGCATTAGTAGCTGTAGTCATGGCCCATTTAAGCATTTAATAAGTCCCATCGATAACGTCGATACATCCTAGTTTTCCAAATCCATAAATCCGCCATTGTCCTCTCTGATTGCTGGATAAACAGCAGGCAAACAAAAGCCAGGAGATCTGACTACACAAATCACATCCTGTCTATGGTTTTAGGTCAGAAAAATGCAAACACAGATGCAGATGTTTGCCCAACACATTGCTTGCGCGTGATCCCATTGTTCATGCATCAACGTGAACCACAATATGCAAATCTTTATACTTAAGTAATGTGATGGATTTCCAAGAATACTCACAAAAAATGGCTTGTTTGGATTATTCAAAATAACATGTTATATATCATAACAGAATGAAGACAGGTTGTTTAAGAGTTACACCATAAAGATGTTAAACCAATGAAAGACTAAAACATGTTCACATGCACTAAAGAATCTGCCACAATGAGTGCAAGTTTAAGTTTCTGTTCTACTATACTAGTAACAACCTCAAGGGGGCGAGAGATTCATTCAAATGTCTGAATGTGTTTGTCATCATATCCAGTTCTTCAAGATATCATGATTTCTTGATTCATGATTTTTCAGCTTTATTGTAAATTCTGCCACATTTACAGACATGCAGAGATTTGAAATTATGCTACTTTTAGACCCTGGGTGTATAGATAACACACACATTCTAAAACAACACACAAATAATTTAGAAGGAAGATAAACAAATACAAAAATACTATAGGGGAGCGCGGGGTACAAAGTAACACTTTTTGTTTTGACCAATTATCGACCAAAAGTAATAGGGTTAGACAAATGATATTTTTATACAGATAAAATAAAAGCCTGTCCTACAAATTAGCACAATTTGCATGTCCATCGGACTCATCCTTCTTTACAATATTGCGAAAAGCACGAGGACTGAAATGTTACAACTTACCCCGTATGCGGGGCAAGTTGTAACAGACAGGGGGTTAGTTGTAACACATGCTTATAAAGGCAGATTTCACACAATTAATTTAAATTCAGTTTACTTTAAATAGCAGCTGTATTTCCACAGTAATTGGCTTATTTCTTTTTTATTCTACATAGCACAGTATGTTTATTTGTTTTTTTGTTTATTGGATAAACACATTTGAAATTTATTCGCATTATTATCCATTTATCCATTATTATATAATGCATTTATTTGCATTATTAGCAATAAAATATTTTTTTTTTCTATAAAAAAAAAAAATTCTATTAAAAAACATTTTTATTTAAAAAGTTCTCAACATTACACTCAAAATTCAAAAAATTTAGTTAGTTTAATTGGTGTCCAACAGTGTCTGGCTTAATTGTAACACCCTGTTACAGCTAGCCGCGCTGTGTCATGTTTTACTCAAAGCTGGCTAGCAGTCTCTGTGTGTTTTATACATCTTTCAAAATGATTTCATCTTCTTAGCCTAGAAGACGGTGATCACGACAATATAAGATTTTACGTTCATACTTTCACCGATTTTTTCAAAATAAAAAAATATCGACTGTAATAGAGATGCCACAATTCTCAATACAATATTGAACCGTTCGGTACGACATCCACGGTTCAATACGCGCTTGTGAATTGCGGTTTTTCCGGTTTTATGTTTAAATAATTTATGTGCGTTTTATTTCTCTCCGAATAGACTGTTTGTGTGTGCCTGTAAGTCTACGAGCTGAGATGAGGAAACTCCTCCTAAATATTCAATCACTATGCTCTAAAGTTAGGGGGCGCTCCACCATCATTCCACACTTTAACATGGCGAGCGGCAGTGAAGTGAGGGAGCAATAAGATGCTGGTGTCTTTCAAATCCGCGGTGTTGGGACATTTCGGTTACACGTATAGACTAATCGAACGGAAACACTTCCAACATGACTGCACATCTGCGTCGCCATCACCCAGCAATATCACTGTCTGGAGGCAGAATAGCAGAGAAGGTAATAAAGACCTCCATAAAACAGCAATCCCTCACTGAATCCTTCCAGCAAACATATCCAACTGGTTTCGAAAGACATATAAAAATAACAAAGGCAGTGTTAAGTTTAATTAAGATGGTTTATTTATATTTACTGATGTACAAATATGTTTATTTGAAATGGTCAATTTATGTTCATTACTTCACATGCATGTTTATTTTTAAAATGTAGGAATTTATGTGTTGCCCAGTTTGTACATGGGCTACCCGCAGCGGTAAGATTTCAGTGTTAATTGTTTTATTATACAATACACTAGAAACTAGTGTACCTTTCTTGGCTTTGAAGTAAAATAAAGGAGTACTGCAATAAATCATTTTTATTTTTTTCTCTTTCTTACTGTTCCTATTGCCTAAGCATAGAATAACAATAAAAAAAAAAACACTTATGTGTTAAGCCATCAGAACCGAACCGAAAACAGTGTTAAAAAACCAAGGTATGTATTGAACCGTGAGCTAACTGTATTGTTGCATCCCTAGACTGTAATAAAAAATACTTTTATGCTGCAAAAATGGTTTCTCCTGTGTATCTCATCCAAATTTCGCCGAAAATTTTCAATAATTGGCAGGAAGACGTCTGCCGACACTGCGGTGAAAACCTCGGAAGCATGCCATGGTTAACCCTGAGCAAATACCTTAAAACTCCGTGTTACATTTAACCCCGCGTTACTTTGTGCCCCGCGCTCCCCTATACAGGGTTCATAAACATTAACACTTTTCCATGACTTTTAGGTCAATTTTCATGACCTAATATTTTATGCAATGTCTACAGTACATATGCGTGGTAATAAACAATACGTAAAAAATTATTACAGCATATCCTAAAACATGCAACAATCTATTTAATTATAATTTATATTTATTCATTCATATATTCATTTTCTTTTCAGCTTAGTCCCTTTATTAATTTGAGGTCGCCACAGCAGAATGAACCACCAACTTATCCAGCATATGTTTTACGCAGTGGATGCTCTTCCAGCTGCAACCCATCACTGTGAAACATCCATACACACTCATCCATACACTACGGACAATTTTAGCTTACTCAATTCACCTATACCGCATGTCTTTGAACTTGTGGGGGAAACCGGAGCACCCGGAGGAAACCCACGGCAACACGGGGAGAACATGCAAACTCCACACAGAAACGCCAACTGAACCAGCCGAGGCTCGAAGCAGCGACCTTTTTGCTGTGAGGCGACTGTGCTACCCACTGCGCAACCGTGACGCCCAATTTATACTTATATCTATGTATAATTTATTTAGATAATGCTTACAACGCACTAATAATGTGAGAGTATGTGATTGGCTAAGGACAGAAAAGAAGTAAAGACAACTAACCTATATTCAAGTATACAGATATCGGTTTTCCATGACTTTTCCAAAACTTTGTGGGCTTTTCTGTTTTTCCAAAACGTTTCCAGGCCTGGAAAATGCCATGTCAAAATTCCATGACTTTTCCAGGTTTTCCATGACTGTATGAACCCTGTATATACAAATAAGGGCACATAGCAGGTAGAGTGCAAACAACTGAAGACACTACTGTAAAAGTGACCCCTTTAAAACCTTTCTTGTACTGATAGTTTTATTCTCTTGTTGATTACTTCAAGTTAAACACAAGTTTACACTACCTGACAAAAGTCTTGTCGCATATCCAAGTTTTAGGAACAACAAATAATAAGTTGACTTCTAGTTGATCATTTGATATCAGAAGTGGTTTATATGAAAGGCAAAGGCCTCTAGATTACGCTTATTTTACCAAAATAAAATATGATCATGCCTTGATTTTGAATTATTTCATTAGGACAGTAAGGTCTGACTTTGCTTAGACAAAAGTCTTGTCACTGAACAGAAATAATGTCCAGTATAGAATATAAAGTCATGGTGCAGTGGAAAAAGAATGAATATTGTGTCTGACTCCCATGAGCTTGGAGGACTGCATCCATACATCTCTGCAAGGACTCAAATCACTTACTAATAAAGTCATCTGGAATGGCAAAGAAAGCGTTCTTGCAGGACTCCCAGAGTTCATCAAGATTCTTTGGATTCATTTTCAATGCCACCTCCTCCATCTTAATTATTTTCATATCTGGTGGCTGGGCTGGCCAATCCTGAAGCACCTTGACCTTTTTTGCTTTCAGGAACTTTGATGTGGAGGCTGAAGTATGAGAAGGAGCGCTATCCTGCTGAAGAGTTTGCCCTCTCCTGTGGTTTGTAATGTAATGGGCAGCACAAATGTCTTGATACCTCAGGCTGTTGATGTTGCCATCCACGCTGCAGATCTCTCGCACGCCCCCATACTGAATGTAACCCCAAACCATGATTTTTCCTTCACCAACTGTGAGAATCTTGGGTCCATGCGGGTTCCAGTAGGTCTTCGGCAGTATTTGTGATGATTGGGAAGCAGTTCAACAGATGATTCATCAAAAAATAAAATAAAATAATAAAAATCGACCTTCTGCCACTTTTCCAAATGATCAACTAGAAGTCACGTTATTATTTGTTGCTCTTATATGACTGGGATCGACGACAAGACTTTTGTCAGGTAGTGTATGTCACAAGGCTTTGACAGGGTTGAACGCGGTGCTTATGTTCAAATTCTTTAGTTGTAGAATATTGTCAGTACATTTTAAAAACTGAAGGTGTTTAATCACCTGATTTTAGTGTGATTTTAGTGTTTAATCACAATTTTAGTTTAATCACCTGATTTTAATCACTTTTTGACTTTTATTAATATTTTTATTATTTTTTTTATTAATATTTTTTATTATTATTAATATTTTTGACTTTTATTAATACTTTCATTAATAGCCGATTCTCAATGGTAAGGTTTATGATTTTGCATATTTATCTCTCATCTCTGAAACCATTCAGAGTCACTGAGGCATTTCCAACTGTGACTTTCTTGGAAAATACTTTCAAAACTCTTTCAAAAGTCACACGGAATTTTAGATTCTTTCTAATGATAATGAAAGGTTTTTCTTGAAGAAAGTGAGGAGTGTGGGGTTTCGCTGGTATTAGAAATCTCGACTGATCCTGAAGACCATGACATTTCGATTCAAAGAAATGCTCAATTTTGTATATTTGGATTAAGTTAACAGACTACTGTCCATCATGACATTTTCTTTTCTCTCACATATAATGTTTTCTGTCCGTTTTAGGTCTAATTATGAATTTGTTGGATCAAAAAGAAGTTAGGCTTCGATTCTTGCACTAATCAGCATAATCAAATCCCTTTAACACCCAAAAGATTACTTTTTTGGGGACAACTTCATTGTTTTATGTTCAATCCACTTACATTTCTAATTGTCAATGTCAATTTTATCTATATAGCACTATTAAAAACAACCAAAGATTGACCAATGTGCTGCACAATACAAATCACAAAGAGAAAGATATAAAATTATAGCTAAAACAAACAATTCTCACTGATAAAATGGCAAATCAAAATGGTACGTTTTCAACCTAGATTTAAAAACAGGCAGAGATGATATAGATCTAATACAGAGGGGCAGAGCATTCAACAATGCAAGACTAGCTACTGCGAAAGCACAGTCACCCCTGCATTTCAGCCCCAACTTAGGGATGCATAACAATATCTCGGGTTTGATGACCAAAGAGACCGACCATGCTGATGTTCAGTCAACAGGTTTGACAGATAAGAAGGTGCCAAGCCATTTAGTGATTTAAAAACCAAGAGGAGAATTGTAAAAGCACACAGGCAACCAGTGCAAAGAGCGTAAGACTAGTGGGATGTGGTCATGTTTTTTGGTACCGGTTAAAAGCCTTGCAGCAGAATTTTGAACTAACTGTAAAAACAATTAAGGTAACAAACAAAGGTGGGACAACAAAAAGCAATTGTGTGGAATCACCAATAAAATGAAACAACAACTGTCTCAAGATTAGTTTTTTAAATGTTCGAATCACACAAAATCTGCATTTTTCAAGCTGCCCAATCTAACGCACATGCGAACTCGAAGGGAACAAGATCACGACACCAACCTCCTTTTTGGACGTGTTACACAATATAATCCTCTAAACTGACATTGCCTCGAGTGACCAAAGGTTTGGCTATAGCAGCCCGGCCATGCCTATAGACCCTGTGGGCTCCCTCCCAGCTCTCGATGAATAGTTTTGATGGAAACAGGAGAGTTGAGGTGCACAATTAATTCTGCAGTGAGTTGGGCAGCTGTGGTTTTATGTTTATTGGATAAAATCTGGATTAGCGCCTGGGCATCCCTTTCAGACAGCTTCCTCTTGAATCCACAGTTAATCCTGTTGGATGTGGTTCTTCTTCTTGGTGGTTTGCTGGCATTACCTTGTATACCGTGGCTCTTGATGCATCACAAAGACTTGCTGTCTTGGTCACAGATGCGCCAGCGAGACGCTCGCAAACAATTTGTCCTCTTTTGAATTCTGATATGTCACCCATAATGTTGTGTGCATTGCAATATTTAAAACTGTGCAATTACTTTGCTAATAAACCTTCACACACTGCTCGTACTGGTGAAATGTGCAATCAATGAAAACTGGCCACTAGGGTGGTCAAATGTAGCCATGAAACCTCCAACATTAAATGGGCCAGTGTTTCAGTTTCATTGTCCAAACCCTGTATAGTAATCTTGCCTAGCGTGACAAAAATTCTTGAAACGGCCCTAAGCCCACGTGCTGCACACTACACACGACTTCAGATCACATGCACAGAATTTTCTAAGAAAGTTTCACAACAATCTAAGACAGTTAGATTTTACAATGATAAAGCAAAAACTGATGATCTGTACAGTAACAATTGTGAACTTTAAGATATGAAATTTGAAAGTATTGGGGTTAGTTTGTTTTTTCATGTTTTTTTTTAAAAGAAAATTATTCTGTACATCAAGGCGGCATTTATTAATGTAAAAATAATTGCTGAAGTGTTAAATATATATTAAAATTAAAAATAACTGATGGACGACATGGTGGCTCACGAGCACTGTCGCCTCACAGCAAGAAGGTTGCTGGTTCAAGTCCTGGCTAAGCCAGTGTGCATTTCTGTGTGGAATTTGCATGTCCTCCCCGTGTCGGCGTGGGTTTTCCGGGTGCTCTGGTTTCCCCCACAGTCCAAACACATGCGCTACAGGCATACCTGTCAACCCTCCCGTTTTTCCCCGGATTCTCCCGTATTTTACAGTTCTATCCTGCTATCATCCCGTAAAGGTATTTTCCCATATTTCTCCCGTATTTTCAGTCTTTCTCTGAAGGGTGGCAATAAACATTAAAGAGCAGAGCCTCCATATACACAACCCATACCGCCAAACCACCAGGGGCCGCCCTTTGCTCTTAAATGTGAGAGTCTGTTCTGTGCTTTCACTTTGTTTAGGCATGAAAACACTTTGAAATAAATATAAAAACGGCGGGATTCCCTTTCCTTTTATTACAGGTGTCGTCTCCCCTTAATATGCAATCCTCAAAACAGTCATATAGCGGTGCGTGACTGTCAGCTGACGCGCTTCATAGTGATAAATAGAGGCCGTTTCACAAACAGATTCAGTACATGCGATTTGAAACAGAGCGAAAGTCTGGGTTTTGAGTGCGTGTTTAAACAGACATATACACATAATTAATAATAATAATAATAATATTATCTAAAGATGTCGATCTTCGTGGGGTTTTTTCAAACACAACTAATTTCGTCCTAAATGAGCATAAAAATTTAGGAAAGCAATCGAATGCTTTCCTTATAACGTTAGATGTGTGCATTTTTAAAGTGACATCTGTTAATGCATTCAAACGGAAAAAAAAAAATCTAAATAAATAAGATTCATTCGTTGATCTTTAATCAGAATGTGTAAGTTATACAGTGAAGAAACGGCTAATGAGATTTGATAGCTTGATTTTATTTCATTATAATAGCTATTAATTTTATTAAGCTGAACTGTTTGCTAATGTATTTGCTGGTAATGTACACTATTTAATTTTTCTTTTGTAAATAATAATAATAATACATATACTATAACTGAACGTTTAACTGTTTATTTACAATGAAACCGCTCCAAATCAACATATTTAGTAATTTGGATATTTCTTAGGGGGGATGGGTCCCCGTCGGGGGAATCCCTTATTATGGTGGGCATATCCCTTATTTTTACATCCCAATGTTAACAGGTATGGCTATTAGGCATGGGACGATAACTGTTTTCAAGGTATACCGCGGTTTGGAAAAGTCAAGGTTATCATACCACCAAAATTTTCTCTAATACCGTTCCAAAGGTATGTGTAAGATTTTTTTTATTTACACTTTTTTTTAGCAACTGCATCTCCAGCAGAAAAGATATCCAAAGATGCCATTTTAAATTGTAAATAAATCTGTGTTTTTGAAACTAATGAAGACAGCAGAGGTCATTTTCATTATTTAGCCTGACACGTTTACTGCTCCAAAATATTATAAATGTTTCTCAAAATAAAATATATTGTGTTCAAAGGGGAAAAAACTTTTAGTTTTTTACCCAGATATTTAAAAAGAATATATTTTAGAGCAGTAATCACAATACCGTGATACCGTGAAACCGTGATATTTTTATCCAAGGTTATCATACCGTCAGAATCTTATACCGGCCCATGCCTAGTGGCTATAGGTGAATTGAATAAACTAAATTGGCCGTAGCATATGTTTGTGAATGAGTGTGTATGGATGTTTCCCAGTACTGAGTTGCAGCTGGAAGGGCATCCGCAGTGTAAAACATATGCTGGATAAGTTGGTGGTTCATTCCGCTGTGGCGACCCCTGATGAATAAAGGGACTAAGCTGAAGGAAAATTAATGAATGAATAACTGCTTTCTTATTGTATGTAGTTTCAAATGAAATTATTACTCCAGTCATTATTGCTTTTATTACCATTAATATTATTAATAATAATAATTAATATTAGAATGATTTCTGAAGGATCATGTGACTGAAGACTGTTGAAACATTCATCTTTAAAATCACTGGTATAAATGATTAAATTAAATGATAAACTACTTTTGAACAGTTATTTTATAGTGCAATAACATTTCACAATTTGTACTGTATTTTTGATGAAATAAATGCAGCCTTGGTGAGCAGGAGTAGCTTATTTTACAACATTTAAAAATGCCCAAACTATTTCTTTCTTTCTTTCGCTCGGTCGGTCAGTCGGTCGGTCGATTGATAGATAGATAGATACTTACTCTCAGGGCCATTTATATCAAAGTTGATATTTTAGTCGCACCACATTGGTGTTTCGAAACATCTAGTTTTTATGAGGCAAGTTGTTAGCCCAACACTCAACCCCAATCTGGAGGACCAGGACAAACACACATACACTACGGACAATTTAGCTTACCCAATTCGCGTTCAGCACATGTGTTTGGACTGTTGGGGAAACCAGAGCACACCCACGACAACATGGGGAGAACATGCAAACTCCACACAGAAATGCCAACTGACCCAGCCAAAGCCCGAACCAGCGACCTTCTTGCTGTGAGGACGACAGAGCTACCCACTGTGCCACCATGTCGCCCCCATTGAAAATAAATTCATATTTTAAAGAGATGGTGGGCTGCACGGTAGCGCAGTGGGTAGCACGTTCACTTCACAGCAGGAAAGGTCGCTGGTTCGAGCCTCAGCTGGGTCAATTGGTGCTTCTGTGTGGAGTTTCCATGTTCTTTGCATGTTCGCATGGGTTTCCTCCAAGTGCTCCAGTTTCCTCGAAGACATGTGGTTTAGGTGAATTGGGTATGCTAAATTGTCTGTATGTGTGTGAATGAGTGTGTATGGATGTTTCCCAGTGCTGGGTTGCAGCTGGAAGGGCATCCGCTGCGTAAAAACATGTGCTGGATAAGTTGGCGGTTCATTCCGCTGTGGTGACCCCAGATTAATAAAGGGACTAAGCCGAAAAGAAAATGAATGAATGAATAAAGAGAGGGTGGGGAAAAGTTGAATTTAATGCAGTGCTTCTTGTGCGGTTGGATACTTTATATCGTGTATCAGTCAGACAGTGAAGGTCACTGATTATTAAAGAAAACCGATCTTAAACGTGGTGATTTTGTAATGGAAACAGTGCACCGGAAGCGCTTGGGCTGACTGACTGAAAATTAAATGTCAGTGTGTATATAGCCCATTAGAACAGAAGACTGAAGCCTGTGAGTGTTTCACAAGTTATTGATTCAATAATTCATCCAAAAAGCCATATGTGCCTGCTGAACTCTTTGAAGCAAAACAAATGTCCACCTTTCTTGCATAAAGTATATATAGAAAGTTTCTCTTCTGCATTGAAAAAATGGTTCATTGTAAATTGTTGAAACAATTTATATAAGCTGAATTCAAACAAATTAATTTGAACATTACTAAATGTCATTTGTTTGCTTAAATTCAGCCTATACAAATTGTTTACAACCAATTACCTTTAAAAATGTAGTAAATTCAATTAACCATTTTTTTTTCAGCATGTTGCAGGAACTAAAGGTATTCATTTCAAAAAGCAGTAAAGACGGTCTCAATCTGAACAATCTTTATATACAAAATCAATGCCTTTTTAGCAGAAAGAAGCTAAAATCTACTTAAAATGACCACAGATGAATACCAAACTGGATTTGTAAAAGATACAGTTGAAGTCAGAATTATTAGCCCCCCTGAATTATTAGCCCCTGTTTAATTTTTTTTCCCCAATTTCTGTTTAATGGAGAGAAGATTTTTTCAACACATTAATAAACATTATAGTTTTAATAACTAATTTCTAATGACAGTAAATAATATTTTACTAGATATTTTTCAAGACACTAGTATTCAGCTTAAAGGGACATTTAAAGGCTTAACTAGGTTAGGTTAACTGGGCAGGTTAGGGTAATTACTGTAGGCAAGTTATTGTATAACGATGGAGACTATCAAAAAAATATATTTATAACTTAAAGGGGCTAATAATTTTGACCTTAAAATTGTTTTTAAAAAATTGCTTTTATTCTAGCCGAAATAAAACAAATAAGACTTTCTCCCGAAAAAAATATTATCAGGCATACTGTGAAAATTTCCTTGCTCTGTTAAACATCATTTGGGAAATATTTAAAAAAGAAAAAAAAATTAAAAGGGGGGCTAATAATTCTGACTTCAACTGTAAATTTATAACAGTGTACGCTTATTTGTAAATATATAGCACTATTCAGATCTTATTTTGATTGATAGATTTACACTTTTTCTTGATTACTACAAGTATTTGGCATGAATTTATGTTGCAAGCCTTTGACAGGACTGGTTTTGGCTGTTTCATTTGTAGATAAGATGTTTTAAAACAATTCAGAGGCATTGAGCAATTTCAGGTTTTCACCTGCCTACACCTTTTTCACTAGAAATCTCTTCATTTCAGGAAAAAAAAAATCAAAAAGATACAGTATAAATACAGCTGGCAACAAAAGGAGGCTACAGGCACTTGTGTCAGCTGGACAGTTGAAGACGCACTTCATACAAAGGAGTCATCGCTCTCGAATCCATTTCTTTATCAGTAAGTATTTTAGAAGCTCACCGAAAATGAGTTAATACATAGCTTTAATAACCTAACTAATAGATAATTTTCAATTAACTGTGAATAAACTAGTTTTAATAACATAAATGTAATGTAGTCGGCAAAACTTATTTATTTATTCGACTTTAATGTGTCAGGACGAAATGTTAATTTCAGATTTACCTCATTTGTTTTAACATTTGTTTTACAAAACAGGTAACAATGGATTGGAATTTATATTTGCTGTTAGAAATGTATTATATTAGACACTGGTTTGGTTCTTTTTTTTAATTTGGATTACGGTTTTTAGCTTGAGGATTACTGACAAATACACTGTAAAACCCAAAAAGTTAGGGTAACTAAAACCGTTTGAGGAAACCGATTGCAACAAACCATTTAAATTCAAAAACTAACCCTAATGAGTACTGTGAACTTAATCCATTTGAGTAAACGAAGCAATTTAAGCACAGTAAAACTCAATGGAGAACTCAAACCAAGTTAAAAAAAAGCTAATCTATATGAGTACTGTGAACTTACTCCATTCAAGTTGAAGTAATGAGGTATTTAATTAATTCATTACGTTCAACACTGAGTTCAAAACTCTTTTCCCATGAGTAGAATTAACTTTCAGTACATTTTGAGTTAACTACTCTCATTTCATTTGATAAAGTAGACAGTTGGGTTTTTTGTGTAAGAATGTAATGTAATGTATTGTTTATTTAATGCCATGTCAGCAACCAAGGTTATTTTCATGGCAAGAACATTTCAATGATAAATATACAATTAAAAATCAACAAACAAATGTTAATAAAACACAAATTAAATACAATTTTTAGCGCTAACACATGATAAAAAAAAAAAATTATAATTCTGGAATCATTCAAAAGCAGGACAGTCCACTAAAATGTGTTTTACAATGTGTACAAACGATCAAATGAAATGAGTGTAGTTAACTGAAAATTTACAGAAAGTTAATTCTACTCATTTGAAAAGAGTTTTGAACTCAGTGTTGAACGTAATGAATAATTAAATACCTCATTACTTCAACTTAAATGAAGTAAGTTCACAGTACTCATATCGATTAGTTTAACTCAAATGGTTTGTAGCAATCGGTTTCCTCAAGCGGTTTGAGTTGCCTTAACTTATTGGGTTTTACAGTACTCAGTTGGTTTGAGTTCTCTTCATTTATTGGGTTTTACTGTGCTCAAATTGCTTTGTTTACTCAAATGGATTAACTTCATAGTACTCATTAGGATTCGTTTTTGAACTTAAATGGTTTGTTGCAATCGGTTTCCTCAAATAGTTCGATTTACCTTAACTTTTTGGGTTTTACAGTGTAGCTATTTGTTTACATCCACTTATTTTCATTTTGGAAATGAGCATAAAAAAAAAAAAACGGTTGATGGAAAGGCGAAGATGCGCATAAATTTTGAATATGCGCATAAAAAACATATGCGCATAATGACCTCCAGAATTGTCAAGAGCATCTGTGCTCCGTGTCTGACGCCTTCAAACGCCACCACGTGTTCACTGCATGTCAGGATTGTCTTCTGAGGCACAAGTAATTTATTAAATGAAGAAAAGATTAACGCAGCTTCTCCTACCACAGCAAATTACATTTTTACTGTTGATATTTGGTGCCAGTTAATCAGGAACTGACGATTTTGTTCGCTTTGCTCGTTGGATAGAAACAATGCTTTTTTCGCACATCTTTTATGTGATAATCCATAAAGCTAATTCGCATTTTTGGATGGAAACATAGTTATTGAGTAGGGTCTTCACCATTGAGCAAAAACCATGGGTTATTCTTGTATGTCCAATACTGCATCTAAATCACTTGATCAAATCTAGTCTTAAAATGTCTTGAAACTGAGATTTCAGGTTGCATTTCATACAGTTTATTATTGGTCAATGCATCCCCACTCCTCTTGCCACTTATTTAAAATGTAAGCATTGATAAAAGGTCTCAACTCTGAAGGAGGAATTTGGGATTTGTTCCTGACAAATAAAAACATTCAAGTTATTAATATTAGAAACAAGGACATTTCAGCAGTTTTTCCACCAATATACCAAAATGTGTGCATTGCATAGACAGTAAACCAAAATCAAAACATTTGTCATTTGTTCTGTTTAAATTCACTGTAAAACCCAACAATTTAAGGTAACTCAAACCGTTTGAGGAAACCTGATTGCAACAAACCATTTAAGTTCAAAAACTAATCCTAATGAGTACTGTAAACTTAATCCATTTGAGTAAATGAAACAATTTAAGCACAGTAAAACTCAATGAAGAGAACTCAAACCAACTGAGTACTGTTAAACCTTAAAAAACTAATCTATATAAGTACTGTGAACTTACTCCATTTAAGTTGAAGTAATGAGGTATTTAATTAACTCATTACCTACAATACTGAGTTCAAAACTCTTTTCAAATGAGTAGAAATAACTTTTTGTACATTTTGAGTTAACTACACTCATTTCACTTGATAAAGTTGACTGATGGGTTTTACAGTGTTGACATTATTTTACACATATTACCAGAGCACATTAGGTCTAAGGAAATTTGCTTGTCCATGGCTTAAATACACTCAAAAACCGCTTAAATGACCTTTGCGGATTGTTCAAATTACTTATTTATATAAGTTGAAACAACACAACTCTTAAGTTTTTTTGGGACAACTCAATTTTTTATGTTCAATCCACTTACATTTGTAAAAACAATTAAGTTAATTTAATCGATTTGTGTTGAGACAACGTGAATGAATTGAGTTGAACACAGCATTTTTAACAGTGTAGGTCTGTTGCAGTAATCTATATGTCCACTTATCGCACAATGGACATCACCATGAATTTTTGGTGACGCAATATACAGTGCTCAGCATAATTGAGTACAACTCATTTTGAAAATGAATATTTTTATCCATTTCTCAGTGAATATAGGCAATGTATTTTGGTGCATTTAAACAAAACAGATTTATTAAACAGATATATTTATTAACATAATATTTTAGTCAACGAGGATCTTTAGAAATAGAAAAATACATTTTAATTCAAGCAAAATATTGCAAAATAAAATTACAACCTACAAAATTTCAACAAATTTTTTTACATTTTTTGCTTCTCTTGATTTTTCCTCTTTTTTTAAATTTGTATTTAATATTTTTCTATAACATATAAATTTGGCTGTACAGGTTTATGGACTGTTATCGTAAGTTATTTTGTTCGATAAGCTCCAGATTTGGCTTTAGTACTGACTAATCTAATATATATGCACAAATATAATATTGTAGAGCTTCCTATTAAAAATATTAATTTAAAAGAGAGATTTGTGAGGGCTGTACTTCTATATGCTGAGCAATGTATATTGCTAAAAATGAATATCAGCAACACTTTATCTTATTGCGCAGCCTCTGTCTTATCATCTAATATCAGCTCACTACTTTAGAAACAAGGATTACTGATTTTCACATTTTCCTGAAAACGATGAATAGATTGGAACGAGCTGCCCAAATCAGCTGTTTTAAATCTGCAGTGCACTTTCAGAGAAGTGAAAGCAAAATAGCCCATATTCACAAATAACATTAAAGTCATTTTAAGATAGAATCTGTATAGCCTTAAACAGTAAAATGGTCTTAAAATTACAAAATAAATGGAATAAAAAATGACTATCAGAATATATCACTGCAAAAGACACACTGTAAAAATATCTGTAAATTTACAGGTTTCAGTATTTTGTGATTCATGTTTTTATTTTATTTTTTTGTATTATTTATTCTTTATGAGTCCTTGCTTCGGACAACTTTTAACCTTAAAAAAAGTTTTTATAAAGTGACTTTTATGAACATTTTTAATAGTTTAAAGTGATATATTGTCTGGGTTGGTGTATTTTATGCTGCAAAAACCTTGTAATAAACTGCTAGTACATTTTCTGTCATTTAACAGACTTGTTTCTCGATATATTATTTTTTATACATGATATCATTTCAAAATACAAAAATGTCCATAAAAGTCCCTTTGTTAAACTGTAAAGTAGAATTTTCAACATTAAAAGTAGACAGAGCAGAGATCAAGGTCCCATTATGAAATTCATAACCGTAAATAAACACAAAACCCAAAATACAGAAACTGTTAACAAATATTTTTTACAGTGCAGGCTTGAACATAATGCACAATTTGCTTTCCTTTTTTCATTCTTGTACTTCTATGCCGTTTTCTGTGGTGGTTATCCCCATTTAAAGTGCATTTCCTTCATTCTAGGCTGTAAAAGATGGAACCTGCGATTGCGGCAAACACAAAATTCTCTCTTGACTTGTTGAAACAGCTCTGCCAGAAGAGCCCAGACAATGTGCTGTTCTCCCCCCTGAGCATCTCCTCTGCATTGGGTCTTGTTGCTCTGGGTGCCAAAGGCAATACTCGTGACCAGATGTATAATGTGAGCACAGGACACAAAATGTATCTTTTAACTAACATCTCATGAATGCTTTAAATCAGGGGTGTCCAAACTCGGTCCTGGAGGGCCGGTGTCCTGCATAGCTTAGCTTCAACTTCCTTCAGCACACCTGCCTGGAAGTTTCTAGTATACCTGGAAAGAACCTGATTGGCCGGTTCAGGTGTGTTTAATTGGGGTTGGAACTAAAATATGCAAGACACCGGCACTCCAGGACCGAGTTTGGACACCCCTGCCTTAATGCACTGACTCTTGTAATTTTGTTAATTTTTAAGATTCTTTTTTTAAGACATTTCTTTTTTCACCACCTGAATTTCTCTCTATTTTGAACAATATTCTGTTATGTTTCTCTAAAGGGCCTCCAATTTTTCGATGAGATAATTATTTACCATGATCTGTATGAGGCAATCAACCAAGGGGGGAAGGACACAAAACTAAAGCTGTGTAATCGCATGTTTGGAGAAAGGACAATTGATTTTCTTGATGTGAGTTGGTTGAGAAAGTACAGCAAATGGTTCATTTACTTCTTGAAAAATGAATTTAGCCCCTGATGTTATGCTGCCATGATCCCTCTTTTTCTATTGGTGACTGTAGAAATACCTTGATGAATGTGAGGAGTGGTGTTTTGCTGGCATTAGGAATATTGACTTCAAGACAAATCCTGAGGCTGCAAGAGCACGAATCAACAGCTGGGTGGAGAACAAAACTGAGCGTAATTAATTGTTCTTTTTTTATCTTGTATTCAGCCATTAGACAATATTTCATTAGAACTAGGGCTGTCAATCTATTAAATCGCATCACACATTTTTTCTCTTCTAAATGTAGCTTAATTTATATAATGCTGCATTTTGAAACTGCATAACGATAACAGCATCAGCAACTTTAGTAGGGATGGGTATTGGTAAGGTCTTAATGGTATTACTACTTTTATTGATACCACTTATCGGTTTGGTACTTTAACGGTTCTCTTATCAGTACTTTTTTTTTTTTTTTTTTATGAAAATACCCTCTTTGAGTTGCAAAATGCAGTTAAATGAGATAATGTTTATGATTTTTTCATTAACGCATTCACATAAATGAGTTAACAGTGCTTTGGGAGTTAACTGTGTTTTTAATACAGTTTTGGAGCATCTTGCAATGTAAAAATAAGTAGCTTTTTTATCATTTCCCAATAAGCATAGTTTATTATTAGGCTATTCATAGGCTATATTTGTAAATAGAGCTGATGTAAAAGTATTTTTAATGTTTAAGATTTATTTAGGCTACTGCAAAAAAAAATACAGTTTTCATTGTAACCGAATGTGTGTGTTTATTTAACTACTAATGTTATACTAATTTAGGTGATTGACTGCTGGCATAACGATGTGGATGATGTAACGTAACCGTTAGTAGCTAGGCAGTCAAAAACTTTTCATTACTTTTCATTGCCGTTAATGCACTTTTGAAAGATACTTCACTTAGCCAGATTGCTTGCGTTTCCGCTTATACAAGAAAACAACTCGTTGCGTTTGTTGCAACGGGCATTGTCACTGTCCACTCGGGAAAAACAACCCGTTTGGTTCACTCCGTAAGCTTACAAGCTGTGTGTGCACGCGCGAGTCTGTGTCGCAAGCTTTGTGTGTGTGCTTATTATTATTATTATTATTATTATTATTATTATTATTATTTCCTTTATTTAGCCAGGAGATCACATTAAGACAGCACTGTCTCTTCTTCCAGTGAGACCTGGTCAAGATGGCCGGCAGGACACAAAGTTTCACATAAAAATCACAAGAAAACAATACCACAAAATTACAAAATCACCATGCATAAAAGATCAGTTCATAAAAAACAATTACAAGTATCCTTTAAGAAGTTGTGCAGAAGATGTTTAAAAGTACTCAGAGTCGGAAGTGTGTCAAGATTAAGCTGGTTTTGCAGGTCATTCCAAGCCCTAGGAGCATAAAAGGAAAAAGCACGTTTGCCAAGTTCTGACAATACCCTTGGGACTGTTAAACGAATACAAGAACCAGATCTGGTGTGTTGGTTATTTATGTGAAATGTTAAAAAATTAGAAAGATAGGATGGTAATTTACCTAAGAGAGTCTTTAAAATAAATAAGTACGAATGTAATTTTCTCCTTTGATATAAAGATAACCAGTCTAAAGTATCGTTTAAAGTACAGTGATGCGTCCATGAGTCTGCGCCTGTGACGAAGCGTATTGCTGCATGATAAACAGAATCTAGTTTACTAAGTAGTGGCAGCATGCATATATAGATGATCACCATAATCAATTACAGACAAAAATTTACTCTCTATTAATTTCTTACGGGCCTTATAGGGAAAACAATTTTTTGACTGGTATAAAAATCCTAATTTTGGCCTAAGCTTTTTCAATAGCTTGTCAATGTGTATATCAAAGGCTTAATGCGAGCCTCCGCAGATTGCCAACAGTGCAGATGAATATCCAATATGGCAAATTATAAAAGGTTGGTCAGTTAAATTATGCTACTGCAGTGTTTCCTCTAGGATTTTTTCCAGCTGTGGCGGCGGGACTGGAAGACACAGATCTCCCAACTACCTCTGGCGATAATGGCGTTATTTCAATGACAAATGTCATAAGCGCAGTTTTACAAGTCAAGATCACATTCATGTAATAAGAGCATGCGAATCTCTTTGCTTGCGCGCCGATTGCCTCTGTTCGTGCACAAAACTTCTTTGCACGCCCTCAAATATACTCTGCTTAAGTGCAGATTTTCTTGTGCGCGCTCAAATAAACGCTGCTGAAGTGCGATTTAGAGCGTTTATGTAACAAGTATGTCTCCAACATTTATTAGATTTGCTAGGAACATTTATAATTGCGTCCAATAGACCTACAGAGCGGCATTAATGCGTCCTGAAGTAAAGTGAAATGGCTATAAACTCCAGCAAGATAGTCATTGTATGCAG
The DNA here is from genome assembly GCA_903798195.1 of Danio kyathit. Taxonomy (NCBI): domain Eukaryota; kingdom Metazoa; phylum Chordata; class Actinopteri; order Cypriniformes; family Danionidae; genus Danio; species Danio kyathit. The sequence goes on along the minus strand of LR812538.1, from coordinate 56,549,168 downwards.
AGCCATAGGCTATAGAGTATAATTATGGAACTCTATAGAAACTTCATCTTAACTGAAAACTACGTTGTGTTTGCTGGCCTCACGCATCACACACCTGTCAGTCAGTTTATCAGTCAGCATGTCACTTTAAAGGGTTAAACAAATAACACACAGCACTACGATTACAGAAAAGTTTGCGCTGTTATAATTCAGTTACCATTTAATACGTTTTGGTGCGATTATAACCCGCTATTTAAAAAAAAAACGACTGAATGCTTTTCAATGAGAAGCTGTTATGTAGCCATGGCGGGATGAATTTTGGTGTGGCGCCCCGCCATGGAAGAATGAATGTAGCGGAAACCATGTACTGTAAGTAATGTTTATTCAGCAATAATTCTCCAGTACTGATAGCAGAACTGTTAACGACAGAGCTTATTAATACTTTAGTCTCTTATAATGTAGCACCGATACCGATAAATGACAGAGTTTAGGTACCCATCCCTAATCTTTAGTGACTTTTATAGGGCACACAATAAGAAACGGAAACATAACACTGTTTTATAGGGATGTACCAATATACAAATTATTGTCAGAAGCATAATGAAGCACTAGGCTGAAGACCGAACTTCTAGGGTTTTCGTCCCCTATATATTTTGCTTTTTTTATATATATAAATTAAACACTCAAAGTGTGTTTAAAGAATTTTGTCTTGGTTCTCAAAGAAAAACAATAAATTACAAAAGTACAAATAAAATTAAAATATTTAAATTCCTAAACTTATGGACATTTAACAGCTTTTCTGAGGTAAAAGTAGCGTGACATTTATGCACTGTATAGTTACTAACATGCAGACGAAACTATGGTTGAGTAATGTATTTAAATATATCAATATATCTTTCAGAAATAGTCAATGTTCATGACAGTCTGTCATGGGACATTAAAGAAGGTCAAAACTACTATTAAAATGGGCCGAAATTAAAGCTAAGATGTCATTTCAATAACATGTGATGTCTGATATGCATCAAATAATGTTTAGTGAAGTTTTCTATGAGCAGAAAAAAACAGAATAAAAATTATTTAAGTCTTCATATACCAGTATCAGTTAAAAACAAGCACTATGTGAGTATTCAGCACTCATGCACACACGTCTTGCATTTTTTGCTTGTAGAGTTGTCCCAGTAAACAATCTGTCATCTACCATTGGCGAGGGGAGAAGAGTTCTAGACATGCTGCAGTGATAACTTAATTCACATCAACAATAATGCAGATAGGGCATCACGGTGGCGCAGTGCGTAGAACGATCGCCTCACAACAAGAAGGTCGCTGGATCGAGCCTCAGCTGGGTCAGTTGGCATTTCTGTGTGGAGTTTGCATGTTCTCCCCATGTTGGCGTGGTCTTCCTCCGGGTGCTCCGGTTTCCCCCATAACCCAAACACGTGCTATAGGTGAATTGAATAAACTAAACTGTTCGTAGTGTATGAGTGTGAATGAGTGTGTATGGGTGTTTCCCAGTGTTGGGTTGCGGCTGGAAGGGCATCCGCTGCGTAAAACATATTCTGGATAAGTTGGCGGTTCTCTCCGCTGTGGCAACCCCAGATTAATAAAGGGACTAAGCTGAAAAGAAAATGAATGAATAATGCAGATAACGTTTTTCTTGTTGACAGACCCACCAGATATCGTTATGTATATTATCTTACTATTTGTATCCATCATTTCCAACTGCTGCTGCATCCTTTACATATTGTTCCAACTATGGGCAAGGCCACGGGTCAAACAGAAAATGCTGGTTGGCTTAAATCGCACATTGATAAAAGTTGTGTCGTTAAAGGTTTAACACGTTAATTTTGACAGCCTTAATTAAAACACTTTCTGATAATCTCCCACTCTTTTCATCTTTATTTTTAGATGGAATTATGAATTTGTTGGATGAAGGAGATGTGAGTAAGGACTCCGTTCTTGCTCTAATCAGTGTAATGCACTTCGAGGGTCATTGGGCCCACTCATTCACTCTACTTGATACCAATAAGGTAACTTTGTCAAGATAGTTCGACTGTTTCTGACACAAGTCTGTCATGATGTCTTGTGCTTTATTGCTTTAGTGTGTTATTTAGTTGTTTAGGTGAAACTGCAGCTTAATCATGCTTATAATTCAATACATCAACGTAACTAGCGTCTATTCTGTCTGTGTTTTAAATGTCAGGACAAAGCTCTAAATGAACAAATGATGCAAACGACACAGACTTTTCCTCTGGGTGACATCCCTGAAGCTGACAGTCGGATGCTGGAGATCCCTTATGGGAATCCAGATGTGAGCTTTCTCATCATGCTCCCAAACCAGAGCAACGGGCTGCAAAAGGTAAAACATGAGCTGTGTTTCACTTCTTATAGACACACTTGCAAACTTCCTTTCCCTTGATCCCTTGGGGGAATCCAGCCACCATTTTTTCCTTCATCAAGTGAATGAGGGAAGTTTACATGGACATAGCCTCGATCCCTTATATTAAGAGGCAGCGAGTCAGCTTCATATGTCCACTCTAGCACTTGTATGTTCCAGAATGCAATGCAGTTGTTTAGATCTAGCCTGATCTCACAAGTAGGGCTGGGCGATAATACCGATATCGGTATTTATTGACCGAACACCGTTGTCAATATCGATAATAAAAAGTTTGGTACGTAGTTTCGGTATGAAGCGCTATAGTTTTATTAAAATGCCTTGGATGCAATGGCAATAAGCTTAGGGTGTCAGTATGTCATTTCCAATGGAGGCGCACACACGATGTGTGTAGCATGTTTTCCTGGTACACCTAGTTGAAAAACATCTGAACTTTCTCGAATGCCCCGAGTGCTAGAACCAACCAATCTGCTTCACACTTTGTATAAAATATACACATTTCAGTAATAACGGCAGACTAATTACCTCAGACAAACACAAAGCATGCGCTTGCACTTGCAACTACAGGTCAGAAAACACGCAAAAATGAGTGCCATATAACAGCAGTGATGAGATTGTAAATAAAAAGGATGTCACCAGAGTGGCTTTTTGGTTTCTTTTCTTGTGCATCCCAGCCACTAGTTCCCTATTTTTTCTCATAGGGGTAATGTAGTCATTCAACTTCACTATTTGTAATGTTGTATATATAAAAATTATTCGTAAGCATTCATAGTTCAGTCATACAAAAATGTGAGATTTTAAAAAGGATGCGTGGCACCAAACCCCACCCTTAAACCCAACCATCACTGAGGATGAGCAAATCGTACTAAATTTTACAAATGAGACAGTATAAATTCACACGAATTTGCCTCTAAATTAAAAAGTTATGAATTGCTGTGAGAAGGGATGCAACTATTTACCTACCATTAACCACGTTTTAATTCATCATGGTTAATTAATTGTAAAGGCTACTCGACCCCAAATTTCTGCACGAAACAAAACTGCTGCGACCTGAAAACTGTGCCCTTGTTTGAGGTTCCAAGCTTGTACACTGAGGCTAATACCCACGCACACTGGATTAACTATGGTTGAGGCTATTAACCATACCTGCCAACACTCCCACTTTTCCTGGGAGTCTCCCGTATTTCAGACCCATCTCCTGCCACTCCCAGAAAACTCTCGTAATTCTCAAAATTTACTGAAAGTTAGAACTACTCATTTGAAAAGAGTTTTGAACTCAGTGTTTAAGGTAATGAATTAATTAAATACCTCATTACTTCAACTTAAATGGAGTAAGTTCACAGTACTCATATAGATTAGTTTAACTCAAATGGTTTGTAGCAATCGGTTTCCTCAAGCGGTTTGAGTTGCCTTAACTAATTGGGTTTTACAGTACTCAGTTGGTTTGAGTTCTCTTCATTTATTCGTTTTTTCTGTGCTCAAATTGCTTCGTTTACTCAAATAGAGTAAGTTCACAGTACTCATTATGATTCGTTTTTGAACTTAAATGGTTTGTTGCAATCGGTTTCCTCAAACGGTTTGAGTTACCCTAACTTTTTGGGTTTTACAGTGTAATGGCTGTTCGCATATTGCGTCTTTTGCACACACAAGTTCATTATTTAAAATGGAGGTGCAGCCTGCATGCGCATATTGGGAGGGACAAGATGAGCTCCTGCTTTCTAGGCGTACCTAGTTGAAAACATCTTAACTTTTCAGAATGCCGCGTAACAAGAATTGACCGCTCAGCTTCATACTTTGTGTGGAATATACACGCGTCTACTTTGGTCCAAAAAGAAAAAAAAAATGAAAATACCAAACATTTTTGTAATCCAGTTGATCAAATGTGCCTTTCAGACAGAGGTTCAGCAGCCTTTGACTACATTTGTTCTTTTTAAAAGTGAAATACTTAGCTAATATGTAGTTTAGATTTACATTAGACAAATACTATTTTTATTTATTCTTATTTTTATTAATTTATTCATTGTTCTGTCATTTATTTTCAGTGTAAAATTATGTATTTACTTTTTTCACTTTTAAGTCCAAAGAGAAATGGACTATTGTTTGTTTATTATTATTATTATTATTATTATTATTTCCAGTGCATGTTGGGCTCCGGCAGGGCTGTCCCTTGTCACCAATTCTGTTCATAATTTTTATGGACAGAATTTCAAGGCGCAGCCTTGGGCTGGAGGGCGTCCGGTTCGGGGACCACAGGATTTCATCTCTGTTATTCGCAGGCGATGTTGTTCTGTTGGCTTCATCGAGCATGGATCTTCAGCATGCACTGGGGCGGTTTGCTGCCGAGTGTGACGTGGCTGAGATGAGAATCAGAACCTCCAAGTCTGAGGCCATGGTACTCCACCGGAAAAAGGTGGTTTGCCATATCCAGGTTGGAGAAAAGTCCTTACCCCAGGTGGAGGAGTTAAAGTATCTCGAGGTTTTGTTCACGAGTGAGGGAAGGATGGAACGTGAGATTGACAGACGGATTGGTGCAGCGGCAGCAGTAATGCGGTCGATGTACCGGTCCGTCGTGGTGAAGAAGGAGCTGAGCCGAAAGGCAAAGCTTTCGATTTACCGGTCAATCTACGTTTCTACTCTCACCTATGGTCATGAGCTTTAGGTCATGACCGAAAGCACAAGATCTCGGACACAAGCGGCCGAAATGAGTTTCTTTCACAGGGTGGCAGGGTGCACCCTTATAAATAGGGTGAGGAGCTCTGTCACCCAGGAGGAGCTTGGAGTAGAGCCGCTGCTCCTCCACATCGAGAGAAGTCAGCTGAGGTGGCTCGGACATCTGTTTCAGATGCCTCCTGGATGCCTACCTAGGGAGGTGTTCCAGGCATGTCCCACCGGGAGGAGGCCTCGGGGAAGACCCAGGACACGCTGGAGGGACTATGTCTCTTGGCTGGCCTGGGAACGCCTCGGGATCCCCCCGGAGGAGCTGGTGGAAGTGTCTGGGGAGAGGGAAGTCTGGGGTTCTTTCCTAAGACTGCTACCCCCGCGACCCGACCCCGGAAAAGCGGCAGAAAATGAATGAATGAATTATTATTATTATGAGCTGTATTAATTGGTTAATGAGCTGCAATTAATAACACTTTAAAATATAAGTAGCTTTCATGTGACTTTCTAAATTAGTAGCGTTTTGAAATTAATGAATGCATATAATCGTGGTAACCGTGATTATTCCTCAGACTATAATCGTACAACCAAAATCTATAATCGTTGCATCCCTAGTCGTTTCCAAGTGCTCAAGGGTTTGCCGCCAGTAGTGGAAACTTGTGTGACGTAATCAATGATGTACATCTGAGGGAATGAGGGGGAGGAAAGTTAGCGAATGAAGAGCATAAAAAATTGAACTGAAATGCTGCCATCAACAGCTACTAAACCTGCTTCACCAAATTCACTTCAGTTAGAACTGCATAATTATGAAAAAATCTATGAAGTTACTATGAAGTCCATGGTTTTGTATTACATGTGGGGGGAAAATAATTAACAGTCTTCTGCATCTGTCTCCTACTTTCTCCCCTTTCAAGTTGTTAGACTCGATGACTCATGAGAAGATTCTGATGTGGACTCAGTCCAACTGGATGACATCCACAAAGGTGACTGTTGAATTGCCTTTCTTTCAGCTGAATGAAAGGTATGACCTGGAGGAGGTCATGAAGGCTCTGGGCATGACAGACGTCTTTGGTGACAACTGTGACCTATCTGGCATGGCGTCTGGAAAGTTGAAACTGTCCAAAGTGGTTCACGGGTGCTCTGTGAATGTGAATGAGGATGGCATAGTTGTTGATACAGTCAGTGGTGGAGTTGTCAAGTCACTTGGTTGTGACGAGTCCACAAAGAGATTTGCGGCAGATCACCCCTTTCTCTTCTTCATCCGCCACAATCCCACTAAGAGCATCCTCTTCTGGGGCCGCTTCATTCCCCAGGGGCCAATAAACCAAAGCCAGGAGCAGATTCCTCAACAGTCTGATCAGTCATGTTAAAATAAAGTGGCTATACTTCATGTAATATGTGATATACGTCATACCCTGGAAATGCAAAATGTTGGAGTACTTAAATTGATCAACTAATAAAAAAAAAATCTGGCAGAATCCTGTGTGCTGTATTTTTTTTATTAAATGAGTAAGTGCTATAATAAATGAATAACTGCTTTTAAAATGCCAGTTAATGAGTTGAAATGTTGTTTTGTCTGACATTCCTCCTACATATTCATTTCAACTCATTAACTCTTTAACAACTCTGTTGTTTTGTCTGACATTCCTCCTACATAATCAGGGTTGTTAATAGGGATGCACCGATACCATTTTTTCCCAACCGATCCTATCTCGATACCAAAATTCTGAATATCAATCGTTAACAGTAACGTGCAACCACACGTGCCTACATATTTTGTCAAAAAAGCAAAATGAAAGAAGGATATTTCTGCTCACAGTTTGACACAGAATTGTTGACAAACCAGCCAGCGCAGATGCGGATCACCTCTGTGCTGCCAGAGCCTGTCATAAACTCAATAAATAGGCTATTGGTGATTTAGTATTCAACTAACAAACCAACCTTTTTTCCATTTGGAAAATTACAGTTATTAACAGCCTACATAGAGTAATCTACCAATCAAACAAATCTATAGTTTTTTTTTTTTGCATAGGCTAATGGACCTCGCACCAAACTGAGGCTTTCATTTCACAGCTTAAAAAAACATGTATGCAAATAATGCAATATCATATGTAAACAACAAAATTGTTATATGCTATGTAGTAGCCAATACTTTACAAAAAGCGAACATAGAGCCGTTAGGTTCATTGTCTTTCATTACACGCAGCGCGCGCACATGAACCGCGAATGAGACAGAGGAAATAAGTCATAATCGTAATTAAAGACAATCATTAAACTAATGAATTCTATTAAACATGTTGACAGGAGATTTGTAATATTTAACATTAATTAATTAACATTAATTAAATGCATATTTTGGAGCGATCTAAAAAAACATGATTGGACAAACAGCCTGCCGGTTCTTAAAAAGTATTCAGTCAGTGTTTTCGTTCTGTAATTTACATTTGTCATTTAAGAGAAAGATCTAGAGCAGGATTTATTTTATTCTTTTTATTTTATTCTGTTTTTCTATGCTGCTAAAAACACAGCAGGTGAAGATGCTATATTATGTTCTGATGCTGTTTGCATTTAAAATAAATAAGTATTTTAAAATGCAATATTTAATGTGTCATACAAAATATAGGCACGTCAATTATTCTTTTATTAATATTTTAATATTAATCTGTTAGCAGTTAACATTCGGTTAACGAGCCAAAATTAACCAAAATTAGCAGTTTCTATAGCTTTGGTGCTAAACTAAAATCATATATATTCTTTAGTAAAAAATAACAGACGTATAGGTATACATGACAGACGGCACAATCTAACTAAAAACATGCTTGCTGTAAAACTAGGCTACATTATTTGAGCATTCCTTGTGATATTGTCCTTTCCTTTTTAATATTAAGATTTTTCTTTGAAATCTGCAATAGGCTATTGATAACGTTGGTAAAATAATCAGCCTTTTATTAAATTTATTGATTATATTAAATTACAGCCTGATGTTTTCCTGCAGGTTTGATGCACTAAAATAAACTAAACCGTCTGATGCCAGATTTACTTAATAATTCCTCTCCAAATCTCACCGTGAGTGAGACGGAGAAAGTTCAAAAGGTCCGCTTATATGCTTCAGCGCCAAAACACAAACTGGTCTGTTTAATAAAATATTAATATATAAAATTACAGTGAAATGTTCACAGTTTCAGAATAGCCTATATTAAGCTAAATCATTTTCTGTTAATAACAATCCATATTGCGCTCGTCAGTTTCACCTTTAATTTATATAATAAACTACTTTGACCACAATGGGCCAGACTTTAAAACTATTCGCAGCAATTAAAGTATTCACCGTAGAAAAATAAACTCAATCTGAAGGATGGGAGAACAAACACATTGTAAGAATAATCTTATACGGAGCGCCGCACCTCGCCTCTGCACATGCAGCCGGCACATGAATGCAAGCGCTTGATGCATGGAGACAGCGCACAGCGCTCCGGAATCTGCAGACATTTGCAAAACAGCAGCTCAAATGGAAGAAATAAGTGCGTTGAGGATCTGTTCAATGCATTATTGAGGCTTTTCTAATTAAACATTTCAGGTAGGCCTACTTTGTGTGTGAAGAGCAGTTTTGCGAATGCGATCTGATCTAACACACACAGCAGCGCAAACATGATGAAATGAACTCCTGCTGCAGGTCAAAATGAACCCATTTAATGCAAAAATAAATGCATATCTCCACTAATTATTTAGACTAAAAGGAACAAATAGTCTTAGAGAAAGTTTTTCCTGTTGTCAAATGCGACAAGCAGACTGAATTGTGAATGAATGGAGAATGATTGACAGGCGCAGCGGCGGGAAGGGCTGAACTGAACATGAATTTAAACACTTTAATATTCATCTGTACTTCACATTAAACTGTAGAATGGCTTCAGAACATTTCGGATATAGTGGGCCTACATGACAACGTTCTAGTGCCTTTAAATAGGCTTCATGTAGCCTATTAGTTGGCTTATAAACACAGAATATAGTGCACGCGCAAGATCGGATTTGGATCGGTACCAGCTGGCCGATACCCGATCCAGCAAAAATATGCGATATCGAACCGATATCCGATCCAAGTATCGGCATCGGTGCATCCCTAGTTGTTAAAGAGATACATTTAGGCCCTGTTTACACTAGTATGTTTTAGTATTAAAACGGCGTTTTCGAATGAAAATGATCCGCGTCCACACTAGCGTTTCACCCAGCGCTTCTGAACAACTCTCTGTCTACATTAAAATGGTGAAAACGCACATCACGTGACCACACACACACTCTCTGGCATGCACTGCAGCGAGCTTTGAGTACACACACACACGAGAGCTGCGCACGTCGGACTGTTCATCACGGATCTACCGCTGGATCTAATCTCACTATATTTGTTAAACGTGATATTTAATTCATCTTGTTGTCTTTATCTAAAGACATATTCCCCGACTTTGGTCTTTTGAATCTATTACTTGTCCTCAGGTAACGTGTTTCGACTGAGCGTAAAGATATGTTAATATCTTAATTACTGTAACCGCGGACACTGATTCTGCACATCTGACTGATCGCTTGCCTTTATTTTCTCTATTATATAAACTTATTGTGCGTTATACTTTTATAATGGCGTTTATTAAATATTAAAACTGGTATTCAATGAAAGAGAGGGTATGTTTTGTATTTTCAATGATAATGAAAGAAGGCAGTAATGTTATAGGCTCCATTTTGTTATAAATACGCATGAAGATGATGGTCATATAAATATGTAGCTACACGACACCTCAACATTTTTGATGTCTGTGAAGTTGCTAATATCAAAATGAAAATAGGCACTACCTCACATCATGTTTTCATTTTATTGTTAAGAAAGTGAAACAGCAAAGCCAGGGTGATGTGAATGACTTTATAAAGTACACACTCGGGAGTTTGTTTTCCATATCAAACTTGCGAGGTCTGAACACGGCGAGGATGCAGGACTGAACTGTGTGAAAGCTACTGAATATTGAGGGAAAAGCCCTAATCATAGAGGCGAATGTCTGCAGCTCCGCTTCCGTTTTCAGATGTCTCCATTTTCCCCCATCTACACTGAGACGGAGCAGCAGCGTTTTAGAATGAAAACGGCCTCTGCAGCGTTACCAAAACGCTCCGTTTTCAGGGCTCGAAAACTCCGGCGTAGTGTGGACGGATGGCGTAACCGTAGCAAAACTTATGCGTTTTAAAACTAAAACGTATTAGTGTACACGGGGCCTTAGGCCCCGTTTACATTAATGTGTTTTCGTTTTGAAACGGCGTTTTAGATCAAAAACGATCTGCGTCCACACTAGCGTTTCATCTAGCGTTTCTAAACATTTCTCCATCCACACTACTCCACCAAAAACGTATATCACGTGACCATTCGCACACTCTGGGCATGCGCGTTCAACTATAAACAGGAAGCATGTGTCTCGCTCGGCATTTGGTTATTGTTAGTCAACAAACGCTGGTTGAACTATGAACGCGAGCAATTAGCGAGTGCTCGAACAATAGCTTGCCTCTTGCGAATATATGCAGCTGCTGTAGTAAAAAAGGCAGAGTTTAACTGCACAATGGCGCCTAAAACGGACAATAGTGCAAACAACGCTCTCATTTCTGTGTCCATGTTGTTGTTTACAGTGAAGGCTGGTCTGCAGTCTTCCGGTAGCGTTATAGTCATGTGACAGGGGCTTGACGAATAAGGGAAGGATACGCAATGATCCAAAAGCCCCAATCAGGTAGCGAATCTCAGCAGCCACGCCTCCGTTTTCAGATGTCTCCGTTTTCCCCCATCCACACTGAGACGGAGCAGCAGCATTTTAGAATAAAAACGGCCTCTCCAGCGTTTTTCAAAACGCTCCGTTTTTGGGGCTCGGAAACTCTCGGAAACTGGCGGAACCGTAGCAAAACTTATGCGTTTTAAAATGAAAAAGCATTAGTGTAAACGGGGCCTTGGTCATTTAGTGGATGCTTTTATCCAAAGCTACTTACAATTGAGGAGACATTCAGTGATTCAACAATAAGAGGCAACACACACTAATTATACAGAGAAGGGGTGTAACGGATGACGGTTGATCCATGATTCGTATGGATCACAACCCACGGTTTGGAACACACGTGACCCGCGGATTAATGCTTTTCTTAACTTGAAGATCAATCCTAAATTTCTAACGATCACACAGAGATCACACAGGGTCATTCAAATCACATGTATGAAAGCATTTAGGCTTTCCTGTAAAATATGATGATGGAAGAAGTTGTGGTGGCTTATTCAGGATGTGGTGGGTTTCTTAGGTACTACTTGTTTAGCCTGCATTAATGCATTCAGTGTAAGCTGCACGAAAAAATGACACATCTAATAATGAAACATGAAGTTTTATGAGTGAACAACTGACTCATTTATTGAAAATGAGAATAAAAATAAATATGGGTTGTACACATGATAATGTTAGATTTCTACATTTAGCGTTATCAGCAACAGTAGGAGTAACAGTGAATTTTTCACAGTTCTGAATATTTTACAATTTATTTTTATTCAGCTGATTATTTCTTCAGTTTATTTTTTATAATATTACAGGTTCACAGTTCTGTTTGTTAAAACAAAAAGTGTCTTGCAGTGCTGTTTTAATAAATAGAAAGCAAATTACATTTGTCGTCTCCCCATTGTGGCTGATTCAAAAAATAGTTCGATTCGTGACTAAAAACCAATGTGATAAGAAACCGTGAGATTTGTGATCCGTTACACCACTAATACAGAGGAACTGTTTGAGCAAAAAAAAATAAAAAATAGTGCTAAGGGAGAGAAAAGATAGAGTAAGAGGTGGAAAATGTTTCTACTGGTGGTTTGTCAAGCCCACTCACCTGTATGAAACACACTTCATAAATGCACAGTGGTTATTTTATTAAGATATGAAGTGACTGTAAGATAGTTGTTGTTTTTTTATTTTTGTGGCTGTAAGATAGTGTCTAGTGCAAATGTCCAAAATTGGTGCAAGTGTCGGCTAAAGATAAGAGTGAATTTTCTACAGGTGGTTTATCAAGCCCACCCAAGTATTATCATAACTGATAATGTTTTGATACTGAGATGGAGCGAGTTAAACCATAAATAACCAATAAACCAAAAACAAACAAAAAAAAAATGTAAGTTTACAAAGGCAACCACTGTATATGTACTAAATAATCTTTCGTAAACGAATGTACATTAAGAAAATAAAAAGAGTTTGAGTGTTTTTCTGTGCTGTTGTGTCAGCGTATTCATTCAAATGTCTGAAATTGCCAGTCATGATCACATCTGCTTAAGTAGGGAATGGTCAGGTTTATTCACTTGTTGGCAGTAGGAATGTTTCATGACATTCAGAGAGAACACTAGAACAATAATGAGCTAAACACACTGCATCCTGCTGACTTCACCATTAGACCCTCTGTCAGGATTCTCTCTCGGCACAGACCTTAATGACATGACCAGTGCTCTACAAACCAAACAACATCATGTATATTTATATGTGTTTGTGTATTTGTGTATGTATAATTGGTGTATTTATTTATTTATTTATATACATAGTACTGTGCAAAAGTCCTAAGCACTATACCAGCTTTGTTGGACTTTTGCACAATATATAATCCATCAGTCTCTTTTTATAAAAACAAACAGAAAATAAGCAACCAAAAGTCTATGTTTAATGTGGCTTCCCTTGACCCCAGGCACAGCTTGAACTGTTTTGTTCTTATTGTCCTGGCATTTTCTGAAATAATGTGCTGTGTAATATGAAGCTTTTAGCCCCTTCCAGAGTTCTTCTTTAGGTATAGAGTGTTTTATCTTTTTTTTCTGTCCAGGTGATCTCATACAGCCTCTCTAATATTCAGGTCTGGGCCATGTGGAGGCCATTTCATGACTGGCTGTGTTTCATCAGCTGTTTTCCTTCTCCAAATACTAAATAGGATTTCACTACAATTAGTGGATCATTATCATGCTGAAAATGAAAACTGTTACCACTGAAGTCCTTTCCAGAAGGAATGGCCATAATGGATTAAAACCGGTCTGTACTTTTCAACATTGGCACTTCCATAAATTCCCACAATATTGCTAACAACATCAGTAGAAATGCAGCTCAAACCAGGACAAACAGCCTCTCTCCAACATTGTCTTTCACACGTCTTAACAATTAAACTAAAATTATTTAAGCTTTTACATAACCTACCTCCTATCCTAACAAACACATCAACTGAAAGATTTTTATTTTATTTAAGATTATTTATTAGCCCTGTATAAATCTAAATAATAATAATAATAATAGTAATAAAATTTGACAAACAAATTAACACTTATGACTGGTTTTGTGGTAAAGGGTCAAATTCAAATCCAAAATATAATACATATATAAGCACACTAGTGATGCGCGGATGGCGGTTTAATCCGCGGGCGCTGCGGATAATCTGCAGGTCGGTCGGGTAATAAAAAAATACATTATGATTCATTGCGGGTGGGTCGCGGGTGGATGTAGCGGGTCATAGCAGTTGACCAGCAAAAAAGCAGAGAGTGGACTTACTTACACGACTGCAGCGCCTTGCAAGGAGAAGCTTGTGCATTCCTGCAACAAGCGGTTCGCACGAACGCTCATTTAGTGCAGCCAGCCGTGTTTTTGAGGCGAGGCGGAATCGCCCGAATCCAGGCACAGTAGATGCTATTCTGTTTTTGCACAGTGTTAAGAAAAGGGCCAAGTACACGCAACATAGCTGCTGTTTAGGCTGAAGGGACGCAGTTTTTGTTCTCTTTTTCCTGTATATGTAAAAGCTGAATCTGCTGTTAATAACGAACGATCCACTGTGACCGATGTTGCAGGAGAGGGGAAAAAGTGTGGCCACTTTAGGACTGCTTTTACGGGAGTTGTAGTCCATCCATAGCGAGGGGCGTTGTGGGTAGTGTAGTTCGACACGCATGCTGTGTGATGTGAGCTCTCGCTGTGTGCTGTGCGTGCGGTGAATTAGAGGGAGAAAGATTTATCCGGTTTTGTTTTATGTTTACTTCAGTAATTCCACCCGGGAGCTGTTTTGCACTGTAAACCTGAAAACAGTAAAATAAGTAAAAGAAGGGCATGCATCGAGTACTTTTGTCCGTCTCATCATTTGCTCGAGCATGAATTAACGAGCTGTTACTCTGCCGCCGGACATTGCGAAGAAAGTTACACCTATCATCATGCTTAAAACAAAGAATTAGAATTATTAAAGTGGCGATCGGGTGCGGATCGGGTGCGGGTCGGGTGCGGATATATATATCAGATAAATTAATATGTGCGGGCGGGTGGCGGGTGGATGATTAGAATGAAGGAGCGGATTCGGGTGACATTTGAGCTGATCCGCGCATCTCTAATGCACACACAAAAAATATATATATAATATGTCAACAAAAAGCATAAAAGGTGAATTCGAGACTCAAGCAGGGAATTCTGGGTAAAGTCAATTTAAGGTTATTCACGATATATATAGTATTAAGGAAATACTGTTAACCAGGTCACAGATATATACAGTTTATTTACAGTTAAAATCATGACCATTTTAAGCCTATTACAAAGGCTTCAGAGGGACCCAAGTCAGAAGGGGAGGACCTTGTTTTGACCCTCGAACACGATCCGCAGGAACGTTCTGTGTTGAGATAGGATCGAGACACGGAAATACACATGAAACAACTCAGAGGCACTGAAGCATGTCCAACTGTTTTCTTTCCTGTGAAAAACCATGACGAGTCTTCAAAAGGTATTTACATGGCTAAAACCGGATGATCCACATTTTAAGCCGCTGTTAGAACAATTTGAATTATTTTATTGGGCAGAAATAAAATGAAAAGGAAATGCCCTTCAGATATGCAATCACATAACTCATTAATTCACAGTTCAGTTCATATACTTTCCCTCAGCACTGCCTTCCGCCATATTTTCACATTAAGCAAAACCTACTCTACATGCTGTACTTCCATTTACTGAATGGTTTTCCAATAGCAATTTTTGTTGTTATCAAACTGGTATCTGTTACATTTCTATTTGTATCCCTCAAACTAGAGTGATTTGGGTGACCTCTAATACACTCAAAAATGATGTTTGCTGTTTGTTCAAACTACTTATTTGAAATGAGTGGAAACAACGCAATTCTTGATGATTTTGTGGAGACAACTTAATTGTTTTATGTTCAATCGACTTCAATTTGTAAAAACTAATAAATTAACTTAATTCATTTATGGTGTAGGCCAGGGGTGTCAAACTCAGATCCTGGAGGGCCGCAGCCCTGCACAGTTTAGTTCCAACCCTGCTTCAACACACTTACCTGCAGGTTTCAAACAAGCCTGAAGGACTCAATTAGTTTGATCAGGTGTGTTTAATTAGGGTTGGAACTAAACTGTGCAGAGCTCCGGCCCTTCAGGAACTGAGTTTGACACATGTGGTGTAGGCCTTTGGTGACCCCTAGCTCTCTCTCTTTCATAAACAGCAGATTTAAGGACTTTTTAAAGCACCATTAATTTCAAAATCAAGTATCTACAGTGCATCCGGAAAGTATGATGTTACAGCCTTATTCCAAAATGGATTAAATTCATTTATTTCCTCAAAATTCTCCACACAATCCCCCATAATGACAAAGTGAAAAAAGAGTTTTTGAAATTGTTGCAAAAAATAAAAAACCTGAAAAATCACATGTACATCAGTATTCACAGCCTTTGCTCAATACTTTGTTGATGCTCCTTTGGCAGCAATTACAGCCTCAAGTCTTTTTGAATATGATGCCACAAGCTTGGCACACCTGTCTTTGGGAAATTTTTGCCCATTCCTCTTTGCAGTACCTCTCAAGCTCTATCAGGTTGGATGGGAAGCGATGGTGTACAGCCATTTTTAGATTTCTCCACAGATGTTCAATAGGATTTAGGTCTGGGCTCTGGCTGGGCCCCTCAAGGACATTCACCAAGTTGTTGTGAAGCCACTTTATTGATATTTTGGCGGTGTGCTTTGGGTCATTGTCCTGCTGGAAGATGAGCCGTCACCCCAGTCTGAGGTCAAGAGCACTCTGAAGCAGGTTTTCATTCAGGATGTCTCTGTACATTGCTGCATTCATCTTTCCAGTTCCTGCTGCTTAAAAACATCCCCACAGCATGATGCTGCCACCACCATGCTTCACTGTAGGGATGGCATTAGCCTGGTGATGAGCGGTGCCTAGTTTTCTTCAAACGTAACGCCTGGCATTCACCCCAGAGAGTTCAATTTTAGTCTCATCAGACCAGAGATTTCAAATTCCAGGCGGGGGAGTGGCTTCCGTCTGGCCACTCTACCATACAGGCCTGATTGGTGGATTGCTGCACAGATGGTTGTCCTTCTGTAAGGTTCTCCTCTCTCCACAGAAGAACGCTGGAGCTCAGACAGAGTGACCATCGGGTTATTGATCACCTTCCTGACTAAGGCCCTTCTCCCCCGATCACTCAGCTTAGATGGCCGGCCAGCTCTAGGAAGAGTCCTGGTGGTTCCAAACATCTTCCACTTACAGATAATGAAGGCCACTGTGCTCATTGGAACTTTCAGAGCAGCAGAAATCTTTCTGTAACCTTCTTCAGCCTTGTGCCTCGAGACAATCCTGTCTCAGAGGTCTACAGACAATTCCTTTGTCTTCATGCTTGGTTTGTGCTTTGACATGCACTGTCAACTCTGGGACCTTATATAGACAGGTGTATGCCTTTTCAAATCATGTCCAATCAACTGAATTGACCACAGGTGAACTGCAATTAAGCTGCTGAAACATCTCAAGAATGATCAGTGGAAACAGAATGTAGCTGAGCTCAATTTAGAGCTTCACGGCATCTCTGGAGAGATCTGAAAATGGCTGTACACCGTCGCTTCCCATCCTACCTGATAGAGCTTGAGAGGTACTGCAAAGAGGAATGGGCAAACATTCCCAAAGACAGGTGTGCCAAGCTTGTGTCATCATATTTAGAAAGACTTGAGGCTGTAATTGCTGCCAAAGGAGCATCAACAAAGTATTGAGCAAAGGCTGTGAATACTGATGTACATGTGATTTTTCAGGTTTTTTATTTTTAATAAAATTGCAACAATTTCAAAAACTCTTTTTTTTTACATTGTCATTATGGGGTATTGTGTGGAGAATTGAGGAAATAAATGAATTTAATCCATTTTGGAATAAGGCTGTAACATAAAAAAATGTGGAAAAAGTGAAGCGCTATGAATACTTTCTGGATCCACTGTATGCAATTCACATCGCCAGTATATGTAGCACCATGAAAATCCTCACTGTACTTAACATTTCTCTTATAATCAATATTTACATTAAAGCATCATAGTGATGATGATGTTTTTTTTTTTTTTATTTAGACCTCATTCATGTTCAAAGAACTTTAATAAAATTTGTTGAATTCAATATTGGTAATATACAAATGCAGTTTCTGAAACATTGATAAAATGTATATTATTTGGGATAGTTCTTGTACATTTAATGGGGACCTATTATGCAAAAATGTGCTTTATAAGGGGTTTATAAAGCACATTGATGCCCATTGATGACCATCTCTCCCTCATTAGCATAAACAGTCCTGAGTGAGAAGCATTAGAGTTCTGAATCTTTTGTGTAACTCCACCCTCTTTCGAAAAGAGGGCTGCGAGCACAACCTCATTTGAATTTAAAGCGACAGTCACCAAAATGGCACAATTTGGATCAAAGCCTAAAAGGGATCCGTTTCAAAGAGTTTCAAAACATTACCTGTGTGGCATTTTCATTTAATTTCATTTCAAATTTAATTGAAGCACTTACAAGGACCTGTGTTAGTTTTTAACTACTTTCCTGGACTTGAATCCATATGTCTAAAATATAAGTACTTTCAAGAAGCATGGGAACTCTGTCCACATTGTAAAGCAGTACACAACACTCAGCTCGTCCTTTAAACCAGTGTTTCCCAACCCTGTTCCCGAAGGCAGACCAACAGTACGCATTTTCAACCTCTTCCTAATCAAACAGACCTGAATCAATCCATCAGAACATCAGAAGAGACTTTTAAACATGAAATAAATGGATCAGATAGGGGAGACTTCCTAAATATGTACTGTTGGTGTGCCTCCTGGAACAGGGTTGGGAAACACTGCTTTAAACTACAGAGCGTGCATAATACAACACCTTCTTATAAATTGTCACTCCTCTGATAAATGTTTTTGTCTTCAATTAAAGGGTCACGAAACACCAAAACACATTTTTTGAGATGTTGACAGTCATATACGTGTCCCACGCTGCTATAAACACTATTAGGACACATATATTGCACTAAAAAGTGAAAATTAGTTGTTTTTGCGTTATTTTCCGGTTTGAAACGAATTTTTGAAGCTACGTCATGGCCATGAGATACTTAGGTGTAAATCCAGAGTGGAGAGTGGCTGTCTGTCTTTTCCAGAACTTTCTGACGTATGTGGGTGTGCGGCATTAATTCATGACAAAGACGTGCTTCAAACCAATCAGCGCGCTCTATTGTGTATGACGCGAAACTTCATTAATATGCATGATAGCTCCGGAGACTGTTCACCTGTTTACACCGTACAGACGGAAGAGAGACGCGACGTTGTGTTGCCAAAACAAGTGAAAGAACAAGAATTTGGAGACAAGAGTCATCGGTTTTGCGTTTATTAGTGTGCTGCAACAAGGTTTTGTTTTCATTTTCCCCTCTATGAGAGAGCTGCTGGACTCACGTGTGGATTACAGTGCACGCGACACGCGACAGAAACGCGTTTGTAAGAAACATTTTTTACCCGAGAGCTTTTCGCATCTGGAAATGGTGAAATCCGGATTTGTCGCTCGTCTCCTTTTTGTCCTGTCGCTACAGATTAGGTAAGTGTGTGCGATCAGTGCTCTTTGTTTAACCCAGATTACAAAGTTTGTCGTATCTTCAGCTAGTGCTCTTTCAGTTTTTAAAGACATACCTCAGTCAAAATTATTTAGTTACTAAGTTTACAGTATATTAATATCACTGCAATATTACAGTACAATATTATAGACTGAAAGATCCGCTGTAAATGCTGCTCTCTGAGTGTAAACATATAAACACAAACTATTCCCGTCGTGCAGGATTTTCGCCGCATTTTGTGACAGGATAGCCTATACAGACACGGCTTTCTGACGCTATCTACCTACCGAGTACATAAGTTACAGAGAAATGCGGAGGATTTTTTTTCTCTCAATCGCCATGCGTATCAAATCAGCCTCTCTCTGTTTGTTTTGCCTGTGAAACTAAGCGCGCGCCCAAATGGAAACGCCCTTCTATGCATATCTTACCCTCTTTCCCTCCCCGACACTCCCACACTCCCAGAGCTGGACACGCCCAACTTTCCTGACTTTTTTCAAAACAGAGGTGTGAAAACACCCTGCTGAGACAGGGGGTTTCGTGGCCCTTCAAGAATCTCTTCAATCAACAAAATGCAAGGACACAGCTTTCAGTGCACTTATGGATAAGTAGGGTTCAAAACAATCAAACGCCCACATGGTAACTTTGTCAAGCGATTCACTATAAAGCATGGTCTTGTGCTTTATTGCTTTAGTGTGTTTATCAGCTCATTTGTTATGTGAAACTGAAGCAAAGTAAACTCACTAAAACGCACCAGCATTACTAATGTCCCTTCAGTCCATTGTTAATGAGCAATTCAAGCAAATGTCAACCTTGCAATTAAAAAAAAAAAATAAAGATTTCACCAAAATAGCAAAACCTTTTCTAAGTCTTTGTGCAGGCTTGGATTTTACAGTACTGCAAAAATTCTCAAAAGTGTCTCTGTCAGTGTTTTCAAACAATAATATTCGATTTACCAAAGTCACACATAAGGCAATTTCACATCTGTCACATCCATAACGGAGAGATGTCACATCCATAACCAAGCTTTTCCCTCATACATACAGAAATGTCAAATAAAATAAAATCAATCATGTTTGTTCTATAGTGAGCCGACTCTTATGCTGTAAATTAGCATTATTTATTTTGAGTTGTGCAGTTTAGTTCACAGAATTTCTACAAAGTGCAATGTATACTGTAAACTCGCATACCTTTTTGGTCACATACATAACGCATGTTTTTTTTCCTCATTTAAAATATAAAATACGTTTACAGATTGATATTTTTGTGATTACTCTGTGGTTAGTAGTTTTGGAAAATATAAACAGATGCTTCAATATAATGTTAACATACTTTTTCTGTGAATTTATTTTTAGGTTTTTATTGCAAATGTCAATCCATAATGTTTGTTCAAATGTGAAAACGAAGATCTAAATACATGAGAAACATATCTGGAGATCTCTAGAAATTTCGGCTTTAAAATGAACCAGTTCAAACTGGTTATGTTTTTCCTGTGAAACCCCAGTGTGGGATGCATCTTATATTATCTGTAACGTGATCACGCCCACGTGCTGCCAGGACTAATGATCATATACAGGGAATGTTCTTAAGAACTTTCGCAACAACAGAAGACATTTGGACTATACTAAACGTAAAATAGCTACATTTCCTCATGAGATCGGACTGGATTTCACAGTGGAAAAAAGAGATATGTTATTTAACAATTGGGAATTTTAAGATATGAATTTGGAAAATATTGTCAAAAAAAGTAGCCTAGCAAAAAAATGATTAAATAAATAAACATGAAGAGAAAATTATGGATAGAATAACTGCCGTCACATTTAAATGAGGATCTTTCAGACTCAGCTACTCTTCAATAGTTCTTTAACTTTCTGCCAATGGCTACAGACCTCCACACTTTGTATTGCCTTCAGATAAGCTTAAGAACAGTGAGTAGAGTGCTTCAGAAATGGGTTACCTTTATGAACAGTGGTGTAGTCCTTGCTATACGCACGTATACTCAGTATGCTTACTTTTTTCCATGAGCTGTTTGGGTATTACCACTTCTGAGGATCAATAATTGCGTATACCCTCGGTATACTCACTTGTTTTTCTGATTAAACTTCCCTAATTTAAGTGTATTCATGTCCCCTTTAACTGTATAGCAAAGGTTTTTTTAACTCGCATCTTAATTTGTTGCAATTGGTGCATTTTTGTTTAACTTGCGCTATTCCCCGCCTCTGATGACCGCAGCAGCTGTGAGAAAATTTCGTGAGAGTTTTTCGAAGACCATGACAAGTCAACTAAATGATGTCTCGCTGAAATGTTTAGGTAAATTTATGAAACAGCATGGGTGTCGCTTCAGCCCTCCTATACTTCTATTCAGTACCCTTAAAGGTTTTGCGATTATGAAATTTTTTTTCATTAAACTCTTACTTGAGCTCAGTGAAGGCCAGGAACACATGTTCTTCAAATCCAGGATATTTTTTATTCAATTTTATGTCTATAAATAATTCATAAATAAGTCAAAAACCATGCCGAAATGCAACATATTTATCTTAACATTGTCAAACATCTTAAATTGGTTTAAAAAAAACAATATATCATAAATATATGGAACAATATATACAAAGATTGATTAATAATAATAAGATTCTGAGTTAGTTTTGGCCAGAACGTACACAACACAACATAGCATAACTTTTTTTTTTGCAAAATGCTATATATCCACCTTAGGCTGTATTCTACTACTGTAATACCATTAAGAAAAGCTAGTGAATCAATGTTTTGTTGATAAGTAAGATTAACCGATCACACCAGTTTCCAGGCACAGCTTCATGCAAGGAAACGGGAGCGCACACGCGTTTTAAACAGTCGCGCGCATCACATCAGCTGTTGGCGCGAGCGATCATCCTCTCATTCGGTATTCACCTGCCCGCGCGAACAGTTATCTCTGTCAGTCGTGCTGCTTCTCGATTCTAAGATCGCATTTGCCATCCTTATTGTTGAACCCTGCTTTTAAGAAAACTACATCGAAATCCATGACGTTATAGCTTGACTCTGAAGCTTTGATTCCCTGACTGACAGACAGCAGCTGATCAGTGACAGCCTACGTGACTGACAGCTCGCCTACAGTATAAACAATTAAATGGTAAACGTTTTTTAGTTAGCCTATTGAATCCTCTTTTTAAAAATATTTAAGGTCTTTCGGATGAGACGTTAAACCGAGGTCCTGACTCTCTGTGGTCATTAAAAATCCCATGGCACTTCTTGTAAAGAGTAGGGGTGTAACCCCGGTGTCCTGGCCAAAGTCCCTCAATTGGCACTTACCCATCATGGCCTCCTAATCATCCCCATCCACCGAATTGGCTCTATCACTGTCTCTTCACTCCACCTATAGCTGGTGTGTGGTGAGCGCACTGGCGCCGTTGTCCTGTGGCTGCTATCGCATCATCCAAGTGGATGCTACACACTGGTGGTGGTGTGGAGAGACCCCCCTCATGATTGTGAAGCGCTTTGGGTGTATGGCCATACACAATAAATGCGCTACATAAATAAACATTACATTACATTACATTACATATATGTTTTTTGTTTTGATATTATTGTTAAATCAATGAGCAAACTCGGAGCACTTCATCGGCGGTGATTCTCTTCCCAGGGGATTCTGAGCTCGCACAGCATCCTGAACGTTCTATTATATCGCACTTTGTAAAAAAACTGGTCTGGCGGATATTGCGTTTTGTGAAAAAATACATTTTAAAGTAGGCCTAAAATGTACATTCTTCAATGTTATTAATGGCAGCAATTCTCACATAGATTAAGGTACATCTGAACAGTGATTTCCAATAATAAAATCCAAATCTCAAAAAATGGCGTTTATCGCGTTTTGCAACCAAACTCTTCATATATATATATATATATAGCTAATGAATCAAAGAAACATTCATTTTCGTCGTTTCTTTGCCTACTTTCATTTAAAATTTGGGTCGGGTGTAATAGTACACCACCTTTTTATTTAGGACTACACCACTGTTTATGAAGTATACCCAAGTAATGTTGAAGTATACTTTAAGTATACTTCACAGATTACGTCTATGTCAGGGGTGTCTAAACTCAGTCCTGGAGGGCCGGTGTCCTGCATAGTTTAGCTTCAATTTCCTTCAACACACCTGCCTGGAAGATTCTAGTATACCTAGTAGGAGCTTGATTAGCTGGTTCAGGTTTGTTTAATTAGGTTTGGAACTAAAATATGCAAGACACCGGCCCTCCAGGACCAAGTTTGGACACCCCAGATCTATGTACTAGCAGTATACTTGTAAGTCTACTACTTGAATACCGCTTGGGACTAAATTGGCCCATTTTTAGTATTAGGCGTACTAAAAGTGTAACAGCAGTAAAAATTTAAATGCACAAGTAGTCCACAATGAAGTTTTCAATTGGTACAGCAAGTAAACAATTATATATTAGTATATCTTTGTAACATATGTGGTTATTAATTAATTCGTAAACCAGTTATGGTGTCCCATGCTCGGAATTTGGGCTCTGCATTTAACCGATACAACTGCACACACAGTAGTGAACACACACACACCAACAACTATTATCAGTACTGCGGTTCCAACAATGAATGTATGAATGCTCTCAGTTAAAGAAAATCTGGCTATATCTAGGCATAGTCAAATAATAAGTATATGGGAATGGTCTTACCGTGAGCCTCAGAGACCGTCGTTTCCTCGTCTTCAAGTAAATTCCAAGTTTAAAACCCCAGTGGACAAAAGGCCAATCAGAACACAAAGCAGACTGTTGCGTGACTAATGGGGCACGTCCTCATCATTTGCATGTCCTTTAGGTTACACTCCAATGTCATCCAGATCTGAAGAGCTGCTCCATCATCAAGAGAAATCACTAGCCAAAACATAGACAGATACAGTATGTCAGTCTGGGATAATTAATATGCACGCCTCAGACTGTGTTTGATAAGCCACATCAATTCCTACTGAAACAACAATGATCATTTTCCTCCCTATTTTTAAGTTTATATTTAACTATGTAAGTTTTTTGTCAAGTTTAATAATAATTTAGCCTTTATCCACAACAGATCTTGTGAGCAAAATAGAGTGACATTATATTAGATAGCGCACTCTAAGAGATGGAGCAAGATTAAACAATACAAAAACTGTAAAAGATTACAATGGCAAACACATCTGAGTGAGTGAGTATTAGCCGTATCTTATAGTGGTTGGGACGATTCAGCTATACGAGAGTATTTGATTGGTCAGAAGATCTTTTTTAGGGAAAAGTAATTGAACATTACAATAGACATACAGAATAACAAATATACAGGATTGATAATACTAATAATGTATCAATAATAATAATAATAATAATAATAATAATAATAATAATAATAGACTAAAATTGTCAAATAACTTGAACTACAGAAAATAAAATTAAATATAGTTTCAATCAGCCATTAAGGGGCCAAGCACTTTACAGCCAAAATGAGCAAAGCAGTCCAGAAGCCAAAAACGGTGGCTGAGTTACAAATCTGATGTGTTGTCGTCAGTGTTAGGTGACAATGAAGAACCTAAAGTTGCGTGTCAATATATTTAAGCTCTGCAGAGAGACAGCCTCAGATGCAGTTTGACATTATACCTGCACACTTGTCGATGCTGTAAACAAAAACCGTTTTGCCTATTGACATGAATTTCACAACACTTAGTCATCATGGTCTGACGATGATCCTAGTTAAATTTAGTGATATTTCGGTATATGGTCTAGCAGGAGTTTGCAAGAGTTTTTTTAAAAATAAAATTTAATATGGCGGACAGGACGTTTAGCCAAATATGGCATATTTGGTATCAATGTTCTCGGCATAACCCAAGGAATAAGTTGAGATCATTTGTTATGACAATAAACATATGTAGACTAAAGTTATTAGCAAATTTATGAATTATTATTGATGGTTAGTGAACGGTTTATAACTCGTGACCACTAATCACAAATTTATGAGTTGGGGTCATTGTGAATTGCCAATGACAGACCTAAAGATCAGTGTCAATATGTTTAAGTATGTTTAAGCCTCAGATGTACATTGACATTGTGCTAACACATTTGTTGATGCCGTAAACGACAACCGTTTCGCTAATCGATATGATTTCCATAACTTTTGGTCAGCATGGTCGGAAGATGATCGGAGTCAAATTTGGTGAAAATTCAATCAACGGTCTAGGAGGAGTTCGCAAAAAAACGTTTTCGAACAAAATCAATATGGCGGACAGGAAGTTTGCCGTAATATGGCATGTTTGGTATCAATGTTCTTGGCATGACCCAAGGAATAATTTGATGTCAATTATACCACATTAAACCTATGTAATCCATATTTTTTAGCCATTTTGGAAGATTCACTATTGATGGTTAGTTAAGGGTTTATAACGCACGACCACTAGGTGGCGCTGTTGCCAAATTTATGTGTGGTGGTTATTGTGAGGCACCAATGACGCACCTAAGTTCAGCGTCAATATGTTCAAACATTGCAGAATTACAGCCTCAGACAATCTTTGACATCGTGCCAGCACATTTGTCGGTGGCGTAAACGAAAACCGTGTTGCGTATCAAGATGAATTCCATAACTTTTTGCCAGCATGGTCTGAAGAACATCTGAGTCAAATTTGGTGAATATCAAAAAAACGGTCTAGGAGGAGTTCGAAAAAATAGGTTTTCAACCAAAAACATAATGGCGGACAGGAACTTGAGATCATTTTGGCATATTTGGTATCAATGGTCTCGGCATGATCCAGGGAATATAACAAGACACATGTCATGTCAATAAGGAATGTTTAGAAAAAGTTATTAGCATTTTTCAAAAATTGCTTAGAACTTTTGGCCACAAGGTGGCGCTGCTCCAGAAATGTTCGAGTACCTTCAGGGCATGGTGTCGAAGATTCATACTATGTTTTGTAATGATACGCGAATAAGTTTGTAAAATATAGCATTTTTTGACAAAAATCTAAATGGGCAATGCCCAAAATGACTGACCTAGGAAAATCAGACATTATTTGACTCGGCATGCTCTGTCGGATGTGAAGAGACCAGTTTTATGAGTTTTGGACAAAAGGCTGAGAAGATATAAGCAAAAAAAGCTATTTTCTGTATCTCCGGACCACTAGGGGGCAGTGCTCCAAAACCCTGCAGATAACCTCAGACCATGATTGTCATCACACACACAGTTTGGTGTGAATACGTCAATGCGTTACAGAGATATCGCTTCAAGTTGATTTTGCAAGCTCTACGTTAGATTTGTTCGCAAGTTAAACAAAAACGATTGGTCGAATCAACTCAAATTCAATAACTTGTGGTCAGCATGGTCTGTAGATCATGTGATTCAGTTTTGATGAAAATGGCCTGGGACGAGTTCGATCAAACAGGTTTTGCGAAAAATTCAAAATAGCGAAACATTTCCATGATGGAAAATGACATCATATGGTGCGTTTGAATTGTCTTGAGCCAAAGATTCAGAGGAAAAAAGAATTTTGACTGAAGCCCATTCGGTTTAAAAGTTACAACGATAAACCTAAGTGAAATTTTTAACAAGTGGTGGCAAGTTAGAGACTTCAGGTTTGCTGTGGTTCATGTTGACACTACCCTCTATCATTGTGCTAAATTATACAACTTTCCCGTGTACGGTTATATGGGCTGCTATACAAACTATAAAATATTGTTTGAGATTTTCTTTAGGGTTTGTTTAAAAAAGGGGTGACCTACCCTGCTCCTGGAGATCTATCTTCCTGCTGAGTTCAGCTCCAACCCTGATCCAACACACCTGAACCAATTAATCAGGACCTGAACAGCACTGGATAATTACAGGCAGGTGTGTTTGATACGGGTTGCAACTGAAATCTGCAGGACGGTAGATCTCCAGGAGCAGGGTTGGTCACCCCTGGTTTAGAAGCAATATGAATATAATTTCACAAGATGGTTTGAATAGCACTGTTTGACTAGATCCTGGGGAGTCCAAGTATTTTGTACAGAAAAATTTACATTAAGAAAGACAGTTATGCCAATATTTCATCAAAGGTGACTGATAACACACCTCAGTAAGCCTAGGGTTCATCAACAACATTAAACGACACGTAAAGATAACATACAGAGGGAAAAGAAACAATAACAATTACATTATCTTAATTATATTACAGCTATTACATTATCATCAGAGAAAAATAAATTAACCCTTTGATGCACAACATGGGTCTAAAGTGACCCGACTAAGTTTATTTTTTTTTCTGCATCTTTGCAAGACTTTAACTTCATCACTTAGTATTTCAGGAATTATTTGATAAACTTGTTTTTTTTATCAGCACAAAGCCTTGTAATGTTTTTTCTTTTTGAATAAAAATCATTTTTGTGTCACTACCCTTTTAATGCACATCATGAGTCTAAAATGGCCGGTATTAATTTCCTATGTTATTTCAATCATGGCTGAGCATTTTTTTGCAGAATTTTTTAATTAAATGCATTTTGTTGTTTAGAATTAAAGGTTTTCATAAAATATCTTGTTATGAACTCACACAAGCACTTATGTTTAGTACAGTTTTTGTACCTGTACATCAATTAAAAAATAAAAAATAAAAAAAATAAATAAATAAAAAAAGAGACAAAAATGACCCATATAGGAACATTTGCTGTTTCCTAATTGTTGCAAAAAGGAATGCATTTACTGCTAAATACTGTTCACCTGGCACGTTTCACAAACACAACTGATTTCTACTGTTTGATGCTTGTTAGCATAAAAAAATTATTTTATGTTTATACATATAAACCTTAAATTACCTTAAATAATAAAGTTCGACTTGACATATTTATTTCATAGATAGAAAGATATATTTTGTGATAGATAGAACGATAGCTAGATAGAACGATAGATAGAACGATAGACAGACAGATGGATGGATGGATGGATGGATGGATGGATGGATGGATGGATGGATGGATGGATGGATGGATGGATGGATGGATGGATGGAACGACAGACAGACAGACAGACAGACAGACAGACAGACAGACAGACAGACAGACAGACAGACAGATAGATAGATAGATAGATAGATAGTTGATAGATAGATAGATAGAGATAGATAGATAGATAGATAGTTGATAGATAGATAGATAGATAGATAGATAGATAGATAGATAGATAGATAGATAGATAGATAGATAGATAGATAGATAGATAGATAGATAGATAGATAGATAGATAGATAGATAGGTCTATTGTTCTGTCTATCTATCGTTCTATCTATCCATCTATCTATCTATCTATCGGTCTATCGTTCTATCTATCTATCTATCCTGTCTATCGTTCTGTCTGTCTATATCTATCTATCTATCTATCTATCTATCTATCTATCTATCTATCGTTCTGTCTATCTGTCTGTCTATCGTTCTATCTATCTATATATCTATATATCTGTCTATCTGTCTGTCGATCGATAGATAGATAGATAGATAGATATAGACAGACAGAATGATAGACAGAACGATAGACAGAACGATAGACAGACAGACAGACAGACAGACAGACAGACAGACAGACAGACAGACAGACAGACAGATAGATAGATAGATCTATCGTTCTGTCTATCTATCTATCTATCTATCTATCTATCTATCTATCTATCTATTTCATTCCATCTATCTATCTATCTATCTATCTATCTATCTATCTATCTATCTATCTATCTATCTATCTATCTATCTATCTATCTATCTATCTATCTATTTCATTCCATCTATCTATCTATCTATCTATCTATCTATCTATCTATCTATCTGTCTATCGTTCTGTCTATCTGTCTATCTATCGGTCTATCGTTCTGTCTATCTATCTATCGTTCTGTCTATCTATCTATCTATCTATCGGTCTATCGTTCTGTCTATCTATCTATCCTGTCTATCGTTCTGTCTGTCTATATCTATCTATCTATCTATCTATCTATCTATCTATCTATCTATCTATCTATCTATCTATCTATCTATCTATTTCATTCCATCTATCTATCTATCTATCTATCTATCTATCTATCTATCTATCTATCTATCTATCTATCTATCTATCTATCTATCTATCTATCTATCTGTCTATCGTTCTGTCTATCTGTCTATCTATCGGTCTATCGTTCTGTCTATCTATCTATCGTTCTGTCTATCTATCTATCTATCGGTCTATCGTTCTGTCTATCTATCTATCCTGTCTATCGTTCTGTCTGTCTATATCTATCTATCTATCTATCGTTCTATCTATCTATCTATCTATCTGTCTATCTATCTATCGTTCTGTCTATCTGTCTGTCTATCGTTCTATCTATCTATTACTGATTCCAGCGTTATGGATGTGACATTTGGAGTAAAAAAATGAAACATAAATACTCAGAGAAAGTATATGTTACCAGAATATTGAAATATCTGTTTATATTTTTCTTACCCCTTAACCATGGAGTTCAGGCATCAAAAAAATATCAGTCTATTCATGTGTTTTATATTTAAAATGACGGCAAAATGAATGCGTTACGGACGTGACAAAAAAAAGACATGCATTTTTGTGAGTTGACATACATTGTGGAAATTCTGTGAATAAAAATGCAGAAGCCAAAAAATATTATAACAGTCAAAAGGACAGGGGTTGGCTCTGCATGGAACATATATAATTTGTTTCATTTAGTTTTTCATTTTTGTCTTAATGAGGAAAAACTGTCGTTACGGACGTGACTTCTCTTCGTTACGGACGTGACCGCTCTTTGTTACGGGCGTGACTGCTCTAAAATTGACACTTGACACGTTCTGAAAATCAGACAAATGCTTTCAAAACTTTAACAAAGACCTATTTGTGGATATCTGTTGGTCATGTAAACCAACAAACTTTGACCTCTGAGACTTCTGAATGGTAAGGTTGCACAATTATTCAAACTTAAATAGATATCACCTTGTTATATTTAATTAATTAGGGCATGTGTTGTTAAAGGTTAACGCGCGTTCAAATGTTCAAAACTCAATTCGGAAACAATGTTGCATGCTAACATGGTGCTTATTTATTATTATGAATGATATAGAATTGCTAATAAACATAATATTAGCTACATAATATTACAGCTATAATATGTTTATCGAGCTCCTGATGTCAGTGTTTCCAGACGAACTTGAATCATTGCTGGATTGTAAGTGCGCAAGACCGTGCTGCGTGGAGAATAGTATCAACATCTAGTTGTGTTACAGTTATAGCAATATTATATTTGATTACAAAGTTAATTCTAGTTAATGTGTTAGTCGATGGAATAAATAGTTTAATTTGTCCACTCCATGCGCTTGCTTTCGTTTTCTCGTCGGCAGTCATGTCAGGTTGCAAAGAGTCCACAGAAGAAAAGAAGAAAAGTTTTGTGTAGGCTATGTTAAACAAGAATAGAAAAAATAGCCATTGGTTATTGTCGTGTACGATATATAATGTTTATCTTTTATAGGCTATAGTTTATAACCGATTGTGTAAAAATATTGAATGAAATATTTACAGCTGATCCTATCGATTTTCTAACAAATATACTCCTATAATGTAGTTAAAGCTTAGATCAATATTAAGATTTTATTTTTATTTTCCCGTCTGTAATATGATTTTAATAAGCACTCAAGCGCAATTGCCGGGTGCTGGAAATCTTTGAAAATGTTTTAATTTTAAAGGAGGCTATAGCCTATTTTCAAGGTTTAAAAAGTGCTTAAGATTTTGGATAAAGTGCTTGGAAAATGAAGTGTTGCTTTAATAATTTATGTTTATAAATAGTTATTTAATAAATAAAATAAAAACATTTTATGCTTTGCATGAAACGAAAACTCCGCTGGAGCCTGTGCATGTGCCTGCAGCGTGACCCGCGCATGAACCACAAACACCGCTCTTTTAAATGTGTGTGTGTATTGTGCGCATTTTGAGTAGTGGAAAAAAGACCAAATGCATGGAGGTTATTGTAGCATGAGCACTGGACTGAAGATATATTAAGAGGATATTAAGCGAGCCTAAAATCTGAGAGAGCCTCGTGCAAGTGTGCAGAAATAATTAGCAGATTTACCAGTATGGGAGATTGCGTTGGGCTTACGCAGATCGCTTCTGCGTGAAGTGTTCAGGTACGAAATCTTTTATTTAATGTTTGCATATGCTTTTTCGCACTTATCCGCGACATGATTTGTGTTGAACCCCCTGTTTTTTTTATATATTTTTTAGTTATGCACCAGATTTCCCCTTTTAAAGATTTCGTACAATGTAGCCGCGATCATGATAGTGCCGATGAAACACTTTTTGACAGGATAAATGCTGTCTTTGCAATTTCTCAAGAAAATAATGTCGAACAAAATCACAGCTACATACATATAAAATAACCAGCCTTTATATTTAATGTATTTAAACTGTGTATTTCCCTGCCAGGCAAACGAAACCTTATTTTATACGGAACGGAAAAAAACCGCAGAGTTTATATATTATTTATATACATTTCACATATTTCTCTTGGAAAAAATATCTTCTTGAAATGAATTTCGTTTGCTATAAATTGTATCTTAATTATTGGATGCATTATTTGATAGTCAGTTATCTACCAAATAAACAAGAAGTGCTTCAACACAAGGTCCGCTATGCTGCATCGCCAAAAAAACAAGATTATGCGCCAAGATTATGGCAATATGTAACATATTTATAAATCGTTATGTTCTCTTTGTTAAACATTTATTCATGAAATGTTACTAAAGTGGTTTGTTTAACTGAAATGTTCAGTTCTTGATATAACATATTATGGATATTATGTAATGCAAGTCAGTAATTGTAATGCAGCATCATAATGAACAAATATGCGCTATAGTCATTTGCTTATTATAGGGAGTTCAAATGATCACGTCCGTAACGCAAAATTATGGTTGTTTAGAACAAAGACCTGAGATGAATTGTTAATCATAATAAGCATGGACATATTTTGGCTTTGTATGTATAGTTTCATTTTATTTGTGCTAATATTTATTACACAATATAAACTTTTTCATTAAATCGTTACGGACGTGACACGTGATCGAAGCTGCGTGATGTCTTAAATATGTAGCTCATAAATTAAAAAGACAGCGATGTTATGAAAAAGGGAGGGTAATTATTTATACTGCAGACCCCAATCCTTCTGCAGAATGCTTACTGTTAAAATAAAACATGGAAAAAGTCTGTCTTTAACCTCTTTTTTGAAAGCATGCAATGTGGTTTGATGAAACAGAAATTTCCAATTGGCACAATCCTCATATTTCATGGATAAACAAAGCAATTTCCTTAAAAATTCGACAAGAGCACATCATAACAATAAAATACAGACCTTAATGAGCAAATTTAAATTGGTTTTGTTATTTTGGTCAAAAGTTTATTTTTTCATGATAAGGTTGACATTTTCATGGAATCAGCCCTATATATCTACATATCTGTCTGTCTGTCGATCGATAGATATAGACAGACAGAATGACAGAATGACAGAATGACAGACAGACAGACAGACAGACAGACAGACAGACAGACAGACAGACAGACAGACAGACAGACAGACAGATAGATAGATAGATAGATAGATAGATAGATAGATAGATAGATAGATAGACAGATATTTTTTTTATCCAGTGTTAGAATACCTCGTCCCAGTCATTCTGTATAGCTGAAATGGCTGTAGAGGAGCTGCAGGATGAGAAAGATGAGAGAATTTCTAGTTCTTATTTAGAGTCTGAAATATCTGATGATGATGATGATGATGATGATGCCACACGCACACGGTCAATCTGGAGTTGCTGGACTGAGTAGACCGAGTAAAAAGGGGAATTGCTTTCAAAAGATAAAACTGAAAAATGCCCAGGGAAAAAAGAAACAACATAGGAAATGAATATGGGTCATTTTAGACCCATGCTGTGCATTAGAAGGGGTTTTATAGCTTGTGCATTAAAGGGTCAAAAAAAATCTAAAAGGGTTTATGTGTCCTTATAAATGTTGTCAATAAAAAAATGTAGCACTTTTTTGTTTTTAGTCAATCTAAGAAAAGAAACAAGAGAGTTAAACTCAGCAAGAAAAAAATGGAAAATACAAAGGACATTAAGAAGATCTGATGAGAAACGGAAGTGCACAGTGATGCCATCAAAAAAATTGTCGAGGGAGAGAAAAATGCTAGTTTTGTCATTGTTTTAAACCACACTAGCTTATAACCTCAAAACCAACATTCTTAACTCACTTAATTTGATTTCAGGTGGACTTTAATCGTGTATCTTGCTGTGATAGAGTTACTGGAGTGTTTTAAATCACTTGTGTTCTCAAATATTCTGCTTCATTCATGATTGTGGTTTTACGCCGCTGTGATGCTAACAGCTTTAAACGCGCCTTGGGGGTGATTCCACTTCAGTTTATGCCCTGAGAAAAGTCACAAGATGGAAAACACTCACCTCTCCATATCAGCACGTGTTTTACGAGGCTTCTTCCAGTCCAGACTTAAGACGAGGTAAGCAAAAACATATCGAGCATCGCTTAGTCATGGCTGCCACCTAGCGGGAGCTAAGCTAAACTCAACACGTCCAGCGTCTGCGGAGCGTTCAGCGGTGTGTTCGCGTCTTTCAAGCCGGATAAAGTGCATCTGCAGGCCGCTGAATCACTTCCTGTGCGCCGCCGCTGCTGCTCATTCATCGCCCACACGCGCGGTGCTCTCGGGGGATTAATACAGCTCCAAACACTTCCGAAACTCTGGATACAATGAACACATCAAACCTCTGTCAGTTAACAATGGGCTTGATGTAATGTGAAATCATTTTTGACATATATTAGTTTGGACAACACAGCGGGGAGTTGCTGGATAATGCATTGACTTTTGGGAAATGAGAGGAAATCCTTAATAGCACTTCCTCAATTATTCATTATAAAACCATTTGATAGATAGATAGATAGATAGATAGATAGATAGATAGATAGATAGATAGATAGATAGATAGATAGATAGATAGATAGATAGATAGATAGATAGATAGATAGATAGATAGATAGATAGATAGATAGATAGATAGTATATCTGCATCTGTATGAGTCTGTATAGATCTAATATATATATATATATATTTTTATTTCTATAGATCTATAGATAGATAGGTTTATTATAATTATTAATTAGTATTATTTATTTATAATTATTTTAATTGAAGTTTAAGCGGAGTAATTTTTTTAATTATATTACTTTAAACTGTAAGAGTGTATGGGTGTTTCCCGGTGATGGGTTGCAGCTGGAAGGGTATCCGCTGCGTAAAACATATGCTGGATGGCGTTTATGGCGGTTCAATCCGCTGTGGCGACTTCTAATTCATAAAGGAACTAAGCTGAAAAGAATATGAATGAATTTCTTTAAACTACTGATGACATTTCTTCCCAATTCTAAATAAAAATGTTGTCAATTGTCTAAATTTTTGCCATGTTTTAACTTCTGAATGTTTAAGAAATCAATATTTGGTCGAATAACCCTGATTTTCAGTTACTTTAATCAGAAATTATACCATAAAGATGTTTATAATGTAAAAACAGACTTTTAAAATGTGTCAGATTATACAGTAACGTTAATCAATACCTGATAATAATATAATAATGCTAAAGGTTTCATTAAAAATCATACAAATAAGACTTAAAACGAAGCTTTAATTTATATTGCACACAACCCTGCTGAAAAGTCCAGCTTAAACCAGCCTAAGCTGGTTGGCTGGTTTTAGCTGGTCGACCAGCCTGGTTTTAGAGGGGTTTTGGCCATTTCCAGGCTGGTTTCCAGCCATTTCCAGCCTGGTCTTAGCTGGTCAGGCTGGGAGTTGACCATCTAAAACCAGCTTGACCAGCCAAAACCAGCCATGTCCAGCCTAAACCAGGCTGGTCAAGCTGGTTTTAGCTGGTTTAAGCTGGTCATTTTCCAGCCTGACAAGCTAAGACCAGGCTGGAAATGGCTGGAAACCAGCCTGGAAATGGCCAAAACCCCTCTAAAACCAGGCTGGTCGACCAGCTAAAACCAGCCAACCTTAGGCTGGTTTAAGCTGGTTTTTTCAGCAGGGAAGTATCTTGTGATTTTATCTTATTAATTTAACATTGTTGAGCAGAAGAGGGTTTTTATTACATTTAATCCAGCCTTACCCACCTCAACCTTTTGAGTTTACTGTAAATGTGGACAAGTTTGGTGAAGTGATTTTCTTGTTTGTTTACGCTAAGCAGTTACCAAGTAACGGTTGAATTTATTTCTAAATCTTCGACATTCATCACAGGAACATGGCTCACATCACCAAACATCCTGACCCTGATGAAACTCCCCAAGTTAAAGACATGATGAATTGATATTGATCCATTTGTGAATCAGCTTGAACGGGCTGTTTTGCCTAGAGGGCGATCTGTTAGCATTCACATTCATCTTCAAAACATTTAGCTGGCTAGCGCAGGTTAGCATAGGGAGGATGAGATAGGACATCTCTTTGTTAGCAAAGTCCCACTTGTTATCACTCTTTACACACGTTTATTTGATCATAGGCGGAGTTTCACATTTGTAAGTGGTTGTTAGTGAGGGATTTGTCCCTAAAAGACATATTTGGAATATTTAATTGACTGTATGCCTACTAGGCTATACAAAAAGTGAGATAAAAACATATAGAGCTCAGGAACGGCAACATTATAAAGCTGCAGACCCAACTGCATGCTCAGATCTGAACTTCCAGACCTATCGTTAGGGTTAGGGTCACGTGTCCCATGTTGCTATTTGCAAGAAAGTGCCAAGATGTCCTCGTTGCAGTCTGTAATCACGATGATATACTGGTCCAGGTCCAATACGTAGTGGACATTGTACCGCCCACTAAGGTAACGGTTGGGTTTAGGGTAGGGGAAGGTGTAGGCGATCGTCCATTATGTGGTGGACCTGGTCCAGTACGTCATCAAACTGCAGGCTGCAGCAAGGACTGTCTAAACATGCAGTTGGGTTTCCGGGCCTGCAGCTTCACCATACTCTGGGAACAAATAATGAAGTAAATCATATATGGAGATGTTTTCTGGCAACAGCTTGCTGATGTCCTGTCAGTTGTGGATAAACTTGTTGATTTACTTGATCCACCCCCTCTGCGTCTGGTCTTAGCTTCTCCAGTTACACTTCACAGCTGTAGACAGAATGTTATGGAATGCATATTATCAGCCTCTTACCTGTGCGTTCACATTGAAGGCTGTCTGCCTTCAGCTCCGGCTACACTGCTCTCGTATTTAAAGGAGCCGTTGTCATATATCAGCAAATCCGTTACATTCCTGCGTAAAACATGCTTTCTAGAGTGAAAATGTTGTGTACTTTTTATCAAATTCAATTAACAATGGAAGATCAAGTTGCATGTGGTGTGGCCTTACTCCACTTAATCATCCAATGTGTCCATATGCCTGATATATTCTGAAGCAGTAATACTGTTTTGTATTGTCGCATAAGATTTCTGCTTTTTTTTAAAGAAAACTATATATATATAGTAATAACGTTAACAACGGTGAGGTTTTATATAATGAAGATTTAATCGCGCCAGCTCCGGGCCGCAGCGGACATTACTCGCGGGCCGATTACAGCTCGGATGCGACAGAGTCGGCTCGCTAACGGCCACCCCATCTGGCCAGAATTGGGCAGTGAGTCCATAGGCATCCGGCCCGAGTAGGTAAAGCAGACAGAGTCGGGCCGAGGGGTAAGTTTCCGGCAGGCGAGAGTCTAGCTGGAACTGGCCCAAGTGTAATTTGATATCTGGGTGGTTAGGCGTGTATCAGCAAACTGAATAAACAGTGTTCCACCAGATCCTGTATATCAGAAACTATAGTTTACTGCTGAGCAACTCGTTTTATCATGGTAAAATAACACAGAAATGGAATAATAACACTTCAGTCTCCTGCCGAAGCTCCGACGTCTGCTTTGAGAATCTGTCACAGCTGTTAATCACGATGACACACCCAACATTAAATTACTGCTCAAAACATACTCTTTACAAAAATGAAGATCTGCACCTATATCAGCTGATAACCAGTGCCTTAACTGACCAGAACCATCTTTCAGAACATTTTATTTCAAGTGTAATTAATTTTTTATTTAGTCTCATGTCTCCTTCATTAACACGGAGGAGGCGGGCTTTAAGACTTGTACTGCAGCCAGCCCCCAGGGGGCGATCTAACGGCCGAGAGCTTCACTAAAAAGCAGGCTTGTGGTACACTTGGGTTGAACACAGTTCACAGTGACTGTGTTCTCTGGACTCCTCTTAAGCGGTGGACTTCTACATACAGATTGCTTGCCGCAGAACCGCGTCATAGCTCATTACCATAAAGTTGACTTGATTTCAACTCTCCTCGACCAGCGAAGACGCACCGCGCTTCTCAGCTCCCATTGAAAATGAATGTCTTCCGGCCACTTTGACAAACAAGGAGCGTTTATAAAGTTATATACACGTCAGACCCTTTTATTCTGACTGTTTGTGATATGTTTTTCAAAAGATGTTACTATAAAACGGTAGATTTTCTTTTGTAATTTGTGATCTGTTTACATTGAGTGCTCCCGCGTTTGTCCACAAATATGGCCGACTGCAACTTGCTGTGACGCAGACGTTCTAGAGCTCTATAGGCATACCTAATGTAGAAGATTTTGCCTGTTTCCAATATGGATAGAAAACAGTTCAAGACCTCCATACTAAAAAAACTACAGATATTTATTTTGTTTATTTAAATTGGGAACAGAACAAGACTCTATTTCCACCAGAGAATGCTCATCCCGAGGCCATTGATGTGATCCAAGACCTGTGAAGACATGATGCCAGCCATCAAGGACTTCAAGGACAACACATTTGAAGAGATGATGCCAACCATAGAAGACTTCTAGAGGTCTCCATAATCCTGGACCAGGCCGTATCCTGAGCAGATGCTGTGGCAGTCATGGAGGAGTGGAGAGCATGAGACTGATTCCTGAAAGACCCCAGTGACAGACGAGTCTCTAAATTGATCCTGTGGCCCAGCATGAACACCCGCCGGTGACTTACTCACACCTGCAGCTTCTCCATGATGGACGTCCAGCGTTCTCCAGCCTCCGGCGCTTAGACTGCAGGTCTGCACAAGAAGTTTGGCTAGAGGAGAAATGGTCATGCCCGACTGAGCCTGGTTTCTCTCAAGGTTTTTTATCCTTCACTTTCGTCAATTAGTGAAGTTTGTTCCTTGCGATGACGCCACTGGCTTGCTTGGTTTGGGACTTGTGGAGCTCCGCATCGATGGATTTGCTCTTCAGTGTTTGGACTTTCAGCAGTGAAAATTAAACCACACTGAACTGAACTAAACTGAACTTCAACTCTGAAAACTGGTTTCAGTTTACTAGAACTTCTATGTTAAGCTGCTTTGACACAATCTACATTGTAAAAGCGCTAGAGAAATAAAAATGAATTGATTTGAATTGAACACCCACTCGTGCGATGCTTTTGAGATAAGCGTGAAAAGAAAACAAAGCTCTTTAAATCATAAATATTAGTATCCTTAACTTACTCATTCTACACATTACAATTATAAAATAACACAAAGTGAAAAAAATGTCAAAATATGTCTCCATTCCTCTCCTCCTGCTGAAAAAAAAACTGCCTTAAGCAGCCTAAGCTAGTTGGTTGGTTTTACCTGGTCGACCAGCCTGGTTTTAGAGGGGTTTTGGCCATTTCCAGGCTGGTCTCAGACATTTACAGCTTGGTCTTAGCTGGCCAGGATGGGAAATGACCAGCTAAAACCAGCTTGACCAGTCTGGCTTAAGCTGGACATGGCTGGTTTAGGCTGGTCAAGCTGGTTTTAGCTGGTCAACTCCCTGCCTGACCAGCTAAGACCAGGCTAGAAATGTCTGAGACCTGCCGGCACTGCAAAAATGCTTTTCTTACTTAGATGTTTTTTTTTCTTTCCAGTCTAAATATCTAAAAATTCTTAAATCAAGAAGCATTTTCCAGGCAAGCAAAACATATTGTCTTGTTTATAGAAATAGTATGCTTTTTCCTTAAAACAAGCAAAATAATCTGCCAATGGGGTAAGCAAAATAATTTAGTTTTTCATTTTCATTCATTTCATTTTCTTGTCTGCTCAGTCCCTTTATTAATCCGGGGTCGCCACAGTGGAATGAACCACCAACTTATCCATCACATGTTTTACGCAGCGGATGCCCTTCCAGCTGCAACCCATCTCTGGGAAACATCCATACACACTCATACACTACGGACAATTTAGCCAACCCAATTCATCTATTGGGTTGCATGTCTTTAGGGGAAACCGGAGCACCCGGAGGAAACCCATGCGAACATGGGGAGAACATGCAAACTCCACACAGAAACTCCAACTGACCGAGCTGAGGCTCGAACCAGCAACCTTCTTGCTGTGAGGCGACAGCACTACCTACTGCGTCACCGCGTTGCCCATAGTT
The DNA here is from genome assembly GCA_903798195.1 of Danio kyathit. NCBI lineage: Eukaryota > Metazoa > Chordata > Actinopteri > Cypriniformes > Danionidae > Danio > Danio kyathit. Next base: position 56,509,780 of record LR812538.1, on the reverse strand, counting down.
TTTCCTTTTCATTAATTAATTAATTCATTCATTTTCGGCTTAGTCCCTTTATTAATCTGGGGTCGCCAAAGTGGAATGAACCGCCAACTTATCCAGCACGTTTTACGCAGCGGATGCCCTTCCAGTTGCAACCCATCTCTGGGAAACATCCATACACACTCATTCACACTCATACACTACGGACAATTTAGCCTATCCAATTCACCTGTACCGCATGTCTTTGGACTGTGGGGGAAACCGGAGCACCTGGAGGAAACCCACACAAACATGGGGAGAACATGCAAACTCCATGCAGAAACGCCAACTGACCCAGCCAAGGCTCGAACCAGCGACCTTCTTGCTGTGAGGCGACAGCACTACCTACTGCGCCACTGCGTCGCCCAGTCCTTTTCACATAAGATTATTTTACTTACCCTGTTGGCAGATTATTTTGCTTGTTTTAAGGAAAAACTCACTTCATTTTGGCATATTATTTCTTAACACAAGACAATATGTTTTGCTTGCCTAGAAAATGCTTCTTGATTTGAGACTTTTTAGGTATTTGCACTAGAAACAAGACAAAAAAAATCGAAGTAAGAAAAGCATTTTTTGCAGCGTGGAAATGGCCAAACCCCCTCTAAAACCTAACTGGTGTAGGGGGTGTATTTTCACATATATTTATTGTTCATGTAGCTGGGAGTAATTCATTTAAATGGATAGTTCACCCAAAAATGAAAATTGACTCATTATTTATTCACCATCATGTGGAAGCTAGTTTGAAAAAAGCTGAAAACCGGTAACCATTGACATCTACAGTAGAAAAATACTACAGAAGTCAGTGGTTACAGCTTTGGAACAAGTGTAGGATGAGCAAATGATGACAGAATTGGTGAACTAATCCCTTGTGCATTTAAAAACAAACAGTAAAACATGCTCACTCATAATGGCAAGTAGATCAATCATTCCTTTCCTCATATATCTTCGGCTTTATTAATCAGAGGTCGCCACAGCGGAATGAACCGCCAACTTATCCAGCATATATTTTACACAGTGAATGCCCTTCCAGCTGCAACCCATCACTGGGAAACATCCATACACACTCAATCACACACATAAACTACGGCCAATTTAGCTTACCCAATTCACCTATAGCGCATGTCTTTGGATATGTGGGGGAAACGGGATCACCCACACGTACACAGGGAGAACATGCAAACTACACACAGAAATGCCAACTGACCCAGCCTAGGCTCGAACCAGCAACCTTCATGCTGTGAGGCGACAGCGCTAACCACTGAGCCACCTTGTCGCCATAGATCAACTGAAATTACTTTAACATGCACATACTTTAAAAATAAATCTCAGCCGTGGCTTAAAGCACTAAAGGAGGCAGATCCTCCATGTGTTTACATCGGCCCATAAATCTGTTGTTTACAAAGACGCGTAATCCACACTGTAAACTTAAGGTGGAGGATTCGAAGGAAGCGCGGGTCAGCAACCAGGATGATGCGCTTCCTGCAGGATAAAGCTCTCCATGTGGGCCGCGCTAATGAGGTGGCAGAGAAAACCTTCCTCGTGTGGCTCCATCAGAGATCAAACCTCAGTAAAACACACTCACGGATCTCCACTAATGAACACAAACACATCTTGAGCGCATTACGATACTTGGTCGTAAACACTCATGTGATTACGAGATGATCCTTAAAGGGATAGTTTACCCAAAACCAAAAATGCTGTCCTCGTTTATTCACCCTTCACTTGTTTCAAACTGTTAGGAGTTTCTTTCTGCTTTTGAACACAAAAGAAGATATTTTGAAGAATGTTGACAGAATTTTTTTTCTTTCTAAAGATGTCAATGGCTGCTTTTTAAACCAACATTCATAACGCTTTGAGTTCAATGAAAGAAAGAAATTCATAAAATTTTGTAACCACTTGAATATGAGTAAACGGTCAAATGGTCAAAAGGACATTTTTAACCATCCCTTTAAGATAAGATGATGTAAGCATGCTAATTAACCATTAATAATCATTAATTCCAGTGTGTCCTCTTGGATTTTTTCCAGCTGTGGTGGCAGCCCTTTTACACAGATCTTCCAACTACCTATGGCGTTATTTCAATGACAAATGTCGTGAGCACAGTATTATACATTGAGATCGCATTTATGTAATACGAGCATGTGAATCTCTTTGCTTGCGCGCCGATTTCCTCTGTGCACAAAACTTCTCAAATGTTTATGTAAGTAGTATGTCTCCAACATTTATTAGATTTGCAAAGAATATTTCTGAATGTCTCCAATAGACCTACAGAGCGGCATTAATGCGTTTCGAAGTAAATCGAAGCGGCCGTAAACTCCAGCAAGATAAAGTCATTGTATGCAGAGCCACAGACCTTTATCTATAAATAAAGTATAATTATGGAGACCGTGTTTATCATAACAGAAAGCTGAAGACCATGTCTACATGTCTAAATGCATTGAGTTGCTGCAATGTGATTGGCCGATTTGAAATTTGCATAAACGAGCAGTTGAACAGGTGTACCTAATAAAGTGACCGGTGAGTGTATATTCCCCTGCTGGGGAAAAACGGTAAGAATGACTTTCAGGAATATCTGTGTTAATGATTTGATATGGGCCAAAATTTGGAAATGACCTCATAATTATTTAATAACAAATAAAGTAAAAAAAAATTCCCAGTAATAGTATCCCAGTAATCCCGGGCACAATGTCATTTATTGCAGTGCTTATTGTGTGGTGGGATAATCACTTTATATTGTTTCTCACTGATTGTAAAGAAACCAGATCTTAAACTCAGAGTTTCACCGGAAGCGCTTGAACTTGCTCATTTAAAATTAAAGTTCCTTTGCATGCATGCATATATATATATATATATATATATATATATATATATATATATATATATATATATATATATATATATATATATATATATATATATATATATATATATATATATATACATATATACAGTTGAAGTCTGATTTATTAGACCCCTGTTTATTTTTTTCCCCAATTTCTGTTTAACGGTGAGAAGATTTTTTCAACACATTTCTAAACATAATAGTTTTAATAACTCATTTCTAATAACTGATTTATTTTAACTTTGTCATGATGACAGTAAATAATATTTGACTAGATATTTTTCAAGACACTTCTATTCAGCTTAAAGTGATATTTAAAGGCTTAACTAGGTTAATTAGGTTAACTAGGCAGGTTAGGGTAATTAGGTAAGTTATTGTGTAATGATGTTTTGTTCTGTAGACTATCAGAAAAAAAATTAGCTTAAAGGGGCAAAATAAAACAAATAAGACTTTCTCCAGAAGAAAAAATATTATCAGACATACTGTGAAAATATCTTTGCTCTGTTAAACATAATTTGGAAAACATTTAAAAAAGAAAAAAAAATTCAAAGGGGGGCTGATAATTATGACCTCAAATGTGTGTGTGTGTGTGTGTGTGTGTGTGTGTGTGTGTGTGTGTGTGTGTGTGTGTGTGTGTATATATATAGATTCAATCAAAGCTGCACATTGAAATTTTCACAGTGTGTCTGATGATATTTTTTATTATTTTTCTTATTATTTTTTTCCGCCTAGAATAAAAGCAGATTTTAATTTTTTAAAAACCATTTTAAGGTCAATATTATTAGCCCCTTTAAGCATTTTTTTTTTCGACAGTCTACAGAACAAACCACTGTTATACAATAACTTGCCTAATTACCCTAACCTGCCTAGTTAACCTAATTAACCTAGTTAAGCCTTTAAATGTCACTTTAAGCTGTATAGAAGTGTCTTGAAAAATATCTAGTCAAATATTATTTACTATCATCATGACAAAGTTAAAATATATCAGTTATTAGAAATGAGTTATTAAAACTATTATGTTTAGAAATGTGTTGAAAAAATCTGCTCTCCGTTAAACAGAAATTGGGGAAAAAAATAATCAGGGGGGCTAATAATTCTGACTTCAACTGTATATATATATATATATATATATATATATATATATATATATATATATATATATATATATATATATATATATATATATATATATATATATATATATATATATATATATATATATATATATATATATATATATATATATATATATATATATATATATATATATATATATATATATAAAAGGCAACCCAGTGGCGCAGTAGGTAGTGCTGTTGCCTCACAGCAAGAACGTCGCTGGGTCGTAGGTTCGAACCTCGGCTGGGCTGGGTCAGTTGGCGTTTCTGTGTGGAGTTTGCATGTTCTCCCTGGGTTCGCGTGGGTTTCCTCCGGGTGCTCCGGTTTCCCCCACAGTCCAAAGACATGCAGTACAGGTGAATTGGGTAAGCTAAATTGTCCATAGTGTATGAGTGTGAATGTGTGTGTGGAAGTTCCCAGAGATGGGTTGCGGCTGGAAGGGCATCCGCTGCGTAAAATCGTGCTGGATAAGTTGGCGGTTCATTCCGCTGTGGCGACCCCGCAAGGGACAAAGCCGACAAGAAAATGAATGAATGAATATATATAAAAGTAAACAATAAAGACATACAGCACCATGGTGCTCACGGCGACCTGAGTTTGATTTCCGGCTCGAGGTCCTTTGCTGACCCTGCCTCACTCTCTCCTCCCAATACTTTCCTGTCTGTAAACTTCACTCTGAATTAAAGGTAAAAACCCCTAAAAAATTATATTAAAAAAAAAAGGAAAAAAAAGAAAAAAGTTTATTCATAATCATTATCAAACGTTAATAACATTTATTACAGTTGATTATAATAACAATAATGATATGGAATGTAAGAGTCAGTGTTTACATTTAGTTACATTTCAGTTGTGTGACTGACCATGAATTACAATGTCAATCATTATCAAAAGAAAAATGCTTTAAAAATGGCATATTATTGCATTTTTAATATATAAATTGCATATTAATTAATGCATAAAAATGAATGCATAAGGGAAAAAAATCTAAAAAGCACAATTTATTTCATCATAAATGAATTCATGTAATGAATTATTAATATTTTATCTTTTTTAATTAAGGTCATTATTAAAATAACTTTCTCTAAACTCTTATTAAAATCAATCAAAGCTGCACTAAATTAAATTATCAAATTTAGCATCATTTACAGAGGATCCTTCACATTTACAGCATCTATTGTTTAGAAATAAGTGTTTATACACAGTTTTTGCTTGCGTTATAATGTTATTGATTACAGTAGTGGTTTAGTGAAACATTGATTAATTGTAGATGTACAGGAGGAGGATGAGCGCTGTGGTCAAACTCAGAGTCAGAAGTGGATGATGGTTGATGGATGGCGTCCCGTCAGGCCTGAAACCTTGAGTCCCACACAGAGAACAATCTGAGCCGCAGAACGAGCACACAGACATGTCCCGTCTCCTCTCAGACGTGTAGGAGCGCACCGTCCTCCGGCCTGCAGATCACAACACAATAAGCCACAACACTGAACACCTGCAGTGACGGTCATTTCACAAAACAAATGAACGAATAAAATTCATTCATTTTTGAACAATGACTAAGTCTGCGTCCGAAACCGCATACTTCCATATTATACAGTACGCTAAAATCAGTATACGAGCCGAGTAGTATGTCCGAATTTATAGAATTCGAAAATCAGTATGCGAGAAGTACCCGGATGACTTACTACTTCCGGCGAGATTCTGAAGTGCGCATCCCATGCACGCTGTGCTATCCCATGATGCTCCACGAGAATTCATGAATGGAAGTAAATCGACGCAACTGACGCAGGTAGGTCACGTGACCATGACAAAATGGCGGATGTAGTACGTCCGAATTCCATTCATACTTCTTACAGTCATACTGTATAGAACGTACTTTTCCAACGGCCGAGTAGTACGTTTAAATTCAAATGCAGTACCTACTGAGTAGTAGGCGGTTTCAGATGCAGCCTATGACATTACATAATTACTTACTTTGCTTAATTACTTTACTTAACTTTCTTTACATAACTTACTTAATTATGTTACATACTTACTTTACTTAACTTATTTACTTAACCTTACTCAACTTACTTTTATTACTTACCTTTACTTAAATTTACTTAACTAACCTTACATACTAACCTTTACTTACTTTACTTTACTTGACTTACCTTACTTTATAAACTTACTTTACATACTTTACTTAACTAGCTTTACTTACTTGCATTATTTAAATTACTTTACTTAACTTACTTTACCTACTTAACTTACTTTTTTTTACTTCACTTACTTACTTAAATTACGTTTCTTTTTATACTTGCTCTACTTAACTAACTTACCTTAAATTCCTTACTTAAATTACTTACGCTACTTTACTTACTTCACTTACTTAAGTTACTTTACACAACTTACTTAATTACTTTACATACTTAACTTACTTTCTTTGTCTTACTTTACTTAACTTACTTGACATAACTTTGCTTTCTTAACTTTATTTACTTAACTAAGGCCCCGTTTACACTACGTAATGCGTTTTCGTTTTAAAACGCATAAGTTTTGCTACGGTTACGCCATCCGTCCACACTACGCCGGAGTTTTCGAGCCCCGAAAACGAAGCGTTTTGAAAACGCTGGAGAGGCCGTTTTCATTCTAAAACGCTGCTGCTCCGTCTCAGTGTGGATGGGGGAAAACAGAGACATCTGAAAACGGAGGCGTGGCTGCTGAGATTCGCTACATGATTGGGGCTTTTGGGTCATTGCGTACCCTTCCCTTATTTGTCAAGCCCCTATCACATGACTATAACGCTACCGGAAGATGGCAGACCAGCCTTCACTGTAAACAACAACATGGACACAGAAATGGGAGCGTTGTTTGCACTATTGTCCGTTTTAGGCGCCATTGTGCAGTTAAACTCTGCCTTTTTTACTACAGCAGCTGCAGATATTCGCAAGAGGCAAGCTATTGTTCGAGCACTCGCTAATCGCTCGCGTTCATCGTTCTACCAGCGTTTGTTGACTAACAATAACCAAATGCCGAGCGAGACACATGCTTCCTGTTTATACTTGGACGCGCATGCCCAGAGTGCGCGAATGGTCACGTGATGTACGTTTTTGGTGGAGTAGTGTGGACGGAGATATGTTTAGAAACGCTAGATAAATCGCTAGTATGGATGCGGATCGTTTTTGATCTAAAACGCTGTTTCAAAACGAAAAAGCATTAGTGTAAACGGGGCCTTAGTTTACTTAACTTTACTCAGCTTACTTTACCTACTTTAATTACTTACTCTACTTTATTTACTTCACTTAAGTTACTTTACATAACTTACTTAACGTAATTACTTTATACACTTAACTTACTTTCTTTATCTTCCTTAACTTACTTTACATACTAAACTTTGCTCACTTAACTTACTTTATTTACTTAACTTAGTTAACTTTACTCAACTTACTTAATTAACTTACTTTACACACTAAACTTGCTTAACTAACTTAACTTACATTACCTACTTCACTTACCTTACATACTTTATTTACTTCACTTAACTTACTTTACATACTTGCTTTACTTAACTTACCTTACTTAAGTTACTTGCCTACTTACTTTATGTTACTTATTTACTTAGCATAAAATTAGTTAACTTTACTCAACTAACTTTTCTTACTATTTTACTTATTTAACTAACTTTACATACTTAACTTACTTTACTTAACTTTACTTAATTACTTTACTTACTTGACTTAACTTACTTTACTTAATTACTTTACTTACTTGACTTAACTTACTTTACTTAATTACTTTACTTACTTGACTTAACTTACTTTACGTACTTAACTTATTTTACATACTTAACTTGCTTTACCTAATTACTTTACTTACTTGACTTAACTTACTTTACGTACTTAACTTATTTTACATACTTAACTTGCTTTACTTAATTACTTTACTTACTTTACTTAACTTACTTTACGTACTTAACTTATTTTACATACTTAACTTGCTTTACCTAATTACTTTACTTACTTGACTTAACTTACTTTACGTACTTAACTTATTTTACATACTTAACTTGCTTTACTTAATTACTTTACTTACTTTACTTAACTTACTTTACGTACTTAACTTATTTTACATACTTAACTTGCTTTACCTAATTACTTTACTTACTTTACTTAACTTACTTTACGTACTTAACTTATTTTACATACTTAACTTGCTTTACCTAATTACTTTACTTACTTTACTTAACTTACTTTACGTACTTAACTTATTTTACATACTTAACTTACTTTACTTAATTACTTTACTTACTTTACTTAACTTACTTTACGTACTTAACTTATTTTACATACTTAACTTGCTTTACTTAATTACTTTACTTACTTTACTTAACTTACTTTACGTACTTAACTTATTTTACATACTTAACTTGCTTTACTTAATTACTTAACTTTACATACTTAACTTACTTTACTTAACTTTACTTTACTTACTTGACCTAACTTACTTTACATACCTAAATTTCTTTTCTTACTTAAATGACTTACCTTTATTTACTTCACTTACTTAAGTTTGTTTTAATACCATATTAGCAGCATTGGCTATATTCATGGGAACACATGTAATACTAAGTATCCAATATATAATTTACAATCATAATCGTTCCTTAATAATCATTCACAAAAAGCATACAAACAACAACAACACTGATTAAAAGTCAAATTAGATTAGATTTTACTTACTTCATTTTTTGATTACCTAATTTACTTAAATTACTTAATTTACCAGCATTATAGAGTACATCAGAAAAGCATGAGAATATCTAGAGAGAGTTTGGAGTAAATATTTAGAGAGTCTTACGTGGCTCATAGTAGTCATAGATGATGATCACTGCATCCTGGACACCGGCCACCTTAAAGTCCATTATGGTAGATATTTCAAGGCACTGTTCCACTGTGGTCACCTGTGATGATGAGAGAAAAACATGATGAGATTGGATTGTTTCTTAGTTAATATTTTTGGTAACACTACAAAATAAGGTTCTACCTGTAAACACCGGTAACTAACAATAACAGTAAAAAAGTTGTTCCTGGTAATATTTATAAAATATATATTAATATTGTATTTATAAATTCCTAATATTTTTATATAAGTAAATATAATTATTACTAAATATATATATAGAGAGAGAGTCAGAAAATAATTCTTTGCAGTGCACTAAAATACTGAATTTCTGAAGATAGTAAATAAGAGGATCCCACCTTGTCTAAGTAAAGTATAACTCGTCCTGATGGCGTCTCTACTCTTCTGACTGTATCGTCAACCTGAACGCCATCTTGAGCCAAACTAAAGCCTGTCAGTAAACCAACATCCAATATGGCCATACCTGTCTGATTCAGACCCTGACCTCCCCTCAGCCTGAAACAAACAACAAAGATCATGCTTTAAACACACTTCAATAATAATAATAATACATTTTATTTATAATGCTGGGCATCACAGTGGCGGATTGGGTAGAATGATTGCCTCACAGCAAGAAGGTTGCTGGTTCGAGCCTCGGCTGGGTCAGTTGGCATTTCTGTGTGGAGTTTGCATGTTCTCCCCGTGTTCATGTGGGTTTCCTCTGGATGCTCTGGTTTCCCCCACAAGTCCAAAGACATGCGGTACAGGTGAATTGGGTAAGCTAAAAAATTGTCCGAGTGTATGTGTGTGAATGAGCGTGTTTCCCAGTTATGGGTTGCGGCTGGAAGGGCATCCGCTGCGTAAAACATGTGCTGGATAAGTTGGCGGTTCATTCCGCTGTGGTGACGCCAGATAAATAAAGGCACTAAGCAAAAAAAGAAAATGAATGAATGATGACAGTACATAATTAGGTTAACTAGGCAAGTTAGGGTAATTACTGTGAGCAAGTTATTGTATAATGATGGTTTGTTCTATAGACAATCGAAAAAATATTACTTAAGGGGGCTAATAATTTTGACCTTCAAATAGTTTAAAAAAAATTATAAACTGCTTTTATTCTAGACAAAATAAAACAAATAAGATTTTCTCCAGAAGAAAAAACATTATAAGAAATACTGTGAAAAATTCCCTGCTCTGTTAAACATCATTTGGGAAATATTTGAAAAAGAAAAAAATATAAAAAAAAAATTTAAAAAAATCAAAGGAGGGCTCATAATTTTGGACTTTAAATGTATATATTTTATATCTAAATATAAATAAACATTTTCTCAAATATGCATGGATGTGTGTATTTATATTTACTTAATAAATATACACAGCACAGACATACTGTATATTTTAGGTCAAAACAAACTTGCTTTAGATGCGATCAATCGCTAAAGAATGTATAATCTTTTTTTAATTTTTATTTTAACATTGACCTCACAAACCTGTGAATGTACTTCTTGCATTGACTTATTTTGGACCTTACTACACCATTTACTCATTGGGCCCTATCTTACATCCTGCGCAATAAGGCGCAAGTTGTTTATGGTGCGATTTGTAGCTATTTTCAGACCAGCGCAACAGTCATTTTCCCGTTTTGCACCATTTTTGCACCATGTTTAAATAGCAAATCCATTTGTGCCACTTTGTGGACTCATGGGTGTGCTGGTCTATAAAGGAGGAGTGTTAAGACACACTGTTGGTGCGTTGCTATTTTGCGGAGCTGAAATAGGGCGCACTGTTGACCAACTAAAAGCTGCTCTAATGTAATGTAATGTAATGTGTATTTATATAGCGCATTTATTGTGTATGGCCATACACCCAAAGCGCTTCACAATCACGAGGGGGGTCTCTTCACACCACCACCAGTGTGCAGCATCCACTTGGATGATGCGACGGCAGCCACAGGACAACGGCGCCAGTGCGCTCACCACACACCAGCTATTGGTGGAGTGAAGAGACAGTGATAGAACCAATTCGGTGGAAGGGGATGATTAGGAGGCCATGATGGGTAAGTGCCGATTGAGGGACTTTGGCCAGGACACCGGGGTTACACCCCTACTCTTTTACGAGAAGTGCCATGGGATTTTTTAATGACCACAGAGAGTCAGGACCTCGGTTTAACGTCTCATCCGAAAGACGGCGCCCACTGACAGTATAGTGTCCCCTTCACTTCTACTGGGGCATTAGGACTCACACAGACCGCAGGTTGAGCGCCCCCTGCTGGCCTCTCTAACACCACTTCCAACAGCAACCTAGTTTTCCCATGTGGTCTCCCATCCAGGTACTAACCAGGCTCAGCCCTGCTTAGCTTCAGTGAGTAACCGGTCTTGGGCTGCAGGGTGATATGGCTGTGGCGTGTTATGGCTAATGTGTAGCGTGTTAGTTATGCACCTATGAAGGTCCAAATGCTTACTCATTGCTTAATAAACACAGAATGTACAGCAAAACACAAATATCTACACATATACATGTGAAAAAAATTAAGGGATTAAAATGTTACAAAGGTAACGCGGTGGCACAGTAGGTAGTGCTGTCGCCTCACAGCAAGAAGGTCACTGGTTCGAGCCTCAGCTGGGTCAGTTGTGTGGTCCCCCACAAGTCCAAAGACATGCGGTGAATTGGGTAAGCTAAAAAAAGTGTACTAAGTGTATGTGTGTGAATGAGAGTGTATGGGTGTTTCCCAGTGATGGGTGGCGGCTGGAAGGGCATCCACTGCGTAAAACATGTGCTGGATAAGTTGATGGTTCATTCCGCTGTGGCGACCCCAGATTAATAAAGGGACTAAGCCAAAAAGAAAATTTCTACATAAATATAAAAACCACTGCCTCCATGCCTTCTTCACCTCAGGGTTTTTTCAGATCATACATGACAATCTGCATCTATAAAATGTTATTATTATTAGCAGTATTATTTATTATATGCATACTTATATTTGTTTTAATAAAAACAAGTTTACATTTGTCCACCTGTTGGATTTTGGAGACATCTGCGTCACCATATGGGGCATAAGAACAGGACGTGTGTTTGGATATAACTCAGTTTTTTAACCACACTTCGTTATTATTGTTCATTTATTTATTTGCTGGAAATTAGAACTGAATTTAGAAATAGTTTTGAAACAAATCTTTGTGCTTAACAAACTAAATTAAATATGTAGGCTAGTGGAGGTCTTTAGTGGAGTAAGGCATTAGTGGAGTAAAGTAAAGAGTAAGAGTAAAGTAAAGAGAAAGTAAAGAGGCCGAATGGAGGAGGTTTGTTCTTTATCCTCGCGCTGCAGATGCTCTGTTTAACTGTTTTCTCACTAGTGGAGCGTTCAGTTTTTCTACTTACAAAGTCCACCTTTCCTGTAAATAGCAAATGCGTTATGGCGCGATGCAACTGACTCTTAAAGGGAATGGGAGACGAGACTCTGATTGGTTTAATGCACGTTATGCTCAAGACACACCCAGAACTCGTTAAGAGAATAAGCACAAACCTGTTAGCCCATGCGCGGGGCGCAGAGCCTATTTTTCCATGCTTTAAATAGCAAAAGTGGATTCGGACATGCCCTTAATGCTTTTGCACCATGTGCTTTAGACTATGTGCCTAGATCCTTAAAATAGAGCCCATTTATAAATTATGACTTCAGCGTCCAAATACTTCTTTGAAGCTTTTGGAGACTTAAAAACTTTTTGTATATGTGTGTGTTTGTGTGTGTGTGTGTGTGTGTGTGTGTGTGTGTGTGTGTGTGTGTGTGTGTGTGTGTGTGTGTGTGTGTGTGTGTGTGTGTGTGTGTGTGTGTGTGTGTGTGTGTGTGTGTGTGTGTGTGTGTGTGGTGTGTGTGTGTGTGCTGATGAAATAAATATGGCACACAGTGAGCAGTGTCTCACCTGAAACATATGTAAAGATTTACATGATACTCCTCCTTATCCATAATGTCCACATACAAGTAGAAGGCCTCGTCTGTGTGAATGTCACGCCGTCTGAGCGATCTTCTCACATTCATCACGTTGTAGAACACAGTAAGCTGAAACAATAATTCAAGCCAATTATTAAATATTATACAGAATTATGGGGCTGCTTTGAAATATAAAACACATTTCAATGTTAGTTTGTGTAATACATCTTTCAGTGAAGTTTATGTATTTAATTAAATGACATCTACTTTATTAAAAAGATATATTTAGGCTTTCAATGTTTTGAAAGATATTTAGTGTATTCTGACCTACAGTATTCTCTGATTAGCTATTTCAGATGTCAAAATAGGTCAAACTATGCGTCTAATTTGACTACTTTTAGGCTATATGTAAATACAAACCCTTATTTTACAAGAAAAGTGTCTTGTGAACACTTATGATGTCAATTGGTGCTCTAGATCCGGCGGTTCCAGACTGTTAAACGATTCTCGCATATGTAACGGAGGCCAGCTAGTAAGTGCTGTGCAGGTAAACCTCACTGCTCTGACCTCTAAAGGTGCTCTAGCGACAGACGCTAGAGACCATGGTCTTTAGCCTCCTTGTTAGAGCAACCGACTCCCATGCGGAAGGCCGCCGGTTCGATCCCAGTTCAGAGCGGGTTGGGTGGTGTTGGACCGGCGGGGTTACATTGGTGCCATGACCCGGATGGGAGTGAGGTTTAGGGGGGTGAGTGTAACGGATGCCAGCTAGTAAGTGCTGTGCAGGTAAACCTCACTCCTCTGACCTCTAAAGGTGCTCTAGCGACAGACGCTAGAGGCCATGGTCTTCAGCCTCCTTGTTAGAGCAACCGACTCCCGTGGGGAGAGTTGCCGGTTCGATCCCAGCTCGAAGCGGGTTGGGTGGTGTAGGACCGGCGGGGTTACACAAAGACTAATTGGAGTGATTATATATTAAACCCTGTAATGGTATGAACTAATATAGGAGTGGTCAAATGTATTCTTATATTATCTATTATTTTAATTTATTCATTCGGCTTGGTCATTGATTTGTCAGGGGTCGCCACAGCGGAATGAACCGCCGACTTATCAAGCATATGTTTTAGCAGCGGATATGCTCTTCCAACCTTCCTTGCATATGCAGTGCATGCTCTTCCAACCACAACCCAGTACTGGGAAACATCCATACACTCTCACATTTACACACACACTCATACACTACAGCCAATTTAGTTCATCCAATTCCCCTATTGACCTTATTCTGAACTGCGGAAGTGCGCTCATTTTGGCGATTGTTTTAGAACTTCCGATTCAGTTGCCTATGGGCAGTGGTGTAAAGTAACTAATTACAAATACTCAAATTACTGTAATTGAGTAGTTTTTCTCAGGAATTGTAATTTACTGAGTAATTTTAAAAATGTGTACTTTTACTTTTCCTTGAGTACATTTTTAGTGCAGTATCTGTACTTTTACTTCACTACTTTCTTTCAACCTGCAGTAACTACTTTATTTTTCTTGTCCATGGGGATTAGAAAAATCAGTGCTGAGATTCCTGTCCAATCAAATCACACATACCGTAGAAGGTAAATCGCATCATAATGAACTACCCCAAGACGTGTGCACTTTATAATTGCAGCAAACTGTTTGGAAGTATTAAAAGTGTCCATGAAGATGTTCAAAATCTTTATGCGCATTGACCCAGAGACTGTTTAGATGCATGTCACTGATGAGAAAATGACGGATGTTTACTGTATGATGACCGAAATGGCCTTAAACACCCAGCCGGCACAGGACGTCAGCATGACGTCCGATTGACATTGAACATATTGAACCCTAACGTCATGGGGACTTTGCATTTTGTTTGGAAATGAAAATTGGGTTGACGTCAGAACTCAACGTCAGGCCAACGTCAATATCCAATGTCCAACCTAAAACCAACCAAATATCAACGTCTAATGATGTTACAGCTTGACATTGCGTGAACGTTACCCCTATGACATCTATCAGACGTTGGATTTTGGTTACCGTACCCGACAAATAAATGTCAGTATATGACTTCTTATATGACGTTGGTTTAAGATGTTGGCTTGACGCTGGATTTTGGTCACTTTCTAACAACCTAAAATCAACCAAATATCAACGTCATTTGATGTCATTATTGGACATCAAAATAACGTTGTCCTTAGATGCTGGCTTGACAATTGATTTTGGTCACCTGAAATTACAACCTAAATCTAACCTAATATTAATGTCTCATGATGTGTGCCTTCGGGGCAAACTAAATGCACTACAGACTTTTACGTTTACACACATCCACAAATTACATGTAAACATATCAGCTTTTGACAGCATAATACTCACTACTCACTACTCTTGAGTACTTTTAAAAGGTCTACTTTTTACTCATACTTTGAGTAATATTTACAAACAGATACTTTTACTCTACTTGCACTACATTTTTAGGCAAGTAATGGTACTTTTACTTGAGTATGATTTTTCAGAACTCTTTCCACCACTGCCTATGGGAGAAATGACTAGGAATAATAAACGGCAAAAAATGGTCAAATTACTTGCTCTACAAACAAGTGTTTGCATGATTATACAGACAGAATAGAATAATATAATAGTAAAATATCCGTTTGCAACATCAAGCAGCAAAACGAGCTGTTTTTACATCTAAAAATGAATGGAAGTGAATGAGACCGGAAGTCTCAACCCAAAATGATTCAAATAGCTGCGCCTGCTCGTACGCGGAGAATAAGGTGAATAGTGCATGTGTTTGGACTTGTGGGGGAAACCAGAGCACCCGGAGGAAACCCATGCCAACACAGGGAGAACATGCAAACTCCACACAGAAATGCCAACTGGCCCAGCTGTGAGGCGATAGTGCTAACCACTGAGCCACCGTGCCACCTGTATTATTTTAATGATTATTATTAATATTTAAGATATAGATCAAAGAAAACTAATTCTCACCATTAAAGGGCTGACCCACCATACATCTTGTTTTGATGTCCTTCAGGGGAAATCAAGCGTCATTTAGCTTAATTCTCACCCTGGTCATCATTTATTCTTGCATAATTAATGAGCTCACTGTATTGCTTTGTAAAGTCACTTTAGGATTCATTCATGCCTGAAGCACAAACTGCAATGAGGTTATCTCCTCTTTCTGCAGAACAGATTTGTGGATAAAGCAGCTCAAGATGTTGTTAGTGTCTCGATGATGAGGAAAACAGCGTCTGGGCTGGATTACGTAATCCATGGCCAAACGATCACAAGTATAATTAAACTCTGGCCTGAGAAAGAGGGGAGCTGACTGCTGATGAGGACACAATATTTCTTACATTGCATCATTTTGAAAGAAACACTTCAAGGGTTTACACAGCTGCTGAACCTGTTTTAGTAATATGATAGTACACTCCAAAAAAACTAAATCATGATGAAGTTTATCATTTGCAATGTTGATTTTATTTAATTTGTCCGTTTTTTTAAATGTATGTTGTCAGACTCCTTAGAATCAATCTAAATCTGTTAAAAATCGGAAAGATATGAATATGGTGCAAGGTTATTATAGTTAACGAAAACGAACGAAAAAACGAAAACTAAAATTAAAAATAACTGTCGTTAACTGAAATAAAAATAAAAACGAGTTTTTTAAAAAAACTACAACTAACTGAAACTGTATTGTGTACATACAAAACTAACTGAAACTAAGTAAAATTATAGCAAAAAGCTCCTTCTTTGTCGTCTTTGTAAATGTATTTAATACATAATCTTACTGTAAGATTTAGAAGTAAATCTATTAACTTCGCGCTGCAGGTGTTTGACCCGTTCTCCACCAGTCATCCTCGCTGTTGCTCCTGCGACTAAAACAACGAGTGCACATGACAGCAGCACGGTGACAGCATTAAATACAGAGACTTAACACTATTACTTTAACACATTTGTGTCCAATAATGGGTTTTATTTCTGTATTGCGATTGCGAACGAATCTTTTTACCCGGATCTTCTAAGTGAACCGGTTGAACTAGTTCACTAAATTGAACTGAATCATTTCAGTTGACTGAATCATAACTTATCCACAAACTACTTACTTTTTAACAAGCCTAATACCCCCTCTGACAAGAAATAATCCAATATATACTAATCTTGTCTCTCTTGAACTTGTAGAAGCTGTAAACACCCATCTATAATGTAATATAATATAATGTAAATGATATTTTCTTGTTGTAGAATTGTAGGAGTTTAACAGCGGTAAACAAATGCAACACATGCTGTTCCCAATACCACTGTCCATTCTGCACTACAAACTTTTATAAACCCTCAAAGAAAAGTAAACTGGAAACTCATGTTCAGCATCACTTTCCGAGTGCAGTCAAATAAAATGGTAACATAATTTCAGAATAGTTTATATATTGTATATTAACTTATATATTGCAGTATAATTTGGATGTTAAATAAACATTTGATTTATGTTTTTGGTATTTCTAAAAACAACATAATCAGTATTGTCAGGTCATGTTGCATACAAACAAACATTACAAATATGTTGTGCTGGGAATTAAAAATTGTTACTGTTCTCAGCAAGGGAGTAGTTATATATTTAATAATTTATTTAAAGATATATATTTTCTCATAGATTATTCAATACACTAGCGTGGTCTGAGTTGTCAGCCAAATCTACACTACAACTAATAATACATTTTATTTATAATGCGCCTTTCTAGGACCCAAAGCGCTACAACAAGAGAGAAACATGCAATAAAATACAAGTATACATTAAAAAAGGTTCTAAAATATAAACAGAATAATCAAGAATGTAAAAATGCAGCCTTAAAAAGATGAGTTTTTAGCATCTTCCTAAAACTAGCTAGTGTGGAAGCATTTCTTACAGAATAAGGGAGAGCATTCCATAACCTGGGTGCAGCAACAGAAAAAGCTCTCTCCCCCATTGATTTTAGTTTACAGGGTGGCTGTTGAAGGGTGAGAGTATCAGCAGACCGCAGGGAACGAGAAGGTGTGTACTGAGAGACAATATCACAGATATAGGAAGGAGCAGTGCCGTGTAGAGCTGTATATGCAAGTGTGAGTGTTTTAAAAATGATACGGGACTGAACTGGGAGCCAATGCAAGTTATAAAGCACACCAGTAATGTGCTGCACTACATTATTCCTTACTACATTATTTCTTAAATTTATATTGAAATAAATCTAAACAAACCTTAAAAGATCTGAAAATTGAATTTTAAATATTAATTAATAATTTTAAAATTGCATTGCATTCAATTACATTTGATATAATGCAATCCTGTTCTAGTTTAAACAATTAAACTATCATATATCTATAAATACATAGAGACACTAACATGGCTATACAGTACATTTGTTTATATATATTATCATGACAGTTTTCATTGCATATGCATACATATTGTTCATCACTTATTGTTTCAGAATTTTTATTGTAACAATTTGTTTCAAAGAAAGTAATTAAATATGTTAAATATGGGGAAGTCAGGATCACAATTTGTAGCTGCAAATAACAAAAAATAAATAATAATGACTTGGTCCTTTTAGTTAAACCCTAAACTGTCAACATATCCTGGAAGATACAACTCATAAAATCCTTAAATCATAAATCAAATATATATATATATAATTCTTTTTTTATTATTGATATGTTTTACATCGGTCCAGATAACATATAAAATGGCATGAAATGTTTTTTGTTTTTTTTCTTATCATTTTCCATTCCTTACTGTTTAAGGATTAAGATGTTTTAGATATTTGGGCTAGAAGCAAGTCAGAAACTTTCAAGTGAGAAAAGGATTTTTGCAGAGTATTTTTACATAACTTTATTTATTTATTTTTTTAGTAAGCGTGAAGAATTTGATGCAAGCATTCAGCTTCATTTAAAGAAAACTGATCTCTCTAGTGATACTGTTGCCAATAAATAAATGTTAAAAAAATCAAATGTTGTCTGGGTTTTTGTTTGTCAGGTAGCTAAATGGTCCTTGGAATTTTAGAAAGGAGTGAATTGTTTGTCTAATCGTTCTGCAGCTGTCTGGTATTCAATACCACTACATTCTCAAAGCATATCAATAATTCATATTACACTGTATTGTTTGGTTATAATTTTGTTATTTTCAGAATGCAACTTTATATATAAACAATACAACAAAATGCAAATCTCTATATAAAAAACGTATAACTAGATATTAATTGTATAACTACAATTAATTATCCATTACACTATCAAACTATTTGTGTTTTAATTTTTCTAATTAAATGAATCTAATTTAATTTGCAACTGTGCTTTTGTATATCTGAAATAATTTGGGAAGTGTATCAATTGTGCATATTCTATAGTGAGTATAAAACTCACTTTCTGTTACATCAACTTGGCTTTCATATTTAGCGTAATATAATCAAAAATATATATTTATGAATATGAATAGGACATTTAATAATCTGGGAGCATTGACTTCAAATGTATTATTTGGCTATGTCTCTTACATCCCCCCCTACAGGACGCATCAGAAACAACAGGGTTGTAAAACTGCCTAGGCCGTAAAACTGCCTGGATCCAAGTCTGCAGACTCCCCATATAGCGGTGGCCAGGCCACATCCGGAGTCTGTTACTGTCCACTGGAGGTCGCATTTTTTGGTCATAGGCGCATGCTTTGAGTGCCTTCCTGACAGAATGAATGAAATATGCTGTTTTCCACCAAGGCAACCCAGGTTGCTGAAATATTATTGGCTAATGTGGCAGTGGGCCAGTTAAATGACCAGTTATGTGCCAGATGTTTCATTTTCAAAGCAGAATATCTGGCTTCAGCATTGTTTTTCAGATCAACAAGAATGTTCATAGCATGTTTCTGAAATATCTGCAAACATATTATGGCACTTTTATGCTTTCAAAAAATAAAAACTTACATACAGCAGCTTTAATATTCGGGGGCAAAATTTACTCCACACAGATGAATTAATGCATTAATCGGATGCATTGATATTATTACATAAACCTTGTTCTTATTTGTTTCATTTATGTGAACCAGCAAATATCAATCACTTAACGTTTATTAGCTCAATTTAGGGATGCAACGATTATAGATTTTGGTTGTACGATTATAGTCTGAGAAGTTATCATGGTTTCATAGTTATCACGATTATTATGCATTTATTAATTTCAAAACACGACTAGTTTAGAAAATCACATGAAAACTCCTTATATTTGTAAGTGTTGTTTATTGCTGCTCAGTAACCAAATAATACAGCACATACTAATATTAAAAACAAACAATAGTCCAATGTTTCTCTTTGTGCTTAAAAATAAATGACATTTTTGACATTTAAACATAAATATTTTTTACGCTGTAAATAAATGACAGAACAATGAGTAAATAAATAAAAATGAGAATAAAAAAAATAGTATTTGTCTAATGCAAGGCTCGAAATTAACTTTTTTACTTGGTTTACTTTTTTTACCACTGCAAATTGTATATTAACAGATTTATTGTATTTAAAAACAACATCAATCAGGACCAACAAAAAACAGCAATTAACTAATTCTATTATGACGTATTGATTTTTGTGCAATAATTCCAAAAGTTAATGTCTAATATTAATGATGACTATGATGACAATAATACTAACAATGTATTACATTTCTCATTATCATGCGGCCTTGAATGTGCTTAAATGTGAGTTATCTGCTATAAAAAGTCCAACTGTTACATTGACAAATAAATGTATGGTTTGCGTCAAGCAAAAATGAAGCATTGCAGTAAGAAATATACATTTTGCACTATTGTTTTTATACGTATATACTATACCAAACTCCCTATTCTATAGTCTTTGACTATACTGTGCACATCGAGACGTTTTTTGCTCGCGTTTTCCATCGACATTTAACGCCTCATGACTAAATAAAGGGCATCATTGTGATCGTGCACACCATCGCACAAAACTGCAGGCGCAAAATCGTCATTTTTAAAAACAATTCCTCATGCTTGTTTTTTTGTTTTTACGCACCGTGTCAAAACCTTCTCCACCAATCAGATTGGCACTTTTGTTCACATGCATGGAGCTGCTGAAGTTACAGTAAACAGCACTTGGAGGCGCTCAAGCGCAAAACTGTCAATGCGAGTTCTGCTCGACGCCTGTGAAAACCGCTTGAGTTTGAATCTGGAAAAACGTCTTGAAAAACGCTGACGATAAATGCAAACGAAAAGCATCCCGGTGTATACGAGTCTTTAGATTTTACATTTAGCGGACATTTGCGCTGAACACGCAGTGAATGCAACGCATCGATATTCAGGCCATTAAACAGCTGATCCACTCCGAGTTTTCCAGCACTCTCCGAAATCACTCGATTGATCTCGCCTGGCGGATTAACATTCTCTCAAATTGACATGCTCTCATCGGTGCCATTTGTAACTTTAAGTAGGTTTGCAAACCTGTGTACTTTTCGTTGCTTCTTCCCCAAACTTCAGCCGTTTGCTGTTCTTGCAGTCACACATCTTCCTGATGCGGCTGAAAAGCGTGATCGCATTGCGTGCGCGTCCCTCCATTGGAAATAACCAATTTACACGAGCTTGCCGTAGTTAAAAGCCTCATTCATAGTTAATCCAGTGTGCGTGGTTATTACTCTCGGTGTTCAAAACTAGCGCACAGTTGGCATATCTTTGTTTGGATGCTGCAGTTTTGTTCTGTGCAGAAACACGGTGTTGAGAAGCCTTTACGATCAATCAATCAATCAATCAATCCTTTATTCGTCACGTATATCTCCATGCATTCACATACACTGACATATAGTGAAATTGAACCCCCCCGACCATACACAAACATCACATTTCAGGGGAAGACAGGTCAACGGGAGGTAGCATTTAGAAAAAGGAAGTAAGATACAATTCAGGAAAGAGAGGCGAAAAAAAACTCCCTCTCACCCTGGCCTTGAGGTAGAGCAGTGTGAGATCAGGGAGATAAAAAAAAGCCCCAGCAGAAGCACATAAAAACACATAAACATCGACATACATCGCAACAGGGTATGGGAAAGGGGGTGTGGATGTAATCCGGCAAGGGCGGGCAGCCGCCGATTCCTGCAGCCATGGAGGCGCTGGTCACAGCCCGCCTACCCCCTCCAGTGGATGAAAGCACACGAAGGCGTGGGATGAAGGGTTAGGTACTGTCTATCTGTAGCTGTGTATGTGTGTGTGTGTGTAAGCCTGTAGAGTCCAACAGGTGTCCTTGACAGGGAGCAGGAATTACAGAGCGTCTCCTTATCTTGCTATCCGGGAGAAGTTGTTTTGTTTCTCCAGCCGAGGCCGTCTGGCTGGAAAAACACTGGGAGCCGAAAGAGAAGAAAGTATTTCAAATTTAGGTCAATATCCGCCAATTTCACAGATATTTAATGTCCGTCACTGGTCTCCAGTTCTGGCCAAATCTTGTTGCAAAGCCGCTAGTTTCACCCCGATGTTTTCCAGTTTGCGGTCTAATAACGCAGTCTGTGTGTTAGCGATTCTGCCCGCTACAGTTTCAATCAAGCCGGCCAGCTTGGTGGGATTTTGAGCTTCACTGACCGCTTTCATCAATCGTTGATAGCCCAGGGCCCCGCATAAGCCCATCAGCAGAAACCCTGTTATCAAAGTTCCGAATAGGTAGATATCTTCAATATCCTCCAGGGACAGAGCAGCCAGGCACACGACGCGCCACTTCTCCCACCCGTCCATCACGTATCCAGCTGCAAACGTCCCGTCAGGACAAGTGGGCTCTCCCGAGCCCAAACTTCTCGTTGAGAAGATGGTGTCAATCGCGTTCAAAGACCAGTTGATCAGATCCATAATTTCCTTATTCGTTTGGATAGCAGGGCACGGAGAGCCTCAGTGATAGAATAGACAAGACAAGAGGAGCCAGCCAGGGAAGATAAGGGACGGAGAGGGAAAAAGTGCGACCGCCTTCGTCGAGAGCCAAGGAAAGAATCATTAACTCACTAACGATTAATTAACTGTGACAAATTAAAGCGGGGTTAATAGTGAAACCGGTTAATCGTTGCATCCCTAGCTCAATTATGATAAAAGTATGTAATCCAAATGGATGGAAATTGGATATGCAATCAGATGCAATGTTAGGCCTAAGTATTTTTGTTGAGTGTAAATATTATTGTTAAATTATGATACAAAACGGTCAACTAGTCATGTAATGAGCAACTGGCTTCTGAAGTAGGGTTACAGTACACTATGATATAATAGGTATTTTTCTTTGAGCACAGCTTGACACACCAAGGTGTATGCAGGAATCCTAAAGGTAATTTCAATACATTTTTAAAACTTTTTAAAGACCTTCTCAGAATATTTTAAGAGCTCATCGCAACATCAGGTTCTAATCAGTATCAAACCTTTAACTTAATTAACAGTTGTTAATAAACAGTTGTAGTTAAATAAATCAATGGAGCACAACCATGCAACAGAACTCAGATAAGCTCAGAAGAAACTAGCTTATATTGAGAATAAATTACGTGGTTGTTTTCAGC
This sequence comes from Danio kyathit, assembly GCA_903798195.1. Taxonomy (NCBI): domain Eukaryota; kingdom Metazoa; phylum Chordata; class Actinopteri; order Cypriniformes; family Danionidae; genus Danio; species Danio kyathit. The sequence continues at coordinate 56,486,456 of LR812538.1, read as the reverse complement.
GACAGTCTTCATAGATCGAGCACGCCGTTGTTAATATTAGGAGGCATATAAATCTATTTTGCTTTTTTGGAGTCAAACACTTTGGACAACGCTTGAACATAATCTAAGACCTCGTAAAAACGTGATTAAGACTTTTTAATACCTTTTAAGGGCCTTAATTTTCTCACAATTGATTTAACAACTTTTAATACTTTTTAAGACCCCGCAGACACCCTGCAAACACTATGGTGGCATTTGATGTGTGTTTAGATGTACCTGAAACAGAGCAAAGCCTGTACCCTCTGCCTCCACTTCAATGTCAACCCCATCTTTAGATTCGATCTGTAAATGCAAACCCAACATTAATAAACAGGGTCCATACACAGTTTTACTACTAAAATCTCACGACTTTTCCATGTCTTTCCCATGACTTTCAAGTAAATTTTCATGACCTAATGTTTCATTTAATGTCTACATATTCATGATAAATAATAAGAAAAATTATGTATGTTCAAATTCATTACAGCATATCATAAAACACGCAACAATCTATTTAGCTCAAATGTATTTTACTATCCATGTAAAATTGAATTAGATAATGCTTACACAGCACGAATAATGTGAGAGCATGCGGTACTACTGTATGTCATGAATAGAAATGTCTAAAGAACATTTGTAACTTAAAAAAAAACGCCTTTACTGTGACTATTGATCACTTAAATTTAGCCCTGTGTAATAAAAGTGTAACTTGAGTTCTGTACATACGGGCAGCTCTTGGCTCTGTTGGAGCAGGTAGTTGGATTTGTCTATGCTGAATATGGCCACAGTGCCGGAGCCTTCATTCACTCTGATGGTGAGATCCATGGACTCTGCACTGCTGAAGGTGGCATAAACTGACAGCGCATGCAACGCCATCACTGTATCCTGACAATAAAATAAAACACAGAGAGAACAGATATTATAATAAAGCTCAGAACTTCTAAATTAAATTAAGTGAAAAAGTTAAACTGTCTTTCATTCAAAGTATATTTTTATGTTGGATTAAGCAGGGTGCAAACTACGGGGGGGCTATAGGCTCCCCTAAATAAGGCATGGGCTCCCCTGAAAACATGATTTGTGAAATTTTGGGGGTCTCAAAAATATAGAAAAGTGTTATTTTGACGTGCTGTTTCAGTATTCTGTAATGTGATCTTGGATTAGTATGTGTAAAAGTGCAACAATATCATTCATTCATGCATTCCAACGATTTACACCTCACTTTTACTACACATGCAATTCTTGTCACGAGCATCAAGGTGTGCGGGCGCTGCAGAGCAAAGTCCAGTCATGTCAAAGATGCTTGACATGACATGCCAGATGCTTTCATATGGACGTTAAGACACTGGTTATTCATTTTCCGAAACAAATGATGTCTTGTGTTTATTGGCTCCAGTTTCCTTTAACTCCATCTGCTGTCTAAAGTCAAATAGTTCTTAAATCCCACCACACTAGAGATGTCTGTCCACGCTTTTATTACGTCACGGTTAGACTACTGCAATGCACTTTACTGTGGCATTTCAAAATCTCAAATTTCTCGCCTTCAGTTGGTCCAAAATGCTGCAGCGAGATTTATCTGTAATAGCAGAAAGCATGACCACATTACACCTCTTTTAAGGGGCCTCCATTGGCTGCCCGTCCAATTCAGAATTGATTTTAAAGTGCTTCTATTGGTATATAAATGCCTTCATAATCTAGCCATAATCTCTCAGAGCTGTTGCATTTTTACACTCCCGTGAGATCTCTTACATCAAGTGATCAAAATCTTCTTTTAGTTCCTCAGTCCAGACTGAAATGTAGAGGGGACAGAGCTTTCTCTGTGGCGGGTCATGGGTTATGAAACACCTTGCCCCTTGAGATTAGAATGGCTCCATCATTATCTATTTTTAAATCACTTCTTAAAACATACCTTTTTAGCTTGACTTTTTAAGATTATTTTTATAGTCCTTTCTAATGCTACATTTTTACATTTTGTCATTTCTCTTATCTTATTTTGGTGTTTTTATAATAGTCTTTTTTTTTACTTTGTAAAGAAAATCTTATGTAAAAATCTGTGAAAATAATAAAAATATTAATATTAACTGAGTCTAAAAATAATAAAATTATTAATATTAACCAAATCTGTGAAAATAATAAAAATATTAATATTAACTGAGTCTGAAAATAATAAAAAATATTAATATTAACTGAGTCTGTGAAAATAATAAAAATATTAATATTAACTGAGTCTGAAAATAATTAAAATATTAATATTAACTGAGTCTGTCAAAATAATTAAAATATTGATATTAATCGAGTCTGAAAATAATAAAATATTTATATTAAATGAGTCTGAAAATAATAAAAATATTAATATTAACTGAGTCTGTGAAAATAAAAAAAATATTAATATTAACTGAGTTTGAAAATAATAAAAATTTTAATATTAACTGAGTCTGAAAATAATACAAATATTAATATTAACTGAGTCTGAAAATAATAAAAAATATTAATATTAACCGAGTCTGAAAATAATATAAAAAATATTAATATTAACCGAGTCTGAAAATAATAAAAAATATTAATATTAACTGAGTCTGAAAATAATACAAATATTAATATTAACTGAGTCTGAAAATAATACAAATATTAATATTAACTGAGTCTGAAAATAATACAAATATTAATATTAACTGAGTCTGTGAAAATAATAAAAATATTAATATTAACTGAGTCTGAAAATAATAAAAATATTAATATTAACTGAGTCTGAAAATAATAAAAATATTAATATTAACTGAGTCTGTGAAAATAATAAAAATATTCATATTAACTGAGTCTGTGAAAATAATAAAAATATTAATATTAACTGAGTTTGAAAATAATAAAAATATTAATATTAAATGAGTCGGAATATAATACAAATATTAATATTAACTGAGTCTGTGAAAATAATACAAATATTAATATTAACCGAGTCTGAAAATAATAATAATATTAATATCAACTGAGTCTGAAAATAATAAAAATATTAATATTAACTGAGTCTAAAAATAATAATAATATTAATATCAACTGAGTCTGTGAAAATAATTAAAATATTAATATTAATCGAGTCTGAAAATAATAAAAATATTAATATTAACTGAGTCTGTGAAAATAATTAAAATATTAATATTAACCGAGTCTGAAAATAATAAAAATATTAATATTAATCAAGTCTGAAAATAATAAAAATATTAATATTAACTGAGTCTGAAAATAATAAAAATATTAATATTAACTGAGTCTGTGAAAATAATAATAATATTAATAGTAACTGAGTCTGTGAAAATAATAAAAATATTAATATTAACTGAGTCTGAAAATAATATAATTATTAATATTAACCAAATCTGTGAAAATAATAAAAATATTAATATTAACTGAGTCTGTGAAAATAATAAAAATATTAATAATAACAGAGTCTGTGAAAATAATAAAAATATTAATATTAACTGAGTTTGAAAATAATAAAAATATTAATATTAAATGAGTCGGAATATAATACAAATATTAATATTAACTGAGTCTGTGAAAATAATACAAATATTAATATTAACCGAGTCTGAAAATAATAATAATATTAATATCAACTGAGTCTGAAAATAATAAAAATATTGATATTAACTGAGTCTGTGAAAATAATTAAAATATTAATATTAATCGAGTCTGAAAATAATAAAAATATTAATATTAACTGAGTCTGTGAAAATAATTAAAATATTAATATTAACCGAGTCTGAAAATAATAAAAATATTAATATTAATCAAGTCTGAAAATAATAAAAATATTAATATTAACTGAGTCTGAAAATAATAAAAATATTAATATTAACTGAGTCTGTGAAAATAATAATAATATTAATAGTAACTGAGTCTGTGAAAATAATAAAAATATTAATATTAACTGAGTCTGTAAAAATAATAAAAATATTAATATTAACTGAGTCTGTGAAAATAATAAAAATATTAATATTAACTGAGTCTGAAAATAATATAATTATTAATATTAACCAAATCTGTGAAAATAATAAAAATATTAATATTAACTGAGTCTGAAAATAATAAAATTATTAATATTAACCAAATCTGTGAAAATAATAAAAATATTAATATTAACTGAGTCTGAAAATAATACAAATATTCATATTAACCGAGTCTGAAAATAATAATAATATTAATATTAACCGAGTCTGAAAATAATTAAAATATTAATATTAACTGAGTCTGTCAAAATAATTAAAATATTAATATTAATCGAGTCTGAAAATAATAAAATATTTATATTAAATGAGTCTGAAAATAATAAAAATATTAATATTAACTGAGTCTGTGAAAATAAAAAAAATATTAATATTAACTGAGTCTGAAAATAATAAAAAATATTAATATTAACTGAGTCTGAAAATAATACAAATATTAATATTAACTGAGTCTGAAAATAATACAAATACTGATATTAACTGAGTCTGAAAATAATACAAATATTAATATTAACTGAGTCTGAAAATAATACAAATATTAATATTAACTGAGTCTGAAAATAATAAAAATATTAATATTAACTGAGTTTGAAAATAATAAAAATATTAATATTAACTGAGTCTGAAAATAATAAAATTATTAATATTAACCAAATCTGTGAAAATAATAAAAATTTTAATATTAACTGAGTCTGAAAATAATACAAATATTAATATTAACTGAGTCTGTAAAAATAATAAAAATATTAATATTAACTGAGTCTGAAAATAATAAAAATATTAATATTAACTGAGTCTGAAAATAATAAAAATATTAATATTAACTGAGTCTGAAAATAATAAAATTATTAATATTAACCAAATCTGTGAAAATAATAAAAATTTTAATATTAACTGAGTCTGTGAAAATAATAAAATATTAATAATAACAGAGTCTGCGAAAATAATAAAAATATTAATATTAACTGAGTTTGAAAATAATAAAAATATTAATATTAAATAAGTCGGAATATAATACAAATATTAATATTAACTGAGTCTGAAAATAATACAAATATTAATATTAACTGAGTCTGTGAAAATAATAATAATATTAATATTAAATAAGTCGGAATATAATACAAATATTAATATTAACTGAGTCTGAAAATAATAAAAATATTAATAGTAACTGAGTCTGAAAATAATAAAAATATTAATAGTAACTGAGTCTGAAAATAATAAAAATATTAATATTAACAGTCTGTGAAAATAATAAAAATATTAATATTAACTGAGTCTGTGAAAATAATAAAAATATTAATAATAACAGAGTCTGAAAATTATACAAATATTATAAACTTTAAATCAAATTTTCTCTCAGAATTGGATTTGGCCTGGTTTTCACACACTGGGTCACAAATTGTAATTTGTAAAAATTCTGTAAATACAATGTAAGTGGATCACATTCCAATATAATATTATGATTTGCTTGTTAAGTCAGACACATAAGCATTAATTTATTACATGAAACATTACATTTAATATATTAATAAACCTAATGCCCATGTAAAGAAAATAAACTAGTAAATTGCAACTTTCCATATTTTAAAATTAGGAATAATCTATATAAAAACTTTACTAATGTGTGTAGCTAGTTTATGTATGTGCTGTTTACATGTTTGGATAGGTGTTACTGCAAAAATTGGTCATCCAAAGCCTGTTTTTGTGGCCCCCAAGAGATGTGGCCCCCGCTGCAGTATGCGTCTCTTATTTTTTTGTATTAAAAGTGGTAACCCTGTGTGACATTGCTGTAAACATGTTGGACAATTAAGCTGCATGAAAACAGGTAAACATGACAAATCGGAACCCCTTTTAATAGTGTTTCTTTCATTTTCCAAATTGCGATTATGTTTTACCGGAGTGAAAAGTGAGATCCCATGACATTCTATAGGCCTATGTAAAATAAAAAAGCATGTCTTTGGTGGCATCATCTTGAACTTATAGAGCATTGTTGCAAGGGACTCTCAAGATCAAAGCAACACCCCCAACTGTGAAATGTTGCGTTTTTTTCCCCTAAAGACCTTTTTAAAATCCTAACAAGCATTAAAGATTGAGGAAAATCATTTATAATAAACTGTGCATTATTTCATACAAATGAAGAATTGTCAGTGTTGATTTAACGCTGACTGTAAAACAGATTGCGTGTTCAACATCTAAAAACTGCTGCATCTGTGTTACAGAAACTGATTTAATCGCATTCAATCAGCCGCTGTCTGGTAAATAACACTGTACAGTGCAGATGCTTTAATCTCTACATGCTCTATTAAAACACACCAGACCCTCTCTCTCTCTTTCTCTCAAGTGCAGTCAGATGTTGGTCTTTGTGTCAAAGCAAAAAGCTTCAACATCAGTTATCAAAGCTTGAGTCCCAGTAACTGCTAGTCTTCATTGAGGTTGGTGTTCCTGACAAAACGCAGGCCTTCAAGCCAGACATCCAGCTAAATTTCATGAAGCTATTTTGTTTAATTACAAATATATTTTCTTATTTCCTCTTGATCGCCGTGCACACATCTTAATATCTAATTGAAACAGTCACTTGCAAATAAATACTAACAATCTTGGCGTAAAGTCTAAAGCGCAGGGCGCAAAAGCATTAAGGGCGTGTCCAAATTTTGTTATTTTAAGGACGGAACAATACGCTTTGCGCCTCAGCACATGGTCTAACAGGTTTGTGCTTATTCTCTTAATGTGTTATGAGTAGGGCCAGACGGAATCTGCGGACGTTTTTTGCAATTTCTGCGGAGAATTTTGTTAAAAATCTGCGGATTTCTGCGGAATTATTTTGGGAGTCTCATAACTAAAACCTTAATATGTGAAATATGTGTAATTTAAAAACTGAATAAATTCAGATTTACACTCATTTACTCAAGTAAATAAACAGAATTAATGATGGGCTAAAAATCTGCGGAATTTTGCGGAAAATCTGCGGAATTCTGCGCGCGCAGATTCCGTGTGGGCCTAGTTATGAGTGTGTTTTGAGAATGAACCAATCAGAGTCTCATCTCCTGTTCCCTTTAAGAGTCAGTTGTGTTGCGCCATGGCACATTTGCTATTTACATGGTGGACTTTGTAAGTGGATAAACTGAATGCTTCACTAGCGAGAAAACAGTTAAACAGACCATCTGCAGTGCAATGATAAAGAACGAGCCTCCTCCAATCGGCCTTTACTTTCACTTTCTCTTTCTCTCTTTTGTGGATATGGAAATAGTGTTGTAGGCCACGCACAGACATCCAGTAGCCTACATAATTTATTTAGTTTGTTAAGCGCAAAGATTTGTTTCAAAACTATTTCTAAATTCAGTTCTAATTTCCACCAAATGAATAAATGAACAATAATAACTAAGTGTGCTCAAAAACGGAGTTATATCCAAACACACATGCTATGCCCCATATGGTCCAAAACCTGACAGGTGGACAAATCTAGAAATAGCCTGAGACATAGAGGTACTGGTTTTTATGTTTATGTAGAAAATAATAATTTTTGTAATATTTTATTCCTTTAATTCTTTTTCATTTGTAAAGATATTTTTTATTGATGTACATTCTGCATGTTTTAAGCAATGTGTAAGCTAGGCGCACAACTAACTCGCTCTGCGCTGGACTTCAGACCTGCTTTCAGCTGGTCTATTGCGCAGTCTGTTGTAGATCCTCAAAATAGCAAAGCGCCAACAATGCGCCTTAAAAGACCTCTTTTCTAGACCGAAACACCCATGAGTCCATAAAGTGGCGCAAATGGATTTGCTATTTAAACAACGTGGCGGAAAACGGGAAAATTAAGACTGCGCTGGTCTGAAAATAGCAACACGTTGGGGCAAACACGTGTTGCACCTTATTGCGCCAGGTGTATGATAGGGCCCTAAAAGTCCTGTATATGAAATGAACAACAAATCAAAATTGCAACTTCATGTACATTTGTGGCATTTTGATTGTATTTTTTTGTATAGGTACATTTGCTTGTCTTATTTAAGATATTGTTTGCTAAACATGCACTTAAAAAACTACCTCAAAGATATCCATGTTTACATTGTTTTTCACAAGACTTTTTAGATCCAAAAATTGTTGTGATTTTGTGAGATTTGACGAAAATATTTACTTGTGATTTTTCTGACAAATTTGATTTGCAATTTAATTTTGTTAAGTCAGGCTTCAGTTGACACATTAAATGAAAGAAATACAAAATACTGTGTATTTGTTTATCAGGTGTCTACAGGGCTTGACATTAGCACCTGCCAACCCGCCAAATGCGGGTACATTTCAGCTGGGGGGGGTTAGACAGTTGCTCCCACTAGCCACTTTGGCTGGTTGAAAATCATTTTTAAATTGTAGTTTTCTTAAAAAGCAGAGTTCAACAATAAGAATTGCCCAGTGAGGGGCCAGCGTGAGAAATTACAAAAATGACTGTGTTCGCGTGAGCAAAAGAAACCGGTGAATACACACAGGTGATTCGATGCACATGAGAGTTTCTTTGCGTGAAGCAATCGTGCCTGGAAACGTAACTGGTGTGATTGATTCTCGTTCAAATAGACTGGATAAAAAAGCAACGCTCGCACACCTACAGTCCTGCTGCTTTTAAAAGCTCGAGATTTTTTTAAATGTCTTTGTGTAGGGAGCAGCAGTTGCCGCTTTCACTTTATCCATTCTTTGAATAGATTATTACTAGGCCTAACGTTAACCTTGTGCACGTGATCATCCTTTCACTATCGCACATAATGTTTTTCACCTGCTTTCTTTTGCTTACAGTTATTTTTGTTAATATGGTTTGGTTTAATTATCACCCTTTACAATAGCATTGCTTTAATATGACATTAACTCTCCATTAATGTATAGTTAACTGCAGGGGCGTCGCTAGACCCAATTTACTGGGGCACGTGCCCCAGTAAAAATCGCCAGTGCCCCAGTAAATGCTTTGAGATATGATTTACTTTATATGCAAGTGTATGTATTAAAAGGGGGAATCCCGGAATAAAGACGTTATTGTCTATGTGCAACCGAACCAACGCTGGTGAAAGCAGCATAGTTTAATCAAAAAGCAAACTGACGCATCTCTGCATGTGCACAGAAAACCACACCCGGGCAACACGCCTCACACACCGCTCCTGCTCTTCTCCCGGTGCGAGTCCCGGGTGTTAACATGCACGCATGCTCACGCGCCGCTCATATGTTGTGAAACAACGGCACGCAGTGAGTTTTGCAAGTCGACAAAACTAAAGTTTAAACAATATGATGATGATCATACTAAGCACGCCTCCTGATAGATTTTTTTGTATGAAGCACAAAGGAGGGATGCAGTCAGGGAGGTAAAACTTAATAAACCAAATTCTCTGTCATGTGTCAAGTCTGAGACAACAGATAATTAAACATATTTTTTGTATTCTATAGAATTGACTATAGAATTTCATTCAAATGAAATTATTATTCATGCAAAAGATTTTTTTAAATGATCTTGGCATATCACTCCATTGTGCCTTTACATTATTTTCCTGTTACAATTAGGATTATTTAGATCAATAATTGTATAATAAAAATAATAATTTTATTATATAAATATATATATATACATACATACATACATATATATACATACATATATATATATATATATATATATATATATATATATATATATATATATATATATATATATATATATATATATATATTTTTTTTTTTTTTTTTTTTTTTTTTTTTTTTTTTTTAAGGGGAGGAGGGCGGGGGGCGTGCCCCAGTAGAGCTTTATGTCTAGCAACGCCCCTGGTTAACTAAACATAGTATTAGATATATGACAGTAATTCTTTTATAATGTCAACTTTTTCAAAAAAAAAGTTTTGTTGAATAAAAGGTGCATGTATAGAGCTATATTTAGCTTGTTTTAGCTAAGAAATATTCATTTATTTTTGGTGTGACTAGAGATAAATTTGGTAAATCCTTAGTGTTGAGCCCTGAAAAGTCAAGTGAAATAAAAATGTTGACCAGAATGTTGATACAAAACTATGCAACCACAACCCATTTGATCATGCTCATTGAAACACAAAAAGTTAAATGAATAAGAAGTTATGTGGACATAACCTCTAAATCAAGTAATTTTAGCATGCCAAAGTGAAATTTATGCATAGTGAAAATGGCGAGTGGCTAGTGATGTTGGAAAACTACTAGCCACAGTGGCTGGTGATCAAATAAGTTAATGTCAAGCCCTGGGTGTCTTTAAAACATGCATTTTCATAAAAGCTAATCACAATGTTACAGGATTTAACGTGGGTTTTCAAAATCAATCGATCACGTTATCAATGATAATTACAATTTTAAACGGCAATATTAATCAAATATACCTTGGTTTACCTTGAAACCAGCAATTATGACAACACTAATGTTGACATTTACATCATTGTAAGCCTGAATGCCTACACTGCAAAAAAATGCATTTCTTACTTAGATTTGTTGTCTTGTTTCTAGTCCAAATATCTAAAAATTCTTAAATCAAGAAGCACTTTCTAGAAAAGCAGAAAATATGGTCTTGTTTTAATAAATAATATTCCCAAATGAAAATGAGTTTTTCCTTAAAACAAGCAAAACAAATCTTGTAATCTTATGTACAAGATTATTTTGCTCGTTTAAGGAATAATAACACTTAATTTGGGAATATTATTTATTAAATCTTAATAAGAAATGCATTTTTTGCAGTAGTGTAAAGGTGCTTTTTGTGTTCATCAAATTAGTTTCTATAGGCTCCTGTGAGCTGGATGTCGGTTTGACGTCTACCTGAGTGGATCCATATCCCCCAAGATGGTTTCGTTGCTGACTGAGCCACTTCATCAGAACGAATCCTTCATCCATTAGTCTGAGACTGTGCATGGTGAGCAGGACATAAGCAGCGATCTCAATATCTGCTGAACGCGGCTGCCAGGAATCATACAGAACGCTGCCTGGAGATCTCCATGTTGGCACTCCATCTGAAACACCCAGAACGCAGCATCACCATCCAACTGCTATAACCACATTAACATTTCATCATGTCAGATCCAGTGCACATTTACAACAGTACAGCTGGTCGCCACAACAAGAGCTATTAATGAAAAAATGACTGTCATTTTTGAGTTTAATATCTACAGTACCAGTCAAAAGTTTGGAATAAAAAAGTTATGACAAGCTTATTGTGCTCACAAATGTTACATTTACGTTAAAAAGAAATAGTGAAATGTTATTGCAATATTAAATAACTTCTTTTATTGAATGTAGTTTAAAATGTAATTAATTATTGTGGTTTAAAGCTGAATTTGAAGCATGATGAGTCTTCAGTGTCACTAAATCCTTTAAATATAGTCTTGTATCATGATCAGCTCAAGAGGAAACATTTAAAGGTGCCATATACAGAGGTGATTCAATAAGTTCTCTGATATCTACATAGTATGTTCCTTAGGTAAGTAAAAATAAATTCCAGAAACAGTTTTATATGTTTGTTTATTACTCCATATAATGCCCCTAGAAGCTCTCTATTGACCATATTTGGAATGGTTGTGAATATTAATGAGCTCTGCTTTGATGCAGAGTTCTCTCTCACTCTATCACACACACAGCACATCCCTGTCAACCCTCCCATTTTTCCCGGGATTCTCCCGTATTTTACAGTTCTATCCCGCTATCATCCCGTAAAGGTATTTTCCGGTATTTCTCCCGTATTTTCAGTCTTTCTCTATAGGGTGGCAAATAAACATTAAAGAGCAGAGCCTCCCTATACGCAACACATACCGCCGAACCACAAGGGGCCGCCCCTTGCTCTTAAATGTGAGTCTGTTCTGTGCTTTCACTTTGTTTAGGGATGAAAGCACTTTGAAATGTATATAAAAACGGCAGGATTCCCTTTCCTTTTACTACAGGTGCCGTCTCCCCTTAATATGCAATCCTCAAAACAGTCATATAGCGGTGCGTGACTGTCAGCTGACGCTCTTCATATCGATAAATAGAGGCTGTTTCCCAAACGGATTCTGTACACGCGATTTGAAGCGGAGGCTGGGTTTTGGGTGCATGTTAAACAGACATACACACATAATTAATAATAACAATATCTAAAGATGTCGATCTTAGTGGGGGTTTTTTCAAACACAAGTAATTTCGTCCTAAATGAGCATAAAAAGTTAGGAAAGCAATCGAATGCTTTCTTTATAACGTTAGATGTGTGCATTTTCAAAGTGACATCTGTTAATTAATGTACTCAAACGAAAAAAATCTAAATGAATAAGAGATTTATTCGTTGCTCTTTAATCAGAATGTGTAAGTTATACAGTGACGAAACGGCTAATGAGATTTGATAGCTTTATTTTATTTCATTATAATAGCTATTAATTTTAATAAGCTGAACTGTTTGCTAATTTATTTGCTGCTAATGTATACTATTTATTTTTTCTTTTGTAAATAATAATAATAATAAAACATATTACTGACCATTTAACTGTTTATTTACAATGAAACATATTTAGTAATTTGGGGATTTTTTTTAAGTGGGGTCGGAGTAATCCCTTATTATGGTGGGCATATCCCTTATTTTCACATCCCAATGTTGACAGGTATGACACCGCATGATGTACTCTGAAATAAACATGCTAAATATTAATACTTAATTTATCAATAAAATATGCTAACAAACACAGTAGATGCTTCTTAAAACAATTTTTTACTTAGGTGGTGGAGGTTTATTTCACCTACATAGAGTGTGTGAGCTCTCAAAACTAAACCCATCAGAGTGCCCTATTTTGCTCCTGTTGTGGATAATATAGGCTAGATTATTAACTTGACAAAAGAGACCGACAGACAGTACCGCCGCTCCCTATACGCAGAGTACGCAGGCTGAGTAGGGCCTCAGCTCCGGAAGGGGGCACCCAGGGCCGGAGCAAGCCGAACTGCCGCTCTAGGCAAAGGACTATCACGCCGCCCCTCAAACGACAGTGAAACGGGGGGGGGGGGGGGGGGGGGGGGGGGGGGGGGGGGGGGGGGGTGGGGGGGGGGTATGTGTTGGGTATGTGTTGATGTTGCGGATGAAAGTCAGTACGTTGGATTAGAGCTAAAGATCTTTGCCCGAACCCGACGGGATCCAGCGGGACCCAGCGGGAGTGCTGAGGCGCAGTAAATTAATAGTCATGTGATGCATTTCGATTAGCACGAGAAAGTAATCAAATCATTTGTTACAACATTAAAATCCATCCCTGCAAAGGTGAAACAAATGATGACAGAGAAGTGAAAAAGAGCGAGTTTTTGACTGTGGTCAGGCCAGCCGCCAGTCCAGAAGGAAAGGTTATTCTAGCCGCCAAGGTATTTCGGCGGTCACTCATACACTGCGTATTACGGTAGAGCGCTAAACAGCAATGTGTGTACAGCAAGCTGACAGGGAAGATGACGAGGTCACTCGCTACATTGAAACTGCTGTCATGGAAAATTAAACGGATGTTCTTGGCAGGTAGAAGATGAACAAACAATCCTACCCAAAACTTGCAAAATTAGCCAGATCAGAACTCTACATCTCAGCCTAGCAGCTGCAGTAAAAGATATTCGGTACGCAGCATCCTGAGCGCAGGACTGCGCTAAAGCCATTTACAGTGAATTCAATACCTGCACAAAAGCACATAGCCTAATCTTGGTGAGTAAAGGGTTTTTAAATTGTAAATAAATATTATTAAACCATAAAATCATAATGTAGACAGAGTATACAGGCTAATGTTGGCATTATTCGTTCGTTATTCAGCTTCCCCGTCGCCTTAATGCCAGATTGTGAAGAGAAGTGGCAAAAGAAATGCCGCAGAGCCTTTATCTTAATTTCGTTATTGCCAAATACCAGTCATAATTTAGAATTTATTTTAATTTAATTTGTTAAGAAAGACTTCTTTTCGTTGGTGTGTTGGCCAATTTAAAGGCTAGGTGTATGTACCTAGGTCTATTTAGAGTGCTGAGATGTTACGATGTTACAGAGGACTTATTTTATTTCTTTGTTCCGACTTCCAAGTGACCTATACCCTATGTTTGTTATGAATAAATTATGTTAAAACATATAAATGACTCATTCTTGAAAAAGGCAAAAGAGCTGTGTGCATGCCATGTGCACATTTGAATAATGTCGGGTTATTAACGGGTTTGGGCTTTATAAAGCTGTCAATCAAAATGTCGGGCTCGGGCTGAATTCTGTCGGGCTCGGACCCCATCGGGCCTAATTTTTATGGCCCGATTACACCTCTACGTTAGATAGGGCGGCGGGGCGCGTTTGCCGCCCTCACTATTATGACAGACCCCTATTATGCCAGTGTTGTGTTGATGTTGCGGATGAAAGTCAGTATGTTGGGTTGGGCGGCGGGGCGCGTTTGCCGCCCTCATTATTATGCCGCTCTAGGCGGCCGCCTAGGTCGCCTCAATGGACGCGCCGGCCCTGGGGGCACCATCTCGGACGGTTGCTCAAAAAAACAATGTTAACATTTATTTAATAATATTAACATAAACTGAGTGTAAATAAAATGTATATTGATAATATGTTGTTAAATACATTAAAAAAAATCATTTTATGACGAGCGCAAAAACAAACATGTGACGTAATTTTTTCCGTGTACGCGCATAGACGCGTACGCGCGGCGCGGTCTGGTCAACTATCTGTATATATAAATATTTATAACTGATGCAAGTTGCAGCTCTATCCCCGGGAAGACAACGGCAGTCTGGAGCCGAGAAGAGAAAAAAAGTGCAAGATGAATCGCGTGCATCATTTTCAGGTAACTTCCATGAATCTGAAAAACATATTTTTGCTTGTTCACTAGTGAGGCTAACGTTTAAACTTCGCCACAACTGCACCAAATCTGCCTTATTTGTTGTTGTTTACGTTCAGTTTATTTGCTTTGCGGCTCTGCATTGTGCTTTAAACTATGACAGGACATGTTTTATGACTTTTCGCGTTTGCCCCTCTTCCCTATGTTGCTGGTAAATACAACTAAATTCTTTTAATAACTTGTGCAATACTTTACAATTCTGTTTGCACCCCAGCTACATACACACGCACTGCACAATTATTTTCACTGTATGTATTATTTATTATTATATAGTCATTATATTATGTTATATAATTATATAATTCTTTGCAGTTGTTTATTGTTTTGTCTATTTCTATACATTTCTTATTGCTGCTGTTGTAATTGCTTGTATCACTGCAATGACAATAAAGTCTCTTTTGTCTTTACATCGGTGGATTGGTGTGTTTTACTATATGAAATAACAAAACTGACTCATTCTGTAATTTCTGAAAGATCAATAATATAAAATCTAATATAATATAAAAGCATGAATTCATTAATGATTATTTTTTCTAAATGTTAAAGTTTTTGTTTAAAAACACACTAATTTTAATACACTTTTTAATTCTTAAAAATCTCAAATTTCTTTGATTTATACTGACAGTGAGAGTCAGTGTTTGTCACCATAGATTATAGTGCAAGTTAAATCCACATTTTGGTTTTTAGACACATTATGAAGAGTGCTTGACTAGCTCATTGTTTTAATGGTATGTCATGAGTTTTTCTCTAAATGACTAATTTCTTCTGTATTGTATATGGAGGTTCAATGCTGAAAATTGTCACAAAAGAAAATGAGGTGGCCTGATCCAGCACTGCTCCAGAGGCACCAGCAGCAGCACAGGTACAGACACAGAGGCAGGATGCAACCCTGAGGACCGCCCATCTCTACAGGTACAGAGAGGGTTTTATTCCTTACCTTTTGTAAAGTTTGAAATTGGGAATGCTTCTGCAGAAGACATGTCAGTGTTTACTTTAATGTAAACTATTATTTTGTAATCAGAATCAGAAAGAGCTTTATTGCCAGGTATGTTCACACAAACGAGGAATTTGTTTTGGTGACAGAGCTTCTACAGTGCAACAGAATTACAGACAGGACTAAAAAACAGATATTAAATATATTTTAAAAAGTAGTGAATGCAAATATACAAATTGACAAGTGTATGTACAACTATATTACTTTATACAACTTAATATGTGCAGCTGTTATGTGCAAATTGGCATGTAAAGTGTGTTGTTAAATAAGTGTATGTGTGTATAAAAAATGTAAATATTCGAATGTTTAAGTATAATTTTGAGTGTTTAAATGCACATTTATCCATATAAATAAATAAATACATGTTTAAATATATGTTTTTGTTCCTCTGTGGGGGCACCACAGTAAAATTTCGCATAGGGCACCCTTTTGGTCAGCAGCGGCCCTGCCGACAGAGATTACTTTGTGTTGAATTTTTATGCTAAAATGTAAATGTAAAGACAGGAATTAGTATCGACCACTTCATTAACAGATGACGTTTAATAATATTGTGTATTGCTGTTCTTTTCACTTCAGAAAAATGACAGTAAGAGCTAAATTATAGGACACTATTATTAAACGTGTATTTTATACTAAGTGCACACTTATACTCAGCTGTCTGTGTTTGTTGATTAATTACAAATATACATGGCAAATGTCACAATAAACACGATACATTGACAAACAATACAATTAAACAAAGCTTAGGTGCCTTTGGGGATGGAGCTGAATACATTTATAATCTGTATATCCTGCATTTTGCATCCTGCTGCGAATTCGTGGAAAAGAAAGCATTTTTAAAATGGAAATTTTGTGCAATCCTTTACATAGGGTTAGGACAAAAGCTCCCTTCAACATGGCAAAGATAGATTTTAGCATGTGTCACATTTTCAGGACATAGTGTCACAGTATGGTAATTTCCATATACTTCCATATACCCAGATTTTCTTCATAGGGCACCTTTAATATTGTTGTTGTCTGTTTGGGAAACTGAAATAAAACTATTCAAAAGTACAATTAAAAACTTATTTACTGAAGTGAAAGTAAATACATTTATAATGCAAAATAATACTGCAAATATAAGCTACTATTTAGAAATTTAGAATTCAGCTATTATTTACTCAAATAATTCTAAAAGTAAAACTATCAGTTTCCACGATACTATAAAGCAAATAAAAAAATCTTACGTTCATTTTGGAAGGGCACTTTATATCCCAGACTCAAAGGGGCATGTACACTGCATAGTTTGAGCCCTATGTGTGCACGTGCCTGAGTTTGAATGTTAAAATACGGTGAATTAAATAAAAAAGGAACATCCTGGATCTGTTTCTTCACGCTTCTTTATTCTATTTTTATGCATTTTAGAAGTATCGGATTGGGTTTTGCTATCGGTAGATACTCAAAATCAAATGACTCGGACTTGAGGGCAAAAAAAAAACCTGATCTGGACATCCCTAATTGAAACTACATTCAACAAGAGAGCAGTTATTTAAAATTGTAATAACAATTTCACAATTTTACTGTATTTTGCAATAAAAAGAGCATGCAACACAAAATGACCATCCTTAACACTGTTAATTGTACATATAAAGTGTGACCAACCTCAAAACATTATTATTATTGTTGTTATTATTATAATTAATATTATTATTAATAATAAAAAAATCAATAAAAATCATAATAAAATTGTACATAAGTTCTCCAAAACTGTATTACAATACTAACAAAACTTAAGTTGCCAATGTCAATAACTTATGCCTATTATTAAATTAAATATAACAATGTTTTATATGTATAGCTTTTTATTATAGTTTTATAGATACTTATTTGTCTGATTTTGTTTGATATTGATCTGGTAGAGCTTATTTAGGCCTTATTTTTATACTATGGAACTTAAAACTTTTTAAGGATCCGCAGAGACCCTAGTCAACGTCTGTGACAGTTTGTTGATTAGCACAGACAATCACTGACTCAGAGTGTAAATTGAGAGGATATTTACCAATGACCAGTGCTCTGTTCAGCAGTGTGGTGAGGGCAGATGGAGCGGCACTGCTCTTGGCCAATGACAGAGCATAGGCCACTAAAGACAAGCTGTAGTTACTGGAGATTCCCTGAGCCAGACGAGACGTCAGGAAACTCAAGGCTAAAGACACACTGTCTTTATGTGTGCTCTAAGAGGAGACACAAACACTTCAGTCAATCAATCAGTCCATACATATTTCAATCCATCCACTCATCCATCCTCGAATCCTTTTATCTGTCCACCCTTCAGTTACACATTGTCAATCGTTCAAACCATCCAATTAATATTTTATTAATATACAATCCACCATTACATTCCATCTTTCCTTCATCTATCCATAAATCCATCCACTCACCCTTTCATCCATCAGCCCATCCATCCAAAGATCTATCAATTCATTCATCCTTCAAACCATCCATTCCAACTCTCTATCCACACATACAATAATATTCCCGTCATCCATCTACCCATACACAAGATGTGCACGATATTGGAAAAATTGACATTGCAATGTGTTTTTTTTCTGCGATAAATATAGCGATATTAATATAACTTCACAACATGACTTTAACAGCGAGAATTCAGCATTTTACATTTCAGTTCGTCCATCCATCTTTCAACTCATCCATCTATATGTCACTCTATCCATTCTTTCATCAAATATTCATCCATTGATCATCCATCCAAAAATCTCTCAATCCATAAATCAATCCACTTACCATCCATCCATCCGTCCATCCATCCATTTATCCATCCATCCATGGATCTATCAACCCATTCATCTTTCACTCTATCAATTTAATCCACTAATTTGCTCATCCATCCAAAAATCTTTCAATCCATAAAGCGATTCACTTACCATCCATCCATCCGTCCGTCCATCCATCCATCCATCCATCCATCCATCCATCCATCCATCCGTCCATCGATCTATCAACCCATTCATCCTTTCCTCCATACATTTAATCCACTAATTTGCTCATCCATTCCATAATCTTTCCTTCATCCATCCAAAAATCTTTCAATCCATAAATCAATCCACTTACCATCCATTCATCCGTCCGTCTGTCCATCCATCCATCCATCTAAACATTGATCTATCAACCCATTCATCCTTTCCTCCATACATTTAATCCACTAATTTGCTCATCCATTCAATAATCTTTCCTTCATCCATCCAAAAATCTTTCAATCCATAAATCAATCTACCTACCATTCATCCATCCATCCGTCCGTCTGTCCATCCATCCATCCATCTAAACATTGATCTATCAACCCATTCATCCTTTCCTCCATACATTTAATCCACTAATTTGATCATCCATTCAATAATCTTTCCTTCATCCATCCAAAAATCTTTCAATCCATAAATCAATCCACCTATTATTCATCCATACATCCATCCATCCGTCCGTCTGTCTGTCCATCCATCCATTTATTTAAACATGGATCTATCAACCCATTCATCCTTTCCTCCATACATTTAATCCACTAATTTGATCATCCATTCAATAATCTTTCCTTCATCCATCCAAAAATCTTTCAATCCATAAATCGATCCACTTACCATCCATCCATCCATCCAAACATTAATCTATCAACCCATTCATCCTTTCCTCAATACATTAAATCTACTAATTTGCTCATCCATTCAATAATCTTTCCTTTATCCATCCAAAAATCTTTCAATCCATAAATCAATCCACCTACCATTCATCCATCCATCCATCCATCCATCCATCTATTTAAACATGAATCTATCAACCCATTCATCCTTCACTCCATCCATTTAATCCACTTATTTGCTCATCCATTTAATAATCTTTCCTTCATCCATCCAAAAATCTTTCAATCCATAAATCGATCCACTTACCATCCATCCATCCGTCCATCCATCCATCCATCCATCCATCCATCCATCCATCCATCCATCCATCCATCCATCTAAACATTGATCTATCAACCCATTCATCCTTTCCTCCATACATTTAATCCACTAATTTGATCATCCATTCAATAATCTTTCCTTCATCCATCCAAAAATCTTTAAATCCATAAATCAATCCACCTACCATTCATCCATCCGTCTGTCCATCCATCTATTTAAACATGGATCTATCAACCCATTCATCCTTCACTCCATCCATTTAATCCACTAATTTGCTCATCCATCCTATAATCTTTCCTTTATCCATCCAGAAATCTTTCAATCCAGAAATCGATCCACTTACTATTCATTCATCCATCCATCCATCTAATATCACTAATATCATCCATTCATCCTTCACTTCATCCACTTAATCCACTAATTTGATCATCCATTCAATAATCTTTCATTCATCACTCCAAAAATCTATCCATAATCCATAAATCGATCCACCTACCATCCATCCATCCATTTATTTATACATAGATCTATCAACACATTCATCCCTCCCTTCATCCATTTAATCCACTTTTTCCACTCATCCATTCAATAATATTTCCTCCATCCATCTTGAAATGCCTCCATCCAACTATCAGTTCATGAATCCATCCTTTCATCCACCAGTCTTTCAGTCCATTCATCCATCATTTAGTGGATCATCCCATCCTTCTTTTAATTTATCCATTCATCGATCCCTCCATCTCTCCACCTAACCTCATATTTGGCGTCCTCCAGAAGCGCTATAAGGACATATGCAGTAAGAGACACAGATCCATCCAGTCCTCCCTGTAGCTCAGTGTGGATGACCCGACCCGGCTCTCTGAATGAACCGTCCGACTCCTGATGGGCCACCAACCAAAATGCTGTCCTCTCCTTCACCAATGACTCAATGGAAATGAAGTCCTGAGCCTGGAGAAAACACCTGAGCACGAACGCTGACAGCCTGAATATAACAGATCACACCATTAATCACCCACACGCTCCGTTTGTGTTTGATTTCATTTATTTATCAGTTCTGAGTTCAAAAGTGGAAAGACGATGTTTGATTTCAAAGTGATAATTCAACCAAATATTTTAATTTACAGGTAATTTAATCACCCTTGGGTCAATTGAAAATATTGCAAAAATAGTAGATTACTTTTTACAACCATTGGAATTATATATATGTATATATGTTCAAATCTGACCATATATAAACATACAGTTGAAACCAGAAGTTTACATACACTGTATAAAAAGGCACATAACCATTTAAAAAAAGTCAGATGTTAATGTGACTAAACTTTCTCTCTTTTAGGGAAGTTAGGACTATCAGATGTGTTTCTGTTATGCTTAATAGCAGAATAATGAGAGAGATGTTTTTTGAGAAATTGTTATAACTTTTCTTGAAAGTCAAGTTTACATACAATAAGATTATTATGCCTCTGAAAAAGCTCAGATGATGGTTTCAAGGTTTTGGAAGTTTCTGATTGGCTAATTGACAACATTTGTGTTAATTGGAGGCTCAACTGTAGAATAGTATTTAAGGAAAACCTCTAACACACTGCTTCCTTGTGTGACAACATGGAAAATCAACAAGCCAGAATCAACAAAAAAGCCAGATTACAATTTTCTAAATTACACTGGGAAAGAGAATAATTTTTGGAGACATGGCCTGTGGTCTGATGGAACTATGATTGAACTGTCTGGCCATAATGACCAGTGTTACATTTGGAGGACAAAGGGGAAAGCTTACAAGCATAGGAACACCATCCCAACTGTGAAGTATGTTGTGGGGCTGTTTTGCTGCAGGAAGGACTGGTCCACTTCACAGCATAGATGGCATCATGAATAAAGAACATCATGTAGAAATACTGAAGCAACATCTCAAGACATCAGCCAGGAAATTAAAACTTGGCCACAAATGGGTCTTCCAAACAGACCATGACCCTAAGCATACTGCCAAATTAGTTAAAATGTGCTTTAAGAACAACAGAGTGAAAGTTTTGGAGTGGCCATCACAAAGCCCTGATGTCATTCCTATAGAAAATGTATGGGCAGAGTTGAAAAAGCTTGTGCGAGCAAGACAGCCAACAAATCTGACTCAGTTACACCAATTCTGTCAGGAGGAATGGGCCAAAAGTCCTGCAAACTATTGTGAGAAGCTTGTGGAAGGATACCCAAAACATTTGAACAAATTTATACAGTTTAAAAGCAAAGCTAAAAAAATACCAAGGAAATGTGTGTAAACTTTTGACTGTCTAGAAATTAATAACAAATTCTCAAAAAAAAATTCTCTCATTATTCTGGCATTTAGCAAATGTAAATGATTTAGGTAATCCTAACGGACCTAAAATAGTAAACGTTTAGTATGATTTACCATCAGACATTTTTAAAAAAAATAGTTATGTTCCTTTTTTTTAGAGTGTATGTAAACTTCTGGTTTCAACTGTATATAAAATTTCTACGGAAATTAGTGGTGAAAGGTTTTCAGTAGCCGCATTTCCACTGTCGGGCCAGTGCGAGCCAGGGCTTTCAAGTGAGCAAACTCCGCCCCCAGAACGCCCCACGAATCAAACGTCACACAAGCTGTCCATTTCAGTGGGAATCAGGGAGACAAAGCACTCCATCACATCATCGCGAAATGATTAAAATGGAGACAAACGAAACAAGCAAATTACACGTTACTGTACAGCATTACATTATATGTATTTCGCCCGATTTTTCTCTCTCTCTCTCTCTCACACACACACACACACACACACACACACACACACACACACACACACACACACACACACACACACATGCATGTTTCATGCACAAACACACCATTTAAACTTGACAAAAACTCACAACTGAAAGTTACTGGCTGCTGTGTCTTTAATATAGTGTAAAGATTATTATGCATTATTGAAACATCAAGGAGGACGCAGCAAAGAAATGTCACTTATTAAATTAAAACAATTTTAATTATTATTTTATGCAACAGCCTTAAATTTAAAAGGGAAACATAAGGGCGATCTTAAGCAAAAGACCCCTAGTCTATAAAGTGTTTTATGGAATATCTTAAACTGACTAGTAGCTATGTTTCTTCTTTCCCTTATTTATATATTTTTTGGCACATGTACTCGTGCGTGATGGGAAAACTTGTGTAATGACAGCGGCAAACCATCTTGCAAACTCCGCCTCTGCTTTTACTCCACCCTGAAGCCCTAGCTGGCTCGCATTGGCCCAAGGTATTCGACGGGCCGAAAAAGGCTGGCCACTGGCCCCGAAAAAGCCCCACTTTGGCCTGATTTGGCCCTGGAAGTGACTATGGAAGCGGGACTGGCCCTGGCTCACTCTGGCTCGCTCGCTTTAGACGCGACAGTAGAAACGCAGCTAGCATTGTTCAAAATATCCTCTTTAGAGAAAAGAAACTCACTTGAAACGAGTAAAAAATAAATAAATGATGACAGAATTTTCATTTATGGGTGAACTATCCCTTTAATCTAACCAATCCTTTAAAGCAGCCCAGGCTCATTGGAGATATGTGCCCAGGGCTACAATTTTGAGGACTGGAAATATGTGCCCGGGGATACAGTACATACGCTTGCAGTTTTGATTGATTTTTTTTCCAAAATTCCACAAGAGGCTGCTATATACACTTTTGACAATCTCAAATACATTGCTGGTGCACATTTTCTCATATATGTCATTTCTTGTAAATCCACCAGAGGCTTTCTCTCTTTTCTAAAAGCAAGCTTACATCATACACCATGATCCTACATAGCCACACCTCCTGTCAATCACTCAATGCGTCACTCATCTCATCGCTGCACCACAATTGTACTTTGTTTTTGTTTGTAACCGGCTTTAATTTATAATAAAAGTAAGCTTGTTGAATATTCCGAGGAGAAAGTTGGGTTGCTGTTGTAAGTAACTTAAATCAGGCTATCTTGTTTTGGTTCATTTAAGATTTACCACAGATTTTCGTTGACAGGACTAGATACAACATGCACAGGCTGTTCTGATTAGCTGTGAGTTTTGATTGATTCATTCCTTTGGCTTAGTCCCTTTATTCATCAGGAGTCGCTGCAGCGGAATGAACCGCCAACTTATCCAGCATGTTTTACACAGTGGATGGCCTTGCAGCTGCAACCCAGTGCTGGGAAACACCCATACACTGCACTGTACATAGCCCCAGGCACATACTTCGCGGTTCTCAAAAATGTAGCCCTAGTCACACATTCCCAATAAGCATGTGTTGCTTTAAAGTGCATTTATTCATGTATACCACGTGCTGCCAGAATCATCGCTGTCTCCAAAGGCACTGAAGGAGCCGTCAACCCTTTGGTAGGAAAGCTCACGCTCATAAGCTGCAATCAGACAGAACAGACGTGTAAACTCAGTGATATCTGTCAATGATCAAACCTCAGGATTAAAAGTCTTCACAAAAACTCACCTTCCATCATATAGCTCATAGCTTTCCTCCTAGTCTGTTCTTCAGCCTGCTTAGTGCTTTTAAGATACTGGAGAACATAGGTATTTGGAGCAAAATGGATCATGTTCTGCTCACCACAACCGTAAGGCATTTCAATGAGGGAGTCCAGATTGCCGATGGACGGGCCCAGAATGTCACCTTCAGTATAAGATGTAGGTTAGATATTGTTAGTCATTATGCATGAAAAAAGGCAGAATGCCAAGTTCAGACTGCAGGATTTTCAAAGTAGTGGCGTCATGGATGTTTTCACACTGCATGACTATCTGGGGTAGCGTTCTGTCACTGCTGTGTTTACACTGCGACATGGATCGGCGACAGGGGGTTTCACACTGCATGACATTACAATAGGAAGAATCGCAAACAACATTGTATTGGTCCACAAACTACGTCTCACAACCAAACACACGTGAGAAGTGAAATGGAAACAATGTGAGGTCACGTAGTATATCTTTTGTTATTTACTACATAATGAGAAAGAAGCCTTTAGTGGGGTAGAAAATGAACTTATTTTACTCACCTGGCTTTAAAAGGGAATAATTTCTCCACCCATTTCTTTTTCGAGCCGTTTATGGTATTGCTCATATGACACGTCAAACACACACGGATGCTCCTTCCAAATTTACACTAGTTTTTCCTCCATTTCTTGGGTCCAAATAGACTGAAAAGAAGCTCTTTTAACTTCTCCCCCAACCTCCCGCTGGCCTTCAGATCCCCATACTAGTGGATGCTGCTCTCTCATTGGCTGTAGGTGATCACGGATGTTATTTTCAATCCGAACACATTTCACACGGCATGATTTTGAATCGCAGACAGGTCCAGATATTTAGCATACCAAATATCTCACGGGTGTCGGCGACTCATTGGCGATTTTCTCAGATTGCTTCTTTGGTAGTTCACACTGTGTGATTGTTACTCGCGTGAACGAGCACCAATTTGCCTGTGATTTCAGGCATTTGTCTGCAATTTCTTAAAACCTGTTAGCCAGTCAAATTCGGAGCTAAAATCATGCAGTCTGAACTCGCCATCAGAGTAGAAATACAGCGTAAAGACACATACCCACAGCAGAAACACTGGCCCTCTGACTGTCAGGAACCACATCTGCAGGAAAACTAAAGGTCATCTTCCTGGACAGTGTGTGCTGCTGCAGAAGAAACTCCAGAAACAAGGTCTGAGTGAACGACTGCTGCAGTCCTTCTGGCTAGAGAGAAATTATTCAACACACACAAACACACACACACACATAAAAAGTTTCATTATTGTATAATTTATAAATGCAGAAAAATAAAACATAATGAGAAAATTGCTTTTAGATGTGAAATGCATTAAATTAAAAGAAATCACTATCATGAAAATGCTTGAAATTGTTTTGTTTTTTAATAAATCTAAAAAAGTCTTAAAAATAAAATCTTAAATGTAATATAATATAAAATAAAAGTCTTAAAAATAATAAGGTCTTACAGGGAGCTTAGCTTTTTTTTTTTTAGAGAAGGACTGGTTTTATTCCTGTAATGCTGAGCAGATTGGATTACTGACTATTGAAAGTACAGGTTTTCTCAAACATTTCACAATGGTTCTGCACACTGTATAGCTTTTGTCTGAGGAATAACATCGCAGAAACTTTACATGCATGACATACATGTAAAAGACACTGTTGGTAGTGAATCACTTCTGAAAGTTTTAACATTTCTGAATCATTAACAAGAAACAACCGTAATCTGCAGTAATCTACAAAATTTACAATCAACATCAGCCTTGTGTGCCCTCTCTACAATGTCAGTGCTGATCTGGCATTACAATGGCCAACATAGGTAGCTTAGCTTTGATGTATTAAATATAAGATAATCAAAAATACTGAAAAAAATTAGCTAAAATAAATGTGCTTAATTCTCGAGAAAATTGTAAATTAATAATAAAAAATAAAACTTGTACATTTATTTTTTTATTTAAATCAAAACATACTTCAGTATTAGTTCTTGTGTTGCATAAACTATAAAAATGCAAAGATTAATCGTTGTGCTGTCTTTATTTAAATAAAACCCATCCACATATTCAAGATTTAGATTTATGTGCAGTTGAAATCAGAATTATTAAACCCCTATGACATTTTCTTTTCTTTTTTTAAATATTTCCCAAATGATGTTTAACAGAGCAAGGAAATTTTCACAGTATGTCTGATAATGTTTTTTGTTCTGGAGAAAGACTAATTTGTTTTATTTTGGCTAGAATAAAAGCAGTTTAAAATTTTTAAAAAGCCATTTTAAGGTCAATATTATTAGCCCCTTTAAGCAATTTTTTTTTTCGACAGTCTACAGAACAAACCATCATTTTACAATAACTTGCCTAATTACCCTAACCTGCCTAGTTAACCTAATTAATGTAGTTAAGCCTTTAATTGTCACTTTAAGCTGTATAGAAGTGTCTTGAAAAATATCTAGTAAAATATTATTTACTGTCATCATGACAAAGATAAAATAAATCAGTTATTATAAATGAGTTATTAAAACTATTATGTTTAGAAATGTGTTAAAAAAATCTTTTCTCCGTTAAACAAAAATTAGGGAAAAAAATAAACAGGGGGGCTAATAATTCAGAGGGTTTAATAATTTTTATACTTTTAAATATTTTTAAACTTTTAAAATATTTTTAAATGCAAAACAAAATGTCCAGATGCAGTAAATCCATTAAGGCGGAAGTGACAGATTGCAAGCTGTGGATGTTTAAATTAGTTTAATATTTTCTAAACGCGATTTTTGTCTCTGCACACTAGCTTATAGATATCCTTAAAACTAACAGACTGAAACTAACATCTAAAAAAATTATTTTAATTTCACAGGACCTTTAATCATATTTTGTCAAATTGAACAAAATGACTCGGAAAAAAAGATTCGTTCATTGCACTGAACATGATAAAATGATTCGAACTTCCCATCACTAATGCTTACCTTGACTAGAACAGTTTTATAGAGCCAGTCTGAAGAGTAGACGGACGTGGCTTTGACAGAGATGGGAATCTCTCCCAGCGTCGTGGCTCTGATGGGGAACAGAAGCGTGGTGAAGTTCTGACTCACCACCGACACTTTCCTCACGTTGGCCACGGAAAACTCAGTACTGTCTGCTGACACAAACTCAAACATCCCGCTTTCTGCGACAACTACAATCACCTGTGACAGAATAAAAACAGCTTCAGCTCATAGTTTATTTTACATCTCACTTTTATCTAACTGATCATCACAGTTGTTTGAGCATAAACAACATCTGTAAAGTTGCAATGCAAATGGGGATCATGTCTTTGACAGAAATCACTACAACACACTCTTCCTGAATTTGTGACATCAAGAATCCTATAATTAAAGTAACATTTATGGATACCTTGCACAAGACAGTCAGCCAATCAGAATACACCGGGTCAGCAGATCAATCAGAACTAATTTCTAAACAATTAGTGTTGGCTCAGTGGTTAGCACTGTCGCCTCACAGCAAGAAGGTCGCTGGTTTGAGTCCCGGCTGGGTCAGCTGGCATTTCTGTGTGGAGTTTGCATGTTCTCCCCATGTTGGCGTGGGTTTCCTCTGGGTGCTCCGGTTTCCCCCACAGTCCAAACACATGCGCTATAGGTGAATTGAATAAACTAAATTGGTCGTAATGTATGTGTGTAAATGAGTGTGTATGGGTGTTTCCCAGCACTGGGTTGCAGCTGGAAGGGCATCCGCTGTGTAAAACATATGCTGGATAAATTGGCGGTTCATTCCGCTGTGGTGACTCCTGATAAATAAAGGGACTAAGCCGAAGGAAAAAAAAATGAATGAATGATCACAATCTAGCCTTCGAAAATATCTGATCGACCAATCCTTTTAAAATTAAATAATAAAGGCACTTTAATAAGCAAATAAGGTTACAAACATCAGACGTAGCTCACCTCCAAATCTACATCCATATAGTTGAATAAATTGACTTCCAGCAGCAGCAGTTCTCCACGGATCAGGAACGCCGGGAGGTCCAGCGTCAGGAAGAAATCTCTGAACACTGTCAGCTGGGAATCAGACAACTTTAGAACAATCTGTGTCTGTGTTATGCATGTTGACATGTTCATAGGTAAAGTGTGTGTGTGATGCATCACCTCTGCAGGAGCGCTGATGCCCAAACCCAGATTCTCAGACATGACGATAGCAAAAGCCACCCATGAGGTCAGGCTGTCCGGCACAGTCAGGGAGAAGACAGCTGAAGCAGAGTTACTGCAACACCACAAACATAAACACACACAAATCAGTCACCGTTTACATAAAAAGATAAATCCAGAAATATTTGCATTCATTACATGAAATCATGAGCATTCATTGTCGATATTGTTGCTCATTTGTGGACCTCAAACCACATTTTTTGATATTGTGAATTTTACATTACATATATCTATATCATCACATATATAACAGAATCTAAACTCTAAATAAATAAGCTTTCCATTGATCTATGGTTTCTTAAAATAATAACTCAATATTTTGCTTATAATTATTATAATTATATAAGTTATAATTATTAATATATATATATATATATATATATATATATATATATATATATATATATATATATATATATATATATAATTATTTATTTTTTTTATTATTATATATATATATATTTTTTTTTTAAGAAAATCACTTTTAAAGTTGTCCAATTAAGTTCTTATCATTGCATAATTCCAATCACAAATTATGTTTTAAATGTGTCATTCGTGTTTATTATGTTTTAGTACATTTACAGTAGGAAACTTACAAAGTGTAATAATGGAACATAATAATTACGTACTATTCTAATGATTTTATGGCATTAAAGAAAGATTAATAATTTTGACTCATACAATGAAGTGTGTCAATTTCACACAGGGTTATATAGTTTTGTAATTGTTTTAAACCTTCATTTAAAAACTGCATGTTGTGTTTACTTGTATTATCTTTGACTAATATTTATATTTGTTTAAAGATCTGAAACCTTAAAGTGTGACAAACATGCAAAAAAAAAGAGAAATCATTAAGGGTTGCCCTTTTTCACACCACTATATATATATTTATACAACAGTTCTTTCTGGCTCTCGAATCTGATTGGCTGATAGCAGTGTGATATTCTGCAATAACAGCACTCCTTCACCTTTGTGTATTACTCCGCCCACATAGAGTGACAGCAGATCAATAAACTCACTACAGTTTGACAAACATTGCAGCTGTTGGACAACATAATGTACTTTTGAGGCTTTTTTAGTCGATAATGTAGTTGTTTAGATTACAATTATGCAGTTTATTTATAAGGATAGTGCCTATTTTAAATATTTATAATTTCTGAGAGACAGCGCGTCTGTGTCCATTAGACAAAGACGATGACGTTGTCAATCCACAAGATGGCGCCAGGACCGCATAATAAGCCCTTGCTTAGAAGATTAAAACAGCATAATTTCTAACTACAGCTGATCAAATCATTATTAAAATGGTATTTGATATTCTAAGTCAATCTCTCTTTTGTATTGATTGCAACTATCCAGTTTATTTATAAGGACAGTACCTATTTTAATACAGTTACTTTCCTATCCTGGTTCTCAACAGTTTTATTCAGAGACCTCACCCCCGAACCCCTCCTTATCGCAAACACAACATCAGTCTGGTAGTGATTGCGCTACTTTTTTCGGGGTTAATTATTGTGATATGCCGATTGCAACAGAAAAATACTGTAGACCACATGTGTGGTTCCTGGAGGGCCGGAGCTCTGCACAGTATAGTTCCAACCTTAATTAAACACACCTGATAAAACTAATTGAGTCCTTCAGACTTGTTTGAAACCTACAGGTAAGTGTGTTGAAGCAGGGTTGGAACTAAACTGTGCAGGGCTGCGGCCCTTGAGGAACTGGCTTTGACACCTGTGCTGTAGACTGTAACACTGTAAGAAGATATCTCTGTAGACAGAGGGCTTTTCATGTCAAGTTCAGCTTTATAATCTCAAAATGGCAGCAAAATCAACTGTTTTTTCATCACTTTATACATTATGCTAGAGAATCAAACACTAGCTCTAAAGTGACGTTGGTGAATTAGTAATGGCTTCTGCTGTTCTGTCGTCAGCTGCAGATGTGAATGAATGGCGCAAGAAAGTAGTTCCTAGTACAAAATGGTTTTTAGACTCTCCGTGTTTGATTTTCTCTTTTTTTCATTTATTTTTTAAATATACACGATTATGCCGTCGAACTGTTGTATAAACGCAACATCACACTCGTAGCAGTGCGATATGACTGTATATCAGCACTGGTGGGACACTTTGTGCCAATGCATGCCTCCCACCAGTGCTGATATACTGCCATATTGCACTGCTACTCGTGTGATATTGCTCATATATATATATATATAGTTAAAGTCAGATTTATTAGCCCTCCTGTGAAATATTATAATATAATATAATATATATTCCCAGAGATGGGTTGCGGCTGGAAGGGCATCCGCTGCGTAAAATCGTGCTGGATAAGTTGGCGGTTCATTCCGCTGTGGCGACCCCGCAAGGGACAAAGCCGACAAGAAAATGAATGAATGAATATAATATATAATAATAATTCATTTTCTTGTCGGCTTTGTCCCTTGCGGGGTCGCCACAGCGGAATGAACCGCCAACTTATCCAGCACGATTTTACGCAGCGGATGCCCTTCCAGCCGCAACCCATCTCTGGGAACTTCCACACACACACACATTCACACTCATACACTATGGACAATTTAGCTTACCCAATTCACCTGTACTGCATGTCTTTGGACTGTGGGGGAAACCGGAGCACCCGGAGGAAACCCACGCGAACCCAGGGAGAACATGCAAACTCCACACAGAAACGCCAACTGACCCAGCCCAGCCGAGGTTCAAACCTGCGACCCAGCGACGTTCTTGCTGTGAGGCAACAGCACTACCTACTGCGCCACTGGGTTGCCTTATAATAATAATAATAATATATAATAATATAAGTCTGATTTGTTTTATTTCGGCTAGAATAAAAGCAGTTTTTAATTTTTAAAACCATTTTAAGGTCAATATTATTAGCCCCCTCAAACAATATATATATATATATATATATATATATATATATATATATATATATATATATATATATATATATATATATATATATATATATATTGATAGTCTACAGAACAAACCACTGTTATACAATGACTTGCCTAATTACCTTAACATGCCTAGTTAACCTAATTAATATATATATATATATATATATATATATATATATATATATATATATATATATATATATATATATATATATATATATATATATATATATATATTCATTCATATATTCATTAATTTCTTTTCAGCTTAGTGCCTTTATTAATCAGGGGTCGCCACAGCGGAACGAAACACCAACTTATCCAGCATATGTTTTATGTAGCGGATGCCCTTCCAGCTGAAACCCATCATTGGGAAACACCCATACACTCTCATTCAAGCACATACACTACGGCCAATTTAGTTTATTCAATTCACCTATAGCGCATGTCTTTAGACTTGTGGGGGAAACCGGAGCACCTGGAGGAAACGCACACCAACATGAGGAGAACATGCAAACTCCACACAGAAATGCCAACTGACCCAGCTGAGGCTCGAACCAGCGACCTTTGTGCTGTGAGGCAAAAGCGCTACCCACTGCGCCCATTTATTTATTTTTTGTCGACTGCAGCATAAATTTTGATTTCAGCCCAGATTTTATGCTGGTCCCATATTAAGTGAAAAGTCATGTAATAAAAGATAAGAATAATATTTTGACTGAAAATAATAAGCAAAGAAATAAACCCCTGATCATTGAAGAAGATTTTATTCTATCAGTGTGAAGTAAAGCAGAGTGTAATGCAGTTAATTTTCTCTTCTCAAAAACTAGGGGTGTTTTCAACATGCCAGAGTAAAAATACCTGAGGTATGTGTAAGATGAGTACGTTTGCACAGAAGGCTATGCTGAAGAAATAACTGATTCTGAGCTGACTGATTCTGAATATGTAAAGCACTGATTATATATGTTAAATACTTATATGAAGCTATTTGTGTCAGAAGCTAGAGTGAGTAACATATTATGAAGTTATTATTCCATTATGATGATGTATGTAAACACTTAGTTCTTTTTGCATCTATGCTCTGGTGTCAACGCAGTTGCTGACAAAGACCTGTGACATCTCTGGTGACATTAGCCAGCTGGCAGAATGCCAAATATAACAGAACCACCTGAGTAAGACAGCTCCAATGATGGTCAGAAGCTTAAAAGAGACACCAAGGGGTGTGTCAAAGAATCTTTATAAATTGTATTGTAAAACATAGAAACTTTAGAGAGTGTGGGGGAAAGTGTGGGAGAAAGTGTGGGGAAAGGGAGGATGCAATGCTTTGTGGTCTGCTCTGCACTTTCTCAGGCTTTATTATGTGAGAATAAAGTCTTTATTTCTGGTATCCAAAAAACCTCCTGCCTGATATTGCCTCATTGATGTGAAGGTCGTCAATCACGACAAATGACAACCGCCGGGGAGCTTACGACAAATGGCCCCAAAAGTGGGGCTTGACAAACTCAACAAATGACAACCTACGTGAAATACGACATCATGCGGTCTGGGTTAATTCTGGGTTAACAAGCTGGATGCACATTTATTTCCAGGTGAAATCAGCTTAAGGTCAGACAGATTTCTCCACACACACCTCACATTGGCATCCAGCCAGATCCAGGTTTCAGGAAAGTCTTTTCTCTGTTTGGGCTCTTGAATACTGCTGTCAGGCATCGCAGTCATAAAGAGTCCCTCCTCCCCTGCTGTGGATCACAGGAGCATTCATCAGGAAACCATTAGCAAAACAATGTCTTTACTTTTATTAAAGCAGGACACTACAGATAAAAAAAAATCATAGTTTTTTTCATGCACTAAAGAGCTTTGGACTATTTTTTTGCTTTCATAACTTAACATTCAGACTATAATGGTCAAAAAACATCCAGAATGCACATTTAAGAGTTTAATACACTTTATATATACATACAAATGTCCAAATAGCTCAAATTTTCCACATTTAAAAAGCTATAATAAATAATCTGATGGGTATTTTGAGCTGAAACTTTAAAGACATGTTCTGGAGACAAAAGACTCATTTTAAATCTTGAAAAAGGGGTAAAATAGGTGCCCTTTGAGTAATGTTGAAGTACAGTTGAAGTCAGAATTATTAGCCCCCCTTTGATGTTTTTTTCTTTTTTAAATATTTCCCAAATGATGTTTAACAGAGCCAGGACATTTTCACAGTATGTCTGATAATATTTTTTCTTCTGGAGAAAGTCTTATTTGTTTCATTTCGGCTAGAATAAAAGCAGTTTTTAATTTTTTTTAAGCCATTTTAAGGTCCAAATTATTAGCCCCTTTAAGCTATATTTTTTTTCGATAGTCTACAGAACAAACCATTGTTATACAATAACTTGCCTAATTACCCTAACCTGCCTAGTTAACCTAATTAACCTAGTTAAGCCTTTAAATGTCACTTTAAGCTGTATAGAAGTGTCTTGAAAAATATCTAGTAAAATATTATGTGCTGTCATCATGGCAAAGATAAAATAAATCAGTTATTAGAGATGAGTTATTAAAATTATTATGTTTAGAAATGTGTGAAAATCTGCTCTCTGTTAAACATAAATTGGGGGGAAAAAATAAACAGGGGGGCTAATAATTCTGACTTCAACTGTATATATGAAGTACTTTATGTAGTAAGTATTCTATGTGCACTTAAAGTTTACTAATATTGCACTTATCATAGACAGAAAAGATTTATATACTAAAAGTGGGCCAATTTAGTCCCAAGTGGTATTCAATTAGTACAACATTAGCACGCTTTAAATCAGGGATGGGCAAACTCGGTCCAGGAGGCTCGATGTCCTGCACAGTTTAGCTCCAACTCTAATCAAACACACCTGCTTATAGATTTCTAGATTTCTAGTCATCATGAAGACACTAATTAGCATGTTAGTTTGGTTAGTGTTGGAGCTAAACTATGCAGGACGCCGGCCCTCCAGGATCAAGTTTGCCCACCCCTGCTTTAAATGCACAATTAAAGTTAAGTAATTACAACTACAAGTAAGTAATTAATTTGTACCTCAAGTGAACTTAATACAAATACATTACATTTCTACCTATTGGTCGGTTAGTGTCAAGCGAATTCAGCTTTAAAACTTACGGAACATTGGAAACATCTCCTGATTGGTCGCCATCTCTTGATTCAGCCTGGCATCAGTCAGAACTGTGACGCCGCAAGCCTACAGAAGCAAACAATGGAGCATAAACAAGCGTTCCTAGATCAAAATCAGGCGACATACGACACGCGTAAACCCCATCTACCGTGAATACAGAATACGGATCTCCCATTTTCATGCCTCTGTTATCCGTGTGGGTCATCTCTCTGCTGTACGACAGAAATTCCTCAAGCACCTGGAAAACAAACATGGAGGAGCTCAGATTGCTGATCAGGTTTTGTAATCACTGGGGTCATACCAAAAAAGTTTGAGCTGTTCCGGGGTCAGTGTTTTGGTGATCATAAACCCACTATTGTTGTGAATGTGCTCCAGAACAACAAATTGCACAGCACAATGGTGTCTGTACTATCAAACCCGTTCACCTGGTTCTGATAAACTGCCCTCCTATCAGTTTCTTGGCTTTGTTTGCTAGTGAAACCTGGGTGTGGTGGTGGCGTTTGGTTTCATAGGATAAGAGGTTTTAGTTATCGTGTGATCTTTTTGTGGGATGAACAATCGTCTGGATATCCCAAAAGATGATTTCCCACACTTTAACACTCAATGCGGTGAGTTAGATTAAGATAACAGGTGAGACAAAAGCATGAGCATGTTGGACTGATGTCACTGTATGTGATTTGTATGAGACCATGTTACCGTCTTCTCCGAAAGGCCATTGTCTTCAGCTGAGTTCAGCGTGGCTTTGTCTACCACCAGGATTCCCAGCACAGATCCAGGTTCGGATACAGAAACAGATAAAGACACGGATTCTGCTGGTTCTGCGCGATCCTGACTCCAGCGTACAGACACCTGCGGTTCACATACACAATAATTGATTATTAGAATGAGAATTTAAGATAAATTTATACTTAAATTGCAACTAACATGTAATAAAGTGTTCACAAACATGTTTAGTTATATACAGTGCTCAGCATACTTGAGTACACCCCATTTTGAAAATTAATATTTTTATCTATTTCTCAGTGAATATAGGCAATGTATTTTGGTGCATTTAAAGGTGCTGTATGTAAGTTTTTGACTCTTCTAAAGCATAAAAATACTATAGTATGTGTGCAGATATTTAAGAAACATGCCAAGTAAACATACTTGTTTAACTGAAAAACAATGCTGAAGTCAGATATGCTGCTTTAAAAATGGTTTTCCATGCAGGAATGCTGTCTTTGTTTAGATAAATTTAACCTGTACAATTCCAGTTTAGCCAATTATATTTCAGCACTCCGGGTTACCTTGTTGGAAAACAGCGTATTTCGTTCATTCATTCAGAAAGGCTCTGAAAGCATGCGCCCGTGACCGAAAATGCAACCTCCGGTGGGCATAGCAGACGTCAAAATGAGACAGATTCAGTTCCACATGAGGTTATTAATTAGCAAACAATATAAATATTATGAATGTAAACATTAGGCGAGCAGGTTACATTGTAACCGAGTGTCCTAACAACACGCTTTGTGACGAGATACGCAATGATGAGCAGTTTGGCTGTTTGCACCAGACGAAACATGACAGAAATTTAAATGCAGCCATTCAGAAGCACAGAATATGCACACACTCACGAAACGGTAAGGTTTATAATCTGTTTAATACATGTTAAACCTCTTTAACATCATTAAATGTGGATGCTGAATCACTCATTTGTTTAGTTGTAAAGTTCAATTTCAAACGGCTTATTGTATTTTCAAGATCTGAGGTGAACTTTCTGCTTTCAGTATATGGCAATGAATGTCATGTAAAATGGCATTCAAACTCACAATGTTAGCATTTAGCACCGAATAAAGCACTTGAGGTGTACCTGAGGTGATCATTGTCTTAGTTTTCTGTTGTTCAGCTGTGAGAAATAGAAGTCGTTTCTAATATATCAATTTAAGGTGTTGGTTTGAACCAAAACTCCTTTTAATATGGAAAATATTCCCTCTATGGGGTGTCATTGCTTTTATTAAGAACACAGTTTAAATCACTTGCTCCTGTACTCAATCTGGCAACCCGCGCTTGCGTTTGTTTTGATTCAGGAGTGCAATACCTAGTTCAACCACTGAGTGTCAAACTTACATACTGCACCTTTAAACAAAACAGATTTATTAAACAAATATATTTATTAAAATAATATTTTAGTCACCAAACATATTTATAAATTGAAAGATAATACAATTAAATTCAAGCAAAATATTGCAAAAAAAAATGTACGACCTACTAAATTTCAACTTAATTTTTCAAATTTTTTGCTTCTCTTGATTTTTCCTCTTCTTTAAATTTGTATTCAATATTTTTCTATAACATATAAATGTGGGTGCACTAGTTTGTGGACCGTTATCGTAAGTTATTTTGTTCGATAAGCTCCAGATTTGGCTTTAGCACTGACTAATCTAATGTATATGCACAAATATAATATTGTATAGCTTCAATTCAATTCAATTCAATTCAATTCATCTTTATTTGTATAGCGCTTATACAATGTAGATTGTGTCAAAGCAGCTTCACATGGAAGATTATAGTGAATTGAAACAAAGTCAGTTCAGTTTTCAGAGATTAAGTTCAGTTCAGTTTAGCTCAGTTCAGTGTGGTATAATAATCACTACTGAGAGTCCAAACACTGAAGAGCAAATCCATCGATGCGCAGCTCTACAGATCCCGAACCATGCAAGCCAGTGGCGACAGCGGCGAGGAAAAAACTTCACCAATTGGCGAAAGCGAAGATTTAAAAAACCTCGAGAGAAACCTGGCTCAGTTGGGCACGACCATTTCCCCTATAGCTTCCTATTAAAATATGAATTTAAAAGATAGATTTGTGAGGGGTGTATGTATATATGCTGAGCACTGTATAAATACGGTGAGTACGGAAAGTATTCAGACCCCCTTACATTTTTCACTCTGTTATATTGCAGCAACCATTTGCTAAAATCAGTTAAGTTCATTTCTTTCCTTATTAGTGTACACACAGCAGCCCATATTGACAGAAAACCACAGAATTGTTGACATTTTTGCAGATTAATAAAAAAAACGGAAAGAAACTGGAATATCACATAATAGACGAGCAAATAAAGCAGCGTTTCTATTCAATGACTCAAAGCGAACAAAATCGTCACTTCCTGATTTTCTGGTGCTAAATATCAGTAAAAACGGAATTTGCTGTGGTAGGAGAAGCTGCGTCAATCTTTTCATCATTTAATAAATGACCTGCGCCTCAGAAGGCAATCCTGACACGCAATGAACGCGCGGTGGCGTTTGAAGGCGTGAGACATGGAGCACAGACACTCTTGATTCTGGAGGTGATTAATAATATAATAACACTAATACTGAAATGGTTAAAGGGTTTTAGAATGACCAAAACAACATTTCAGATGTTTTACAATGTGCTGCTGGTTTGTCCATTCACACACATTTTTATCATAACATGATGTCTTATAACAAAATCACATGACTTTAATGCGCATACTGGAATTTGTCCGGTAAAAGTGTTTCCATTGTAGTTTATGCTCATCTTTTCTTATCGAATAAAAAGTTTATCCTACTCAGTTATGCGCACGTTTTTTATGCGCATTTTCAAAATGTATGCGCATCTTGGCATTTCCAACAAATTCCAACATGTTTTTTTTTATGCGCATATGCAAAATGGGCATAAAAAATAGGTGGATGGAAACGTAGCTAATTTATTTAACTCGGGCAGTGTTGCTAACTTAGCTACTTTGTCGCTATATTTAGTGACATTTCAGACACGCTTAGCAATACATTTTTTAAAAAGCGACTAGCGACACATCTAACAAAATTTTTTTGGTGTTACTGGAGATTTTTATAGACTTTCATGTGTCCGTACTGTATCGTTCCTACTGTCACGGTCACCAGCGATCACATACAGAGATCGCTGGTAAACACACACATTCATATGGACTACAAATCCGCCCATTCATGGACTACATATTCAGTCATGCCACACGCACACACCTGATCCCGGTCACCTTTGATTACACTCACAGCTGAAGCCACTCATACACTGATTACATGGACTTTAAGTACACCTCACAAACACGCAATGTTGCTGAGTCTTGTATCCTGTATAAGTAAACATTATGAAGTGTTTCTACTTGCCTTGCTTTCCTGTGTTTAGACCTTTGCTTTGTTTTGTTTTGTTATTACCTGTAGACCTTCTGCCTGATATAACGACTACGACTCTGGATTGCCCTAATACATCTGATTGTTCCTGTTTGACCACTGCTTGCCTGACCATTCTAATAAAGACCTGCATAAGGATCCTTACTCCGTTGAAGCGTCCACCACTTATTACACCTACCCTTCACAATGAGCTGCGGGTGATGGCATTGGGCCCTCCCTGGCCTTAGAGCACTTACAGGCAGCGCAGCCCTCGTATACAGCCGTCAGTCTCTCATACCTGCAGCCTGAGAGCAGATCGTTCTGCGTACCAACGTCAAATGATTTAGCACCACGGGCGTGAGGTATTTTCCTTGTAACGTTTTCCTTGTAACGTCTGCTTCTCCATTGTTTTAAATTTAACAATTTTGTTTGGCTGTTTTTCTGTTCTTGTTCTCAATCAGAGACATTTTAGTGACATTTTTGGAACTTGTGTGAGTTTATTATGTCTGGGAGATTACTGCAAATTCATTATACATTTATACTGATATACTGTATTCAAACAATTTTTTAAATAAATTGACATGCATATATTAAGCCTAGTGCAAATATAAATACCCCGTTATTAACCATAGGCTGTTAAACAAAAACTGCTGGACGTGATGACGTCAGTAATATGCATATTGACGTATGACGTAATCTAGCGACATTTAGTGACTTTTTGAGCAGAGGTAAAGAAGAACCCAAAGATCACTGTGGCTGAGCTCCAGAGATGCAGTCGAGAGATGGGAGAAAGTTGTAGAAAGTCAAACATCACTGCAGCCCACCATCAGTCAGGGCTTTATGACAGACTGGCCTGACGGACGCCTCTCCTCATTGCAAGATACATGAAAGCCTGCCTGACGGACTGAGAAATCTGATTCTCTGGTCTGATGAGACCAAGATAGAACTTTTTGGCCTTAATTCTGAGCAGTATGTGTGGAGAAAACCAGCACTGCTCATCACCTGTCCAGTACAGTCACAACAGTGAAGCATGGTGGTGGCAGCATCATGCTGTGGGGGTGTTTTTCAGCTGCAGAGACAAGACGACTGGTTGCAATCGAGGGAAAAAATTAATGTGGCCAAGTACAGGGATATCCTGGATGAAAATCTTCTCCAGAGTGCTCAGGACCTCAGACTGGGCCCAAAGTTTACCTTCCAACAAGACAATGACCCTAAGCACCCAGCTATAATGAAGGAGTGGCTTCACAACAACTCAGTGACTGTTCTTGAATGGCCCAGCCAGAGCCCTGACCTAAACCCAATTGAGCATCTCTGGAGAGACCTAAAAATGGCTGTCCACCAACGTTTACCATCCAACCTGACAAACTGGAGAGGATCTGCACGGAGGAATGGCAGAGGATCCCCAAATCCAGGTGTGAAAAACTTGCATCTTCACCAAAAAGACTCATGGCTGTTTTGGAACAAAAGAGTGCTTCTACTAAATACTGAGCAAAGGGTCTGAATACTTAGGACCATGTGATATTTCAGTTTTTCTTTTTTAATAAATCTGCAAAAATGTCAACAATTCTGTGTTTTTCTGTCAATATTGGCTGCTTTGTATACATTAATAAGGGAAAAAAGAACTTAAATGACTTTAGCAAATGGCTGTAATATAACAGTGAAAAATTTAAGGGGGGAAAATTATTCGCCCTCCGGTGAATTTTTTTCTTTTTCTTTTTCGAATATTTCCCAAATGATGTTTAACAGAACAAGGATTTTTTTTCAGTTTTTTCTATAATATTTTTTCTTCTAGATAAAGTCTTATTAGATTTATTTTGGCTAGAATAAAAGCAGTTTTAATTTTCGAATATGCCTATTGATAGAAGGTTAGTAAAGAAACGTTATACTCATGTAAAAGTATTTTGTAGTATTTTCGAAACACAGTATTTTATTTTGATACATTAGTGGCTGCTATATTTTTATTTTGATACATGTAAATTTGAGGGTTTTTTTTTTTTTTTCAAAATACATGTCAATGTATTTTTGCCCATCCCTGACAGTAAAACAAGTTATTGCCAGAATAACACAACACAGTGTTTGCATGCCTATATTAAAATAAAAGAAAATTACCAAAAAAAAAAAAAAGCATATTTCCTACATGTATCGCTATGGGCAGAAATGTTCCCTTAGGGTGAAGTATTCATAACCTTTCTTCAAAATATTCTATCAAAAAAATGGAAGCACCATGTTACCCTATACTGAATGTAAAAATGTGCGCCTGCAAGGAGATTTGATTTTCCAGTGGTTAAACGTTGACCTCACACAGGCATAGACTGTCAGAATACCCATATACAACCATTCCTCCACCTGATGTGTCCCGATAACCACTTTTGTGACTTTGCTGGCTTTTACAGGTCATT
Source organism: Danio kyathit (assembly GCA_903798195.1). Taxonomy (NCBI): domain Eukaryota; kingdom Metazoa; phylum Chordata; class Actinopteri; order Cypriniformes; family Danionidae; genus Danio; species Danio kyathit. The sequence continues at coordinate 56,445,377 of LR812538.1, read as the reverse complement.
AGGTTATAAACGTGATAAATAACCATGGACGTGGCCTGCTCTGTAATGCTGTAGATGCCATCTAGTGGTCACCAGTTAAATTGCATTAGTACATTTGCGCGTAAATCGAAAGTTGCGCGCGTGTGGATTTGCCAACCCAACTGCGTAAAATCAGTCTCAAAATTCAAATAAGCGTTACCTGATCCACCCATGCGCAACTTAGGATTCACATACACAAAAGAGAGCATGTGTATTCACAAATACAACTCTGCTTTTGCAAAATGCTGCACATTTATGTAAATCCAGTGGCGGCTGGTGTTAAAAAATGTGGGGGGGGCGCAAACACCAGAAAAAAATCTAACTGTTGGTAAAGTAAGAGTGTAAAAGCCATTTTTCAGGTGATGTATCAAAAAACAAAAATATGACTAAAGCATACAATAACTGCATCACAAATCAGTTCATTTTAGTTTAATTTGGGTTTATTATCAGTAATGAAGTAATCAAGATAATCAGTAAACGCACACACACACACACACAAATGTTGCCTAATCACTGGCCAGTAGCACTACTTGAAAATAAATTTTGCGCTCCTTTTTTTCTGGCTTGAAAATTTCTCAATAACCTTTTGGTTAAAGTCAGTCATCTCAGTCACCAGTCTCTTCTCTATTGACAGCATGGCCAATGCATTCAGCCTCTCTTGCTTCATGCTGTTTGAAACAGCATACACGGAAACAGTAAAGGCATGCCTTACATCACAACCTGCCAGCCAACTCCGTTTGTCATAACAAGTGCTGGAAAAGCCCCGAATATAGCTACGCGCGCTCGCGATCACTTGACTACTGAATTTACAAGGAAGGTCGATCTGGTCCAAGCTTCTAGATTTTTTTTTTCTTCATCCAAACGCCAAACGGATATCTTTGCAAAGATACATCAGAATTTTCCTTCATCTCGAGAATTTGCATTCTAAGCTCTTTGGTGAGAATGGTCCAATCACATAAGGCCAATCATATAAAAACAAATATGATTCGTTCTAACAACAAAAATGGGAGGGTTCGGGACGCAGAGCGCTGCGCCCCAAAGACAATTTAAAACAGGCCAATTAGAGCTTATCGTCATATCACGTGCATTGCAAAAGTTTGTGTACCTACATAGACACTCATTAGTCCGGCGCCCCGCACACATATGAAAAAATATTGTTCATACATTTTTTTTCAATAAATGTTAGTATGACTACAATAAATGTTAGAATGTTACAATTAAATCTATTTATTTTGTTAATATTTGTGATAATAAACATTAACATATTAAAGGGGTCTAACTTGAAGGGGGCGGCGCCCCAGCGCCCTCTATTGACCAGCCGCCACTGTGTAAATCAGACCTTTTCAGACATAAGTGTGGTAAGGCAGGATTGCATAATTCTCAAATTGGTAGGTAGATGTGTACACATTGCATAAGAACGTTGTGGCTTGTAAAGTTGTTTGCGTTTAATTCCTGAAAAGCTTAAAAACCGCGAAAAGAAAGTCTCAAAATTCAAACGAAGCCGGCTGTATAAATGTAAACAAAAAGTCAATTCACACACGTGCGTCATCTGATCCGCAAATGCAAAACTTCCTTTTCGTGCACGTAAATTAAGATGTATGAATGTAAAACATAATATTTGTTATCACGAACATGTTTATGTTTGCGCAAATCTTAAATTCACAGACTCAGGTTGAAAGCCATTCGTTTTTGGATGTACAACTGCATATACAACATGAACAGAGCGCGTGGATGACAGAGCGTGTATTTGCAAATAATATTGATACTAATATCATCCCATAGAATACTAGTATCTTGAAAAATATCTAGTCAAATATTATGTGCTGTCATCATGGCAAAGATAAAAGACATCAGTTATTAGAAATGAGTTGTTAAAACTATTGTTTAGAAATGTGTTAAAAAAAATCTGACTTCAACTGTATGTGTTATGATGAGCCCTTACTGTGTTTCTAAGCACTTTAGTGAAAGAGACGTGTAGAGCGTCATTCACAATCTCTCCGTCTGGAAGTGTGTGATAAACCACCACACAGGCCTGGGGAGACCACAGGTGATCTGTGTTCAGACTGAAGGAGGATGACTGAACCGTCCCAGCATCCACCACTCCAGCACGGGATGTCACCTGTAAAACACAGCCAATAATAATAGAGGATTAACACAGAGCAATCACTGCTCATATTAATAACAAAGTGAACATGGGAGGGTGATTGTAATAAATGAGCACTTGTAATTAAAATTTTACATATATATATACACACACAAAAACTGTACTTTTATATAATACAAATTTTTTTTTAATCAATATACTTTTTTTAAAGTGCACTTTGTAATTATGCCAACTTTTTTGTTTATCTTTTATAATTAAATTTTTTTGTGCTTTAAAGAAATAATAATGCAAAGCACATTTACATAATTTGATTCTCATTTTAAATACATTCTGTTATTTATTGCATTTACAAATAACCTTTAAATGTAATGCAATTTTAATACAAACATACAAATATGCAAATCATAAATTGTTTTTATTAGAAAATACATTTGATGTATATATATTTATATATTATGTAATAGTCTGTTATGCAGAATATAGGTATTTAATAAAAAAAAATCTTATTTTAATCCAAAAAATATTTTATATTATATATTACATTATATTATACTATATATCTCGCAGTTATGGTTTCACACAATTTTCAACACTTTTTGGGTTACATATAATTAAAATAATATAAAATCCAGCTAAATCACAGAATTATTATTTTTTAATTCTTCAATCAAAAGTACCTTTTCTGAACTCATATTAAAATTACTAATAATTATAGAGTACTTTTTAGTATTGGCTTTGCCAAGCCTAAAGTTCAGTCCTAAAAAGGATGCTTGTTTGATTCATAATACTTACAAGGTAGTGGAATTTGGTCAAGTTAAAGCTGCTCTCCAAAGTGAAATTCAGCGACCGTCCAACCTGCAGAAGTCAGTCAGTCTGTCAGTGAAAACTCAGAGGAAACAAATATAGCATGTTTCAATTTCTAAAGTACCTGAGGTTCGCTGTCTCTGTGAAGCTGAATGTAGGATTTACTTGGTGAAGAATAACTCCTGTAGAGCTGAAGATGCTGGACTGTGTCTTTAAACCGTGCCTGAAATCATCATGAAGACAGGCACATTAAACCTACACTCCTATACTGTACCAAAGCCATGATACGTAGAGCTGCACAATTAATTCCTAAAAGTTTCGTAAGCATAAATGACAACTGATCTCTTTGGGTCAGATGTAGATTTGAATGTAGAGAATCATTCATTCATTCATTAATTCTTTCATTCATTCATTCATTCATTTTCAACCGCTTTTTCAGGGCCGGGCAGCAGTCTTAGGAGAGAACCCCAGACTTCTTGAGGCGTTCCCAGGCCAGCCAAGAGACATAGTCCCTACAGCATGTCCTGGGTCTTCTCCGAGGCCTCCTCCCGGTGGGACATGCCTGGAACACCTCCCTAGGAAGGCATTCAGGAGGCATACAAAACAGATCCCAGAGCAACCTCAGCTGACTTCTCTCGATGTGGAGGAGCAGCGGCTCTACTCCGAGCTCCCAAAGCTCATGACCATAGGTGAGAGTAGGAACATAGATTGACCAGTAATCGAGAGCTTTGCCTATCGGCTCAGCTCCTTCTTCCTCACATACCGCTCAGCTTCCTTCCCTCACTTGTGAACAAAACCCCTAGAATTCATCCACATGGGGTAAGGAATTTCCTCCAACCTGAAGATGGCAAACCAACTTTTTCCAGTGGAGCACCATGGCCTCTGACTTGGAGGTGCTGATTATCATCCCAGTCGCGTCACACTCGGCAGCAAACTGCCCCAGTGCATGCTGAAAGTTTATGTTCGATGGAGCCAATAGAACAACATCGTCTGCGAATAACAGAGATGAAACCCTGTGGTCCCCGAACCGGACCCTCTTCAGTCCAAGGCTGCGCTTTGAAATTCTGTCCATAAAAATTATGAACAGAATTGGTGAAAAAAGGGCAGCCCTGCCGGAGTCCAACATGCACTGGAAACAAGTCCAACTTATTGCCGGCAATGCGAACCCAACTTCTACTCTGTTCATACAGGGGCAAGACAGCCCTTAACAAAGCACCTCTGACCCTATACTTCCAGAGCACCCTCCACAGAATGCCACGAGAATGCGATATTGTAGAGACGTGTCAGCCAAGACAGCCCCACAATATTCAGAGACCTAAGATACACAGGGTAAATCTCATCCACCTCGGCTGACCTCAGCTTGGGTGATGGGTGAGTCTGCCCCTGCATCCCAGTCTGCTTTCTCAATGAAAGACATGTCAGTGAGGTTAAGGAGATGCTCAAAGTATTCTTTCCACCTCTGACAACATCCCCAGTCGAGGTCAACAGCTCCCCACTTCCAGTGTAAACAGTTTCGATGTGGAGCCGCTTTCCCCTCCTGAGGCACCGGACGGTTTGCCAGAATCTCTTTGTGCCCGACAGAGAGTCTTCCTCCATGGTCTCCCCGAACTCTTCCCAGGCCCGAGTTTTTGCTTCCGCAACCGCCTGGGCTGCAGCACACTTGGCCTGTCGGTACCCATCAGCTGCCTCGGGAGTCCTGTAAGCCAACCAAGCCCTGTAGGTTCATGGATTGCCGCCTCAACAGGCACCACCGACCTTACAGCCACAGCTCCTCACAGCCATGTCAACAATGGAGTCTGACTTGAGGTTCAGCCAGACGTTGCCAGAGGACCCTCACAATACGTTTAGGCCTGCTAGGTCTGTCCAGCTTTTTTTCCCTGCCAGCAGATCCAACTCACCACCAGGTGGTGATCAATTGACAGCTCTGCCCCTCTCCCGAGTGTCCAAGACATACGGTCAGAGATCAGATGATACAACTACAAAGTCGATCATTGAACTCTGCTCTAGGGTGTCCTGGTGCCATGTGCACTGATTAACACCCTTATGCTCGAACATGGTGTTTGTTATGGACAATCTGTGATTAGCACAGAAGTCCAATAACAGAACACTCGGATTCAGATCAGGGAGGCCGTTCCTCCCAATCACGCCTCTCCAGGTATCACTGTGATTACCCATATGGGCATTTAAGTCCCCCAGTAGGACAATGGAGTCCTCAGTCTGAGCACCTTCCAGCACACCTACCGAGGACTCCAAGAAAGCAAAGTATTCTGCACTAGTGTTTGGCCTGTAGGCACAAACCACAGTGAGAGATCTATGCCTGACCCGAAGGCGCAGGGAAGCGACCCTCTCGTTCACCGGGAAAAAACTCCAACACATGGTGGCTAAGTTGGGGAACTATAAGCAACCCAAACCAACCCGCCGGCTCTCACCGTGAGCAAATCCAGAGTAGAAGAAAGTCCAGCCCTTCTCAAGTTGAGTTCCAGAGCCCCAGCTGTGCATGAAGGTGAGCCCAACTATCGCTAGTCATTACCGTTCCACCTCCCGCACAAGCTTGGGCTCCTTCCCTCCCGATGAGGTGACATTCCATGTCCCAAGAGCCAGTTTCTGTGACTGACAATTTGGTTTTTGTGGTCCTAACCTTTGACCACCACCCATTCCACAATGCACCGGCCCCTTACAGCTCCCTTTGCAGGTGGTGGGCCTGCAGAAGGGATGGTCCCATGTCGCTCATTCGGGCCAAGCCCGGCCGGATTTCGTGGGAAAAATCCAGGCCTGGGGTTGATAACAATGTAGAGATGTGATCAACAAATGTTTAATAAACACATGGTGATCATATGCAAAAATTCTTCCAGCATTATTATTTCTGCGTTAAAAACTTGTGACAGAAGTGCTGAGATAAAAGTTGGGATATAAACAACAGGTACATTTCCATTATACTTTAAATTGCACAAACTGAAACTGCGAATTGAAAATACAGCTAATGGAAACTCATCAATTTGGCATCAATTTCCTTCGGAGGATGCAGCCTCTGAAATGAGACACAGCTAGTTTATTACAGAATTAGACCTTGAGGAAATCGAACGTGCTTTTTGGGAGACGTTTTTTTTTAATGGTTAAATAATGGCCGCAAGTGTCTGTGTTACGCTGCTTATGTGCCCTTTGTGTCTCGCTTTTTAACAGCCTGCTGCACCTTGTGCTTTTGGTGTTGCAAACTGTACGCCTGCAGTTGAAAAAAGTCAACTCTGAGCAGAAAAATCGTTACGTCAGGCATGTCTTTTTTCATTGTCTAATCAAATGAAAGCAGAGGAGGGGTTTCCGTTGAAGTGACAGCAGTGTTTGTGTTGTCAAGACAACAATGAAGACTTTTAAAGATGGAGGAGAGACTAGCGGCCGCTGTTTCGAGTTAACCGGAGATGTATGACTTGTATGACGTGACATGAAAAACCACCACACTTCTTTTTTTCTTGTCAACAAAAAAAGGCAGTGTAGTGTGCCTTATGTAGCTAGGCAATGACTGAATCAGCTGCGTATTGTGTGCGAATGTTAATAATAATATTGCAATATTCAAGATTTGTAAAGTCATACAACTTCGGTAACTCGAAACAGCAACATCTCATCCATCTATAAAAGTCTCCATAGTTGTCTTGATAACAAAGGCTGTGTTCAAAATCACCTACTACTCAGTAGGTCCTGCATTTGAATTTAAACGTACCATTAGACTTGTAAAGTACGTTCTATACAGTATGAATGTCAGTAGTATTCTCTCTTTGTGTGTAATTAGGTGTTTTGCAACAAGTCTCTTGCTCATGTATTAATATTATGGTTTTAATACTCCTGCAATCAATGTTTAACTCTACCACAGCTAAACAAGATCATAGATGGTTCATGTTTGATGTCCCTGCAAAGCTAATTTGGTGTACTAGACGATTGTTTACATTTTATGTCAATACGTGTGCAAAATATTGACATTTTAAGAAACTTAAAACATTTCTGCATCAGCTTACACCCAGAAACACCTATGCAAATCACCAGGCTTTGGAACAAAAGACTTTAAAACGTGCCTCAGGGGAGTTAACTTTTCATTGGGCAACTTGGCTCCTGAGGCTGCGTACAAAACCATCCTTATAAAAGCTGGTGACTAATGCTGTGTTCACATCAGACACAGAACGCGCGGATAAATCGCGCTATTCGCGCGTGAACATTTGAGGTTCAAAATCCTCTTCATTCACGCGTCATATTCACTTCAGAACAGACGCGATTTCGCGTGATGGGCAGGGCTTCTGTCTGCCCGGTGACTGTAGCTTCGTTGCTAAATGGCTAACATGGATTTTATTGAGAAAATAACTGTGTTTATGTGCTCTTATGAAGGCTGAAAAACAGCATCGATACGTTTGGAGCCGTGTCTGAGTCCACTAGATACTTTCAGAGGTGCACCCAGCTCTGTGAGCTCATAAACTCCTCCAGAAACTTAACCTAGATGACGGAGGTTTCAGCGGTGCTTCTGACTGAGCCGAGCCCAGTTTGATGAACTGTTGTCGGTGTCGGTTGGAGGATTTCCCCCGGGACCCCAACAACAGGTGCTACAACACAATCATACCCCCACAAGGGCAAGCTCCTGATTGGTTAACGTGGCGCGAATGTCCACTGAAGTTCAGATTTTTGAACTCGAGCGATTCGCACGATTTGCATGTTAAGTGCGTAAAACAGCCAATTCGCGCCGCGCCATTCGCGCATTTAGTGACATTCTCGCAATTCGCGTCGCATCATTCGCGCTGTATCGTTCACGCGTATCGCGCCGCAGGATGTCTATTCGCACCTTTGCATTGACTTAACATGTAAATCACTCGCGCTTCACGCTTCTTCTGCGTCTGGTGTGAACACAGCATAAGGCCGCACACTAGGAAGAACCCCAGAGAACACCCAGAGAAGGCCAGAACGAAGAAGAGAACCGACACAGCTTCTCTTCAAGTCCAGGGAGCAGGCGTGGACCCTGACAAAAATGGGTTAACCGCACATCTCAGACATTCCCATCTCCAATACCTTTCTCTCTTTTCTTCTTTTCCGTCGAGAGTCTAGGTAAGTTTAATACACCGTAAAACCAGAAGTCAACACAACTAGTCCTTTTGTAGCCTCAAAAACTTGAAACGACAGACTTCACCCCACTCCAAGCCTCACAGGACAAAGAGCCGACCACCAGCTAACCACGTGGGAACCCCCGTTCAACAGAGAGAGTTCTTCACATCACAATAGGAACGCAAGTAACACCTCCAGATTACCACTGAACTGCTGTAAACTAAATGTAACTCTAAAGAGACCATAGAAGGGTTACATTGATTATTTTTGGTTCGCTTGGTTTGGTCTTGTAAAAGTCGAGGTTTTTACATCATTACACTCTCAAACTCTTATTGTTCTTCCTTTACTCTTTTCTACAACGTGTATGAACGTGTGTTAGTGTTAGACTTTATTTTCTGTTAGATTAGTCAATAAAGTTTTATTTTGAATAAAGAAAGGTGCCTGTGCATGTTTATGAATCTAATATCTTAAACTTTGATCCTGTTACCCTGCTTAAACATGAATGGGTTTTTATTTTGATAGCAATAGCCATAGGTGAAGTTAACTATCCGTTCGAACGATCGCTGGACAATTTGTTTGTTCGGATTTAAAGAGTCGATTCTTTTGAAGTCTTGTTCAAATTAATCTTCAATTCACATTGAACTAATTCAATACACTGTTTTTAGCGTACTACACATTACAGAAGTATGCAATTTCGGACACAGCCAAACACTGCTGTCACCTCAACAGAAACCCTGCCTCTGCTTTCGATTGGAGGATGAAAAAGACGCGACTGATGTTTTCTGCTCAGAGTGGAATTTTCTTAACTGGTGGTTAAAATGTGAGGTACGCAGGATGCTCACAACACTTGCAGCCATTAGAAAACCATTAAAAAGATGTGCCTCTCAACACAAAAAGCATGTTCGGTGTGATCGGCCCCTTATGCAGCTCTAATGTAAAGTGTGAAAGCAGTGCTGGCACCTCTAGATCAAGAGTGGCCACGCTGTCGAAGAGCTGGATCTGGAAAGACATCAGGCCGTCGGCAGTGACCGGAAGCTCAATGTTCTGGACAGGGAGGTCGTACATAGAAGTGAAGCTTGTGGGGGGTGTGCTGTTCATCATATGAGGCCCTAGAGGTCCTCCGTCACTCATGGGAGGGAAGCTGGTGGAGGGTGTGTTGTTCATCATACGAGGCACTAGAGGTCCTCCGTCACTCCACATCCATGTCCAGGGACTGAGCTTGTGCTGCGTCACTGCCAGAACAACACTTTTATTCTGATCCTCAGCAGACAGCGCCCGCTGGTCATACAGACTCAACTTCAGCTTGAACACAAATACAACAAAATATCATTCTCAAGGTCATATTTCACACCAAAAAACGGAAAATAAACTTGTATTGACACTGTTTTAATTGATTTAGGAACTTTAACATGTACTAACTGTACGTTCACACCGAAAGCGGCGAGAGCGTCAAAGTAGCCGGAAGTTATTCATTGTCAAGCCGGTGGCGATAAGTGGCGAGGAGCAGCGCGGCGCGTCTTCGCCGGTGTGAGCGTCGAGGAGAGTTGAAATCAAGGCTGCGTCTGAAACCGCATACTTCCATACTATACAGTACGCTAAAATCAGTATGCGAGCCGAGTAGTATGTCCGAATTCATAGAATTCGAAAATCAGTATGCGAGAAGTACCCGGATGACTTACTACGCAGGTAGGTCACGTGACCATGACAAAATGGCGGATGTAGTACGTCCGAATTCCATTCATACTTCTTACATTCATACTGTATAGAACGTACTTTTCCAACAGCCGAGTAGTACGTTTAAATTCAAATGCAGTACCTACTGAGTAGTAGGCGGTTTCGGACGCAGCCCAAGTCAACTTTATGGTAATGAGCTATGATGCGGTTCGGCGGCAAGCAATCGGAATGTAGAAGTTCACCGCTTGAGAGGAGTCAGAGAACACAGTCACTGTGAACTTTGGTTCCGACCACAGTTGTTCCCGAAGGGTTTAATTATTGCGGTCGCTGGATTTCCAATTATTTGCAATGTTTTCTTACTGGAATGTAGATTAAAAAAGTTACTAGCAAGTTACTGATGTGCATCAATGTTATATATATATATATATATATATATATATATATATATATATATATATATATATATATATATATATATATATATATATATATATATATATATATATATATATATTTTTTTTTTTTTTTTTTTTTTTTTTTTTTTTTTTTAAAAAGCGGGAATTTCATGCGACAATACAAAACAGTATTGCTGCTTCAGAATATTTCAGGCATATGGACACATAGTGGAGCAAAGCCACACCACATGCAACTAGATCTTCCGTAGTTAAGTGAATTTGATAATAAGTGTGCAACACCTTCACGCTAGAAAGCATGTTTTATGCGGGAGTGTAACTGATATGATATGCAGCAACGGCTCCTTTAAATACGAGATCAATGTGTAGCGAATTTTGACGCTCTCGCCGCCGGAGCTTAAGGCAGACAGCATTGTCGCCAGGGTGGCCAGAGCGACCTTTGAAGGCGACCTTTTTCGGTGTGAACGTACAGTGGGGAAACAAAATAAAAATGAATAAATACATACACATACAATATACAGAGGGTAAAATAAGTATTGAACATGTCACCATTTTTCTCAGAAAACAGATTTCTAAAGCTGCTGTTGACTTGAAATTTGGATTCGGATGTTGGTAACAACCAAAGAAATCCATATATGCAAAGCAAACTAATCTAATTAGATTACAAATGAAGTTATGTGTAATGAAATGATGCAGGGAAAAAGTGTTGAACACATGAAGAAAGGGAGGTGTAGTTCGGCAGTGAAAGCTCAGACAGCAGCTGAAATCTCTCAGTAGTTCTTCTTCAACCCTCTGCCCTTCCTCAGTGTAAATGAATATCAGCTGCTTCAGTCCAACATCTACATTAGCAGGAGGATAAAGATGAAACCAGGGTGGACATTTCAGCAAGACAATGATCCAAAACACAGCCAAGGAAACTCTCAAATACTTTCAGAGAAAGAAAATCAAGCTGTAGAATGGCCCAGCCAATCACCTGACTTCAATCCAATATAAAACACAAAATAAAGCTCAGATTTTATAGATGAGACCCACAGAAACATCAAGATCTCAATGTAGGTGTTGGACTGAAGCAGCTAATATTAGTTTACAATTTGGAAAGGCAGAGGACTGCCGAAAAACTACTAAGAGATTTCAGCTGCTGTCTGGGCTTTCACTGCCTTTCTACACCTCCCTTTCTTCATGTGTTCAATATTTTTTCCTGTGTCATTTTATTGTATTACGCATAACTTCATTTGTTCACAAATTTTCTCAGCATATATATGGGTTTCTTTAGTTGTTACCAACATCCAGTGAAAACTTCAAGTGGTGAATTGAATATATAATATGTAGAAGAAATAGGTTGAAGTAATAGATCAATGACGTGGAAAGATGTGGTAAAAATAATGGGTTGGGAAAATAATAATCGATCATGATGAGATGTATTTTGTTTGAAAAATTGTTTCAAGTATTTGATTTTCTGTTCCAAATACATAAATCAAATCATATCAATAAACATTGATTATTACCCCATTATCACCCCAATTTACTTAAAACGTAGATAAATAAAAGTCATGTTTTTCATTCTTTACCTTAGCAGTGAAGGTCATGGAGGGTTTAACGATATGTGGATATTGCAAAAACTCTAGCTTATATTTAACTGTCACAATGGAAACCCTTGCGCTGCTGTTGTACATTAAACCTACAGACACACAAACGAAAAACAGCACAAATCTCAATGTGTGCATCTTTAAGAATATATGATTAATTTTGCATAAATCACTGTGATTTGTTTAATGTAAATAGAAAAATGACTCACCTGTAACACTCTCTGTGATGTTCACATTAACATCGATAAATTCAATGGGTCTGTAGCCTTCATAATATGGATATGAATAATCATTGAACCGTGTGGAAAAGTCTTGCATGTCAAAAGTGAGTTCAGCAGAGCCCTCTATCTACAGCGGAGAAAATAAAGAGTCAGCTGAAATTACATTTAACAGGTTTCAAATGAAATGAAGTCAGAATTATTCGCCCTCCTGATTTTTTTTCTTTCTTTTTCAAGTATTTCTCAAATGATGTTTAACAGAGCAAGGAATTTTTCACAGTATTTCTTATAATATTTTTTTTTCTGGAGAAAGTCTTATTTGTTTTATTTCGGCCAGAATAAAAGCAGTTCTTAATTTTTTTTAAAAACTATTTTAAGGTCAATATTATTAGCCCCTTTAGGCTATATATATTTTTTCGATTGTCTACAGAACAAACCATTATTATTAAAATGACTTACTTAATTACCAACCAAGGCTCATTCTGAAAACGTAGCCCTATATACATTTCTGGAAAGCTCAAAATACGTCCCAGGAGCTATGTTTTTTTGCAGGTTTTGTTTTCGTGAAACCACCAGAGGCCGCTGTGTACGCTTTTTCAGATCTCAAATTTCTCTTGTGAGTGACATTCTTACCTGCTTTTCTTGTGTAAATCCACCAGAGGTCGCTGTTGACTGACTGAATGACTGACTGACTGAATGACTGACTCAAAATCAACAAAAATTTAAACATTTTGAGATCCAGCTAAATTTTTAATTAACCGCAAAATAAATCGCAAAAAATGTAAATAATCTCATAAAACATCCAGTTCCAAACTATATAATCAATTAATATTTGTTTCAGTTCGCAATTAATTGTTTTACGTGACTTATAGACGTTGCGTAGGCAGCGCACGCGATGTATTTGAGTGCCTCTCAAAAAATGACGTCTCACCTGTGCCCTCACAATCATTACATTACATGGAAAAGGGAGGAATTGTTTTGCAGCCTCTGCACTAGGCAAATGCGGATGAAGCGCGAGTGATTTACATGTGAAGTCAATTTGACCTTTGGATAAGGCATCCTGTGGAGTGAATTGGGCGATTTGTGCGTTTGATCCGCATCAGATTGCAAAAGAAAGTTTGAGCAAACAAATCGGAGCAATGGAACAGACAGAAAAGTAAGCAGCTTACAATGATGGAGATTGGTTCAAGGATAACGGCCGCTGGATTTAACTGAATTGAAGGACATTGTTTGTGCTTTACATGGATGCTGGTATTATGGTGTGCGTAAAATCAATAAATATTTTCTTTTAAGTCTATTCCTGCAGTTAACAAGAGAAAACGATTCCCTGCCATTGACATGTTTTACGGCAATCCCTGTTTTAGGTGTATTATGGTAGGGGAAGCCCTAGCGCATGTCCTGAGTAAGGTACAGGCCAGATTCTCAGGTGAGTGAAATCTGAAAGAACGTAAGATCGTGGATAAAAATAAGAGTTATACAACCTTCCTTTGGCTTAATCCCTACCGTTTAGATCTGTTTTAGAATCTGTCTTGACAAGAGACCAAAATAAAGAAGCTTTACATTGTGATAGATTGCACATCAAACATACTAGGCTACCTAATATGGTAAATTATATATATATATATATATATATATATATATATATATATATATATATATATATATATATATATATATATATATATATATATATATATATATATATATATATATATATATATATATTATAATTATTACTCTATTTTTTTTACGAATTTTTGTGATAAAAATTACTTTGATTTTGTGGTGGTAATTCCCAGAAATTTGCGGACAATTTTGCGATTAATATACAAAATCAAATTCATTTTAAATCACAAAAAAATCGTAAAAAAAATCGAGTTAAAAAAAGAGTTATTAGAAGTTAGTTAATAAAACTATTATATTTAGAAATCTTCTTTACGTTAAAACAGAAATTGGGGGTAAAAAATATACAAGGGGGGCTAATAATTGAGGAGGGCTAATAATTCAGACTTTTTTTATGTGTTTGTGTGAAAGCTACTCACCATTTCTTTGTGTTCATATCGCATTTCAATGCCATTAAAACCATGGACAAATGTAACATCCATAAACCCGCTGACAGGCTTCCCATAAAAATATCTGAGAGGAGAAATGAATCATTGTCAAATGTAATCATTTTGGGTTTCTAATGAATAATGAAACAGTTGTTCAAGATAACCACTCACTTGGCTGTGACCGTCCCCCTCAGTGTGTCTTCATAATACAGGACAGAGGGAACGTCTAGCTTCACCTCGAATCTAGGAAGTACTGCAAACACATGCCAATTCATTTAATACCAATGCACTGACAAAACGATGATCATGATAAATGTGTGCAGTGCGTGAAATCTCACCATAGTAGTCGACAGTGAACGCTCTCTCATGAATAACATCCTGCATGAAAAAATAACAGTTAAAGAATGTGAAAGTGACGTGTGTCCCAATGTGGTGATCCATAGTCCATACAGTTAGAAACACATAGAAGCTGAAATTAAGAGTAGGTGTATATTTATTTATACAACAGTTCTGTTTGGTTCTTGAATGTGATTGGCTGATAGCAGTGCAATATTCTGAAAATAACAGCACTCGTACCATACACTTCACCCTCGTAAGCCCACATACATCGACAAGCAGAGGACACTCTACAGTTTGACAAATATTGTTGCTGTTGGACAACATATTGTACTTTTGAAGTTTTTTAGATTTGTTTAGATTGCAACTATGCAGTTTATTTATAAGGATAGTGCCTTTTTTTAAATATTTATAATTTCGGAGCGTCGGATTCAGTGCATTGGCCACCATCAGCCTGTCTGAGCAGACCAAAGAAAGTGACAGTTGACATTCCACCACAAGATGGCGACAGAGACCGCATAATAAGTCCTTAATGGAGGAAAAAATAGCATTTTCTCAGAGTAAGTTTCAAGCTACAGCTGCACAAAACATTATACATCAGGTAAGTAACATTATGAGTCGATCTCTCTCTTTTGTATGTTGTAATGCTGTATTTATACCACAGAAACTGGTATTGTTTGCTTTGCTCTGGCTTTTTCAGGGTTAATTATTGTGATCTGATTGCAACAGAGAAATACTGGGAAATCTTTGTAGACTGATGGCATTTCATGCTATTCAGCATTATAATCTTAAAATGTGAGCAAAATCACCTGTTTTGTCATCACTTTAGACATTACGCTAGAGAATCATTCAAACACTAGCTCTTAAGTGACGTTGGTACATTAGTAACTATTTCTGCTGTTCTGACCTCAGCTGCAGATGTGAATGAGTGGCAGGAGAGAGTAGTTCCTCATACAAAAGGATTTTTGAGACTCTTCGTGTTTGATTTTCTTTTTTGTATACACGATAATGCTGTCAAACTGTTGTATAAATGCAATATCACACTCGTAGCAGTGCAACATGGCTGTATATCGGCACTGGTGGGGGGCACTAAGGCATTCAGACTGCGGCCTCAAGCCAACGCACGCCTTCCACCAGTGCCAATATACAGCCACATCGCACTGCAACTTGTGTGATATTGCTCATACAGTTGAGGTCAGAATTATTAGCCCCCCTTTGAATTTTTTTTTCTTTCTTAATTATTTCCCAAATGATGTTGAACAGTGCAAAGAAATTTTCACAGTATGTCTGATAATGTTTTTTCTTCTGGAGAAAGTCTTATTTGTTTTATTTCGGCTAGAATAAAAGCAGTTTTTAATTTTTTAAAAAACATTTGAGGGACAAAATTATTAGCCCTTTTAAGCTTTTTTTGTTTTCAATAGTCTACAGAACAAACCATCGTTATACAATAACTTGCTTAATTCCCCTAACCTGCCTAGTTAACCTAATTAGCATAATTAACCCTTTAAATGTCACTTTAACCAGTATAGAAGTGTCTTGATAAATATCTAGTCAAATATTATTTACTGTCATCTTGGCAAAGATAAAATAAATCAGTTATTAGAGATGAGTTATTAAAACTATTATGTTTAGAAATGTGTTGAAAAAATCTCTCTGTTAAACAGAAATTGGGGAAAAAAATAAACAAAATCAAATCACTTTTATTGTCACGTCATCAGCAGCACGTGTGCTATGATAAGTGAAAAGCTTAGAAAGAACAGAACAGGCGGGCTAATACTTCTGACTTCAACTATTAACCTGTATTACCTGTATAACCTGTGTAACCTGTATTAACCTGTGTATTAATAACTTTTTTTTTTTACTTTTAGATTAATCCAACATTTCTAACAATCGCAGAGAGATCGCCTCTCACGTCATTCAAATCACATGTATGAAAAATTTTTGGCTTTCCTGTAAAATACAATAATGATGAAAGAAGTTGCGGTTGTGACACCTAAACGCTTTCTTGGGTTATTAAACGTGTTTTCTGTCACTACTTGTTTAGTCTACATTAATGTATTCAGTGTAATGCCTGTTTCACACCGCATGCGCGAGCAGAGCGTAAGCAGCGCACACAGATGCAGCACATCAGCACGAAGCGTGAGCAGAGCTGAAGCAGCAGTGCTGAGATAGTTTCGGCGCTGGGTCTATTTTTGCCGTGTTGCTCATGCATCGATAATATCCACTAATTTTTTACATAGTGGATCAAATGAACTTAAACGATTAAAAAATGCAACAAATAATTATTTGGGCCCGAACTACAAAACCAAATGTAAAACATTTTAGTATTAGTTTTGCTTAAGTTCCACACTAGTTTGATCATGTATAAATATCATTATAACTATATTGTATAAATATGATTATAATTATAGGCCTGCATCATGCTGACGATCAAAAACAAAATGACATGATATCACAGGCAATTGTCTTCTGACCTAGTGCACCTGAAAAGACATGAATGATACACTTCATAGAGCTTGAGAAGCAGACAGTACTTTAGGATCTATATTTGTCAAATAAAGACTTGCAAATTAAGGAAGCAGCGTGGGGGGAAGTTGCAGCGGGGCTTGGTGTAGATGAAAAGTTTGAAAAAGCGTATTTATAGATATATTTATAGTGTATTTATAGATGGGTAACTAGATAGAATAGACAGAGATAGATTGATGTGCAACAGCCGCCAATCCACTGCACGCTGCAGACGCAGCCGGTGTGAAATGTAAACACCTGTGCGCTGCTTCTGCTCTCCATACGTGCTGCGCACAGGCTGCTCACGCGTGTGGTGTGGAAAAAGCGTAAAGCTGCACAATTAATCATTAAAAGATGGGGATCTCAATTCAAACACATACGCAACTTATAAATGATGGTGATTTGCATACGTTTATAAATCCTCAGTTTTTACACTTTTCAGTTAGTTACAAAATTAAAAACAATCAAATAACGCATAAGTACTGGGATAACAGTTTATAGTTGAGATGTTTATGGTAAAGATTAAAATCACCGTCATATGCCTTTAAACTTGATGCTCAAAAAATGTCATAGCAATTGACCCTTCGCTAAGCCGCACCCGAAAACCGCCACACACCAATCGTGGCTTAGCAACCGTAGCTACGCGCAGGAGGTATGTCAAGCTTTCGAGCGAATAAAACAAGCCGAAGCGTTGAGCATATGGATTGTGCAAATCAGACACCTGGTATTCTTAAACTTTGGACGGGGTGGTGGAATGTTTTCCCTTTTCAAAACCTAAAACCCAAAGGGAGAAATGCCAGCGTGGATCAAGCTCTATGAGGGGCGATAAAGGAGCGGAGTTAAGTTGGTTTAGTTTTCTATATTCTTGAGACATTCAGTGATAGACGGCAACACCTCACACACCTCTTACCCTAAAAAGATCTAAACTGTGTTTCCTATAAAAATACAAAGCAGGTTATGTTTCACAGATGTCTTTTTCTTTTTTTTCCGCTCGATATTTGAGCACTGCTCCATTTAAGCCCTCGCCATAGTAGTCTAATAGCAATCTTATTTCCATCTGTTTCAAGCTACGAATATTTGAAATTACACATCAACAGAATGAAACCGAGATATGATCACAAACTGAGCACTTGCGATCAATATACTTCACCCGCAGTTGTTTTTCATTCATTTATAACCCTCATGTTATGGGTCAACACATTAAATAATGTGCTGTTGTATTGTCTGCACTGAAATAAATCAAAGTAAATAGAATAGTAAATAAAAAATAAATAAATAGTCAAAGTAAATTTAGAAATCACTACTTTCTTTTTTTATTTGCGTTTTCCAAACTGTCCCCACTTTTTCCTGATTTAGGGTTGTAATTTAAACACAATTATAATGAAGTGATTAGTAATAAATTACTTTTTTTAAGTACCTAACGCAGCACTGTATATAAATAACGCTCCGGTTACTAAGATAACCCTCGTCCCCCGAGGGGGGGAATGGAAATGCTATGTGGAAAAACTTCCACTATGGGGATTTCGTTCAGAAAGCCAATCATCTGAAAGAGTATGTACAGTAAACGGGCCAATGAAATGCCAATGAGTTGGCAGCTTCAGCTTGCACAGCTGATGCTCGTTGCAATCAATTTGGCAATATAAGCACAGCGCGTGCAAAGCTAAAGCAAATTTTTTTTTTAGCTGAAGAGACCTTCACCTCAACAGCTAAGAGGCAATCATTATGGCGAAGGAACATAGCATTTCCGTTCCCCCTCTCGGGGAACGAAGGTTACCTTAGTAACAGGAGTGTTTCCCTTCGGGAGGGGAACTTCAATGACCATGTCAGAGCTACGGTTCACTGATGTTTTCGTCCGTTGTTTAGAGATTTAGTCATTATACCATGGTTAGTGTCTGCTTTTATATTTGGTGTCGGATTAAAATTGGCTGGTAGGGAAAATCTATTCGTTCACTTCTGCTATTTATAGTTTGATTTGCATTTCAATTTATTTATTTTTTCCACTTAACTGCAAATTAGAATAGAAACTGTATAAAAAGCACACAAACGTACTGACAGTTATAGGTACTGTACATTGTTATGGGTCAATGAAGATAATATTCGACACAAATTCATCAACTTCCTCTTTCAGGCTGCTCTTTCTGTAATTGAATTATGTTGAAACACTGTCCATGCGTGTTTCCTTGTGGGTTAGTAATGGTATATTTCATTGCACACCAATTAATCTATCAGGCTTTTTAGGCTAAAATAGAGAAACCACGGTTTAATTTGTTATTATTAAATTGTTTTTAAATTTCACCTCTCCTGCTGTGCATGAACTAAGCTGTTGAATGGTCAGCGTATGAGGCGGCTAGGCTAACCTAGCTTCAATTTTGATTTAATTATTTTCTAATCGGTTGCGTATTATGTCGTGAATATACCCCTGTAATGCATACTGAAGTCCTTTTTTGTCTGGCTTTCTCGGATATCTCATTTGTTCGATGACTAATTATATCCCTGGGAATGTCTGACACCGGCACATACATATTGTAATAGACGTGCCAGGCATGAAAGCTTGACAGGTGTAGCAACAGTAACTAAGGAGGGTGGGGCTTAGCGAAGGGTCAATCACTTAACCAAGAACTGGTGACAACCAGCCATTAAAAATTTGCCACTGAATGGTTCTGATATTGATGTTTAAATCGACGTCAAAATCTGTTAAAGATATACAGTTGAAGTCAGATTTATTAGCCCCCCTGTTTATTTTTTTCCCCAATTTCTGCTTAACGGAGAGAAGATTTTTTCAACACATTTCTAAACATAATAGTTTTAATAACTCATCTCTAATAACTGATTTATTTTATCTTTGCCATGATGACAGTAAATAATATTTGACTAGATATTTTTCACACTTCTATACAGCTTAAAGTGACATTTAAAGGCTTAACTAGGTTAATTAGGTTAACTAGGCAGGTTAGGGTAATTAGGCAAGTTATTGTATAATGATGGTTTGTTCTGTAGACAGTCGAAAAAAAAAATAGCCTAAAGGTGCTAACAATTTTGTCCTTAAAATGGTGTTTAGAAATTTTTAAACTGCTTTTATTCTAGCCGAAATAAAATAAATAAGACTTTCTCCAGAAGAAAAAATATTATCAGACATACTGTGAAAATGTCCTTGCTCTGTTAAACATCATTTGGGAAACATTTAAAAAAAGTGAAAAAAATTCAAAAGGGAGCTAATAATTCTGACTTCAACTGTATATCATCCAGCTCTAACAGGAACAAACACTCAAAACGTCCTTAATTGGTCACTTACATTGACTCCAGCTGTAATCTTCCAGGATCCGAGCGATGGATGCTGAGAGATGTTCAGCTCTTTAGAAATGATGCCAAGAAAACTGTCCACAGCAAGCCACTGTCGAATCATATTCCCCTTAGGATCCTGCTCGTATTAAAAAACACAAAAACAAAGCAATAAGTGCACTGCAAAACCTGATAAGCTCAGATTACACAAACTTCATGGAAAAATCATCCCCTCAAAATATTTTGAGTAAACAAACTAGTAGAACTTAATTTTATTTTGTACTACAATAGCATGTTTGTGACGAGCAGGGTGGCACATAGGTGTCTCTCATTCATGCAATGTTGATTATAATTTCATTGAAATATACAATCAACTAGTTCATTTAGTTTGTTTACATAAACATCACAGAAACTCCAATCTTTATTGTATATATATATATTTTGGTATTCAGATATTTTGCATGACAACATTTTTAAACTAAAGCCGATCTTATCCATCTGACAATTGCACATTTAAGAAATAATGAAATGTTTTAGAAATGTATGCTAATATATGGCAAGTATAAATATATATATAGTTTCATTAATTTGAATTTTTTTTTTGTTTTGATATATGTATTATTTTACATTTAAGTGTTAGCTTAAAAAAACGTAAATAAAACGTCTTGTTTGTCTCAAATTTAAGAAGTAAGAGTTTAATTTCTATATGCTATGCATTAGGATTTATGTAGATTTTTAACATTTAGTCAAGCAAAAGGTTGGGACAGTATAGAGAATGTAAATAAAAAAAGAAAGTAGTGATTTCCAAATTTACTTTGACTAGTATTTCATTGCAGACATTATGAACACAACATTTTTTTTATGTTTAATCTGGTCAACTTCATTTTATTTGTTAATATACATCCTTTCCTTTCATTCAGACCTGCAACACATTCCAAAAAGAAAGTTGTGTCAGGAGTAATTTAGGGCTAGTAATCAGATAAATTGGTTAAATAATGATGTGATGTGAAACAGGTGATGTCAACAGGTGATTGTAATTATGATTTGGTACAGAAGCAGCATCCAAGACAGGTCTAGTCCTTTAGAAGCAAAGATGGGCCGAGGATCGCCAGTTTGCCAACAAACATGTAAGAAAATTTTTGAATTGTTTAAAAACAATGTTCCTCAAAGAAAGATAGTAAGACATTTGGATATTTCATCTTCAACAGTGCAGAATATCAGTTAAAGATTCAAGGAATCTGGAGGAATTTCAGTGTGTAAAGGACAAGGGCACAAGCCTAAGCTGAACAACCGTGATCTCTGATCCCTCAGGCGGCACTGCATCAAGAATCCTCATTCATCTATAAGCAATATCACCACATGGGCCCAGGACCCCTTTGGTAAACCTTTGTCAAGAACTACAATATGAAGTTACATCCACAAATGCCAGTTAAAACTGTAATGTGCCAAAAGAAAGCCCTATGTTAAGGTCCAGAAGCACCGTTGACTTCTCTGGGCTCGGAGGCATCTGGGATGGATCATCACACAGTGAAAATGTGAACTGTGGTCAGATGAATCAGTATTTCAGCTGTTTTTTTTCGGAGAAATGGACACCGTGCGCTCTGGACCAAAGAAGAAAAGAATCATCAAGATTGTTTCCAGCAACAAGTCCAAAATTCAGGGTCTGTCATGGTCAGTGCCCTTGGCAAATGTAACTTTGATACATAGAGATTCTGGAGCACAATATGCTGCCTTCTTTTCCGGGACGCCCATGCACATTTCAACAAGACAATGCAAAACCACTTTCTGCACACAGCACAAAGTCCTGGCTGTGGAGGAAGAGGATACAGGTACTTGACTGGCCTGCCTGCAGTCCCGACCGGTCTCTGACAGAGAATGTGTGGCGCATTTTTAAAGCACAAAATGTGACAACAAAAACCCCGTACTGTTGCTCACCTCAAGACTTGTTTGCAGGAAGAATGGGACAAAATTACACCTAAAACACTTCATCACTGGATGCCTAAGTGTCTTTTAAGTGTTGTGAAAAGGAATGGCAACATTACGAAGTGCTTTACTGTTACAACTTTTTAAAAATGTGTTGCAAGAGCCAAAATTGGAATACGTGTTTATTTTGAAAAAATAAATTAATAAACCATGAGGAACACATTAAATAATGTGCTGTTGTATTGTCTGCAGTGAAATAAATCAAAATAAATAGAATAGTACATAAAAAATAAATAAATAGTCAAAGTAAATTTAGAAATCACTACTTTCTTTTTTTATTTGTGTTTTCCATACTGTCCCAATTTTTTCCTGATTTAGGGTTGAATTTAAATACAATTATAATGAAGTAATTAGTAATAAATTACTTTTTTGAAGTAACTTACGCAGCACTGTATATAAATAATTATATATTTATATACTTTTATATTATTTATACTATACATTTTATTTATACTATAAATAATTTATCCTCAACCAAACCACAGACTCTACCCTAGAAATGTGTAAATCGCAAAATAATTAATCTTGTGCAAAAACACACAGAATAACACTTGATTTTAATATGAAATGCTTGCTGGGAACAAAAAAGTCTGCTGTTACTGAGTCAGTTAAAGCTCACCCCAATACATAAAATGTTGAATTAACAGAACTAATCTATATTAAGTACAAATAACTTTTATATATATATATGTTTGAGTGAAATTAACTAATTTAAATGAATTCAATTGTTAGGTATTTAGTGTATTGATTCATCCATCTCTTCATACACACAGCTAATGCATTTGTTTATATGTTAACCAGACACTTACCCTAATAAAAATATCAGTCCGACCGCTGTACGGCTTTCCGTCAGGAGTAACTGATACAACCCGAAATTTGACCGTCTGTCCAGGCTGGTAGTAGTTCTTATCGGTCTGGATAAAGATGGACATGCACCTAGGGCTGAAGATCATGGTGGTGGAGTTGGAAAACACCAGACGAGTTCCCAAAAAGCCCTCCACATTCAGCTGATACGGATACCAGTAAGTCATGTCATCATAAAAGACCTATGGAGGAACAATAACACACAATAAACTCTGTATGTAGACTACCTGTCACAAAATTTGGAATTGGTACGATTCATAAAATATTAAGTAATAAAAGTCATAAAAGAAGTCTATTCTGCTTCCCAATGCTGCACTTATTTATAGTAAAAATAGTATAATAGTTGTGAAAAGATCAGACTTTATTACCTATTATCCAAAAGTCACTTTTATAAGGGGTTTAGTCTGAGAATTTAACAGCTTCTATTGGTAAAAGTGTATTCATTTAATTTTTTATAATCACACTTGTGTCTGAGAAACACTTTGATTGATGTTCCCTCTTTGTACCCATTACTGACATCTCTCCCTTATTAGCATAGGATGTTAGACTTGTTTCTGAATCTGCCACTATGCTAACACATAGGCATTTGTAGCTCCGCCCTCTTTTGAAAAGAGCACAATCTCATTTGAATTTAAAGCAACAGTCACCAATATGACACAATTAGAAACTTCACAAACACACTCTAGGGACATCAGAGACTTATTTTACATCTTAGTTACAAAAAAGACAAAGGATTTTTATGTAACATGTAACCTATTTATGTTTATTCATATTATTTATATTTATATTAACAGCCTAGTTTATTTATTTATTTATTTATTTATTTTTCTCTTTCATTTATTTCTTGTTTTTCCCCATTTTCCTCATGGTGGCTCAGTGGTTAGCACTGTCGCCTCACAGCAAGGCCACTGGTTCGAGTCCCGACTGGGCCAGTTGGCATTTCTATGTGGAGTTTGCAAGTTCTCCCCATGTTGGTTTCCTCTGGGTACTCCGGTTTCCCCCACAGTCCAAAACACATGCGCTATAGGGAAATTTAATAAAATACATTAGTCGTAGTATATGAGTGGGAATGAGTGTATGGATGTTTCCCAGTACTGGGTTACAGCTGGAAGGGCATCTGCAGTGTAAAACATATGCTGGATAAGTTGGCGATTCATTCTGCTGTGGCAACCTCTGATTAATAAAGGGACTAAGCCGAAGGAAAATGAATGAATTTCTTAATTTTTAGTTGCGCAGTAGGTAGTGCTGTCGCCTCACAGCAAGAAGGTCGCTGGGTCGCAGGTTCAAGCCTCGGCTGGGTCAGTTGGCGTTTCTGTGTGGAGTTTGCATGTTCTTCCTGCATTCGCGTGGGTTTCCTCCGGGTGCTCCGGTTTCCCCCACAGTCCAAAGATGCAGTACAGGTGAATTGGGTAGGCTAAATTGTCCATAGTGTATGAGTGTGAATGAGTGTGTGGATGTTTTCCAGAGATGGGTTGTGGCTGGAAGGGCATCCGCTGTGTAAAACATATGCTGGATAAGTTGGTGGTTCATTCCGCTGTGGCGACCCCAGATTAATAAAGGGACTAAGCCGACAAGAAAATGAATGAATGAATAGTTTATATCATAAAAATACATTTAATTGCTACTTTTAAAGAAAATTGTTCTTTTAAAGTGTAATAACAATTCACAAATTTACAGTTTTTGCTGTATAATAAATCAAGGCTTCTTTTAAAAACATTAAAATATTGAACTGATCCCAAACATTTTGGCTACTTCTGCAGTTCACAAACAAATAGTAACTGATGCTTTCTGATTTCTAATCAATTAATTTATCTAATTAGGAAATTCAATCGATACTTACAGGTGGAAGAGACAGAATTCTGCTGGAGCCTTTAAAATCAAAGCAGAACACACATCAATGCTTGTTTAAGCAGGATAGAGGTTCATTTCAATTACACTTTACCACATTACAGTTTTTCTCAGTGGCTTTGGTGCATTTCTCACAACACTATTTACATTTGCACAACAGTTAATGCATTTCTCAAAACAATTAGTCATTTGTGCACATCATAGTAGCAGTTTCTCATTCCTTCCAACAAATTGCAAATGCTTTTGGACATGCATCAATTGCTTTTACACAACTCTCTGCTGTTTTATAACTTTATCATTTGCTTATGTCATGTCAGTCAAAACTAACTATACTTGTGGATGCTGAATAGTCATTCCATATAAAACTAATAGTCCTCACTTCATTACTGGAGTCATTACATACAAAAATGTTGAACTAGTTGTCAAAATCTGTCAAGCTAATTTTATTTTAAATTTTTTTATATTTTTTTCTTCCTGAAAATGTCTTCTAAAAAGAAGAGTTTAATGAATGATTTACAGACCTGTGTATGTTGTAGGTTCAGTTCCAATATGTACTGCAATATTGTTTACAGTTGTGCACAGCTCTACCCAAAGGAAGTTTGTTTGTTGTAAATAAGGGTGTGTTTATTCTTTTGCACAATGCTGTGAATAAATTAGAATTGCAAAGAGCAAATGCAGTAAAAATGTGTCTTGTACTCAGATACCTCAATAAATGCAGTGATGTCTAACTTTACTGTAGTTTTCAAATGGCTGTGCAAATAGTATATAGTTCTGTCTTGAGCATTTCAGGAAGTGTCACCAAAATCTGACTTTTTTTTTCATTGAAATAACTGCGCAGAGTAAACTGTCATGATGAAAACACGACAAAGCCATTAGGGTTGGGCGATGTTGACCAATTTAGCATCGTACAATGTCTAATGTGAAACATCGCGATGGACGATGGCATCGTCTTCATAGGTGGAGGTGAATAAATTATTTATGAATAATTAATTAATTTATAATAAATTAATTATTTGTAGCCTACCGTTTCAACTACCTGGTCTTTGTTTTACCCATAACCAAATCATAAATAAATAAAGATAAGTTACACACAAATTACCACCTGTCAGTCACTTTTTCCGCGGGACTCTGACACGGATCACGCTGCCTACTCATGCCAGTCATTTGTTTGGTGCGGTGGATGGCGGAGGGGTGTCGCGGACGAAAGTGAGCGGCGCGGGGGTTGCTCGCGGACAAAAGTGAGTGCCGCTGAGGTGTCGCGGACGAAAGTGAAGAGGATTGGGGAGTCGCGGAACAAAGTGAAAATGAACAGTGGACAGGGGAGGAGGGCGCTTGAGGAGGGAGATCGGTAAAATGAGGTGCCGGATCCGGCATGTTCCGGCACAAATTAAGCCCTGGATAGAGACAAGATTAAATAAATATCACGTTTAACAACTATAGTGAGACGCAATCCACTATCATCCTTGATAAACTGTCCGACGTACGCTGTTCTCTGGAGTTCAGACGAGCGCATGACAGTGTGTGTCTGTGGCTGTGTGGGTGTGTGGTCACGTGATGTGCGTTTTCAGTGGACCGAGGGCTGTTCAGAAATGCTAGATGAAACGCCAGTGTGGACGTGGGTCATTTTCGTTCTAAAATGCCATTTTAAAAGTAAGCTGTATTAGTGTAAACGGGGCCTGAGTGTGTATTTTTCACGAGCGGGTTTGCGACGGGGGCGGGGCGATGGATCGCGATGCTGGCTCAGCATCGTGATGTCTATCGGCCATCGGCGATGGCATCGTCTATCGGCCCAACCCTAAAAGCCATTTGACTATCTTGTTCATAAACAATGGTGTCAGGATTTTTCATCTTGATGACACTGACACATTTATTGACATCAATACTTGCTTTTGAGGATTGAGCTGTCCATTTTAAGCAAGTGACACGCTTTTGCAGGTTATCCACTAGGTTTTGCAGTTTGTACTAATTGTTTTGAGAAATGCATTGACTGTTGTGCAAATGTAAATAGTGCTATGAGAAATGCACCAAAGCCACTGAGAAAAACTGTAAGCTACATCAATGTTACACCTTCAGAAACTGCAAACTGCTTTCTGGAGGAACAAAAAACTTGATACAGACATTTCTGTATATATAATTATGAAATGTCATGTAAACAATGCCATGCCCTACTGATACGTAATATGAAGTAAAGGAGATTTTCTAAGAGTAATAAAAAAGGAATTGTATAAATAAGGTAAATATAGCAAAATGCATAAATAAGGTTAAATAATTACATGCATAAATAAATGCATAAATACATAAATGAATAAACAGATAAATAAATATATGCTTGACAAATAGATTTAAAGCAAATGTGCATATAGAAAAAAAGTATTGCATAAATGTGGGCACCAAAATATATAAGACAAAGATGTGTATGCATAAAAAAAATATGCAAATTCTTATTAATTCTTCAATTAATAATTGCATGTGTTAAATAAATGCAAGTACAAACAAACTTCTGAGGATGACCTTGATGAACATTTATTTATGCAATAAAATAATACAATCAAACAATAAAAAATGACAGTAACTGATGCTGATGTATACCTGCTTGGACGGTGCTCTGTGTTTGGGCCACACTGGTCTTTCCATGAGTAAGTCTGGCTGTGACATTGATGGGATAATCTGACAGAACGGTGACTGATAATGTGGTGGGAACGCCACAGCGCAGAACTTCAGACACCGATATGAGATAGGAGAGGTTCTGACGAGCGCTGAAATCAGAAAATATTTTAATTCCACTGGATTATGAAAGAGTTTTTTATATTTCTATTTATAATTATAGTTTTATTTATAATTATAGTTTTACATAATTACAGCCTCTGCACAACTCTGGTTTGCACTTGCCATGTGCCTTTAATTGTAATTGTATTGTATATAATGTATGTTTTACCTACATTTTTTAGATTATAGTATGTGTTATTGTATTTATAATATAATAATCTGTTACGCACCAAGGGTCTGAGAGTAACATAATTTCGATTCTCTGTATGTCAACAAAGCTGACTTTGACTTTATTTTCATAAAAAAATGCAAGGAATTGGCTGAAAATTGGTGCAAATTTTTTTAGAAAGTCAAAACTTTAAACAGTTTTTTTTTAAATATAATAAAATACAATACAATACAACACAATACAATACAATATAATAAAATATAATACAGGGCTCGAAATTGCGACCATTTTGGTCGCATATGCGCCCTCAAAATGCATTTGGGAGCATTTGTGCGACTGCATATGATGGTTGTAGTGCGACTTGTTTCGATTTTTTTCTAAAAATGTGCTGAATCGGACTTTCCTGCCGCTAGATTGGTTCATATTAGCTGTCAATCACTCAAGGCTTTCTGCTGTCAGATAACTGGGAGCTTATAAGGGCGCCAGCCGAGATCAATCGAGGGTTTTTGGAGAAGGTGCCCGAATCTCGATGCGTTGCATTTACTGCGTGTTCAGCACAAATGTCCGCTAAATGTAACACTGTACACATCATCGCTAAAGAAGCTCACCTTTACTAAGTTTAAACGGAATCTGCGGCTCATAACAAAGAACGGTATTTGCGCCGGTGGTCATAACCAGGGCCAGACGGAATCTGCGGACATTTTTTGCTATTTCTGCGGAGATTTTTGGTAAAAATCTGCGGATTTCTGCGGAATTATTTTGGGAGTCTCATAACTAAAACCTTAATATGTTAAATAAAAAATAATATCTTTTTAACTTGTATTTAATGTTTAAAATGCAAATCCAATTAGATTAACTGTAAATAGTTAACTTTAAGTAAATAAACAGAATTAATGATGGGCTAAAAATCTGCGGAAATCTGCGGAAAATCTGCAGAAAATCTGCGGAATTCTGCGCGCGCAGATTCCGTGTGGGCCTAGTCATAACAAGAATCCTGCTC
Source organism: Danio kyathit (assembly GCA_903798195.1). Lineage (NCBI taxonomy): Eukaryota > Metazoa > Chordata > Actinopteri > Cypriniformes > Danionidae > Danio > Danio kyathit. The sequence continues at coordinate 56,416,686 of LR812538.1, read as the reverse complement.
TGTCTGCTCATATATTGGGCCGGGTGACTCGCCTGCTTTTTTCCACAAACACGGAAAAATGAAAATCAGCTCATAACCAGACCGAGCATTTAAAATGACACAAACCGAAACCAAAACTTTTAAAGAGTAGCAGAAGTGACACTTTTCTTACTTATTTTGGTCCGTACCATTCTTTCTTGAGATGTAAATTATTTTTCTATTTACTGATGACTGCTTTGCAGCTTTCAGCATTGGATTGAATGATTTATTATAATCTTTTGTTTGTTTTGTAGCAGAAATATTATTTATTAAATTGACATGCATATAAAAACAATAGTGCAAAATAAATACTTCTTACTGCAATGCTTCATTTTTGTTTGATGCAAACCATACATTTATTTTTCATAAAGTGACAGCAGGACCTTTTACAGTACATAACTCGCATTCAAGCACATTCAGGGCAGCATGATAATGAGAAATGTAATTCATTGTAAGTATTATTGACATCATCAATATCATTATTAATATTTTATTATTATTAGATGTTCATTTTGGAATTATTGCACAGATATCAATAAGTCATCACAGCATTAGTTAGATAGTCGTTTCTGGTTTTTGTTAGTCCTGATTGATGTTGTTTTCAAATACAATAAATCCCTTAATATACAATTTGCAGGGGTGCTCATTCATTTTTGGTGGGTGCTCCTAAATTTTTTCTGGGGCTGCTAAATTTTTGAAGTTGGGAGCACCGGTGCTACCAAGTAAAAAAGTTAATTTCGAGCCCTGTAATATAATATAATATAATATAATATAATATAATATAATATAATATAATATAATATAATATAATATAATATAATATAATATAATATAATATAATATAATATAATATAATATAATATAAAACATTATAATATAAAACATTATAATATAAAACAATATAATATAATATATTATGTAATATATTATAATGTAATACAATATAATATGTTATAATATAATATAATTTAATATATTATAATATAAATCAATATAATATAATAAATTACAATATAATATAATATAATATAATATAAAACAATATAATATAAAAAATTACAATATAGTATAGTATAATATAATATATTATAAAACAATATAATATAATAAATTAAAATATAATATATTATAAAACAATATAATATAATATAATATAATATAATATAATATAATATAATATAATATAATATAATATAATTAATATTGTTTGATAAGGTTTTTCTTAAAATAATATAAAGGAATTAATACTTTTATTCAGCAAGGATGCATTAAATTGATCAAAAGAATAATTTCTCATTTAAATCTATTTCAGATAATTGCTTTTATTTTTGAGCTCTCAGTAATAAAAATATAAAAAACAAATAATATTAAATGTTTTTGAAACATTTGAATGGTAGTATATAATAAAATTATAATGTCTTGAAAGAATAATCTAGATTAGAAAAATTAGTCTATATATCTTTTAAAAATTGGCCATGATATTGCTTATAGACTACAATAAAATATATATTTAGAAATAAGGTATTTATAAATATTCTAAATATATAATATACATTAGTCGGTATTTGAAATGGATCATCGTCTTTCGTCAAAGTTGTCCTAAAACTATTAAACAACACCCATTCTTGTCTTAGGACAAATTTGAAAAGCTTTTTTGGATCCATTTCAAATGTTCATTCATTCATTTTCCTTCCACTTAGTCTCTACTTTTAGAGGTCGCCACAGAAGAATGATCCGCTAACTTATCCAGCATATGTTTTACGCAGCGGATGCCCTTCCAGCAACAACCCAGTACTGGGAAACACCCAAACACCCAATTTAACTTATTCAATTCACCTACAGCGCATGTGTTTGGATTGTGGGAGTACCCGGAGGTACTTCATCCTAAAATTATGACATTATTCAAATACCCATAAAAAAACACCAAAAGCAATTGCCATAGTGTGTGCTTACACTACAAATAAAGGATCTTTATGGCATTAACAATTACATGAACAATTATTAAACATTCCACTGCACAAAAAGTTATTTATTAAAAAATATATACAGTTGAAGTTATTAGCCCCCTTTGATTTTTTTTTTCTTTTTTAAAATATTTCCTAAATGATGTTTAACAGAGCAAGGAAAATTTCACAGTATGTCTGATAATATTTTTTCTTCTGTAGAAAGTCTTATTTGCTTTATTTCGGCTAGAATAAAAGCAGTTTTTAATTTTTTAATAACCATTTTAAGGTCAAAATTATTAGCCCCTTTAAGCTATTTTTTTTTCAATAGTCTACAGAACAAACCATCATTATATAATAACTTGCCTAATTACCCTAACCTGCCTAGTTAACCTAATTAACCTAGTTAAGCCTTTAAATGTCACTTTAAGCTGTATAGAAGTGTCTTGAAAAATATCTAGTAAAATCTTATTTACTGTCATCATGACAAAGATAAAAAAAATCAGTTTTTAGAGATGAGTTTTTAAAACTATTATGTTTAGAAATGTGTTGAAAAAATCTTCTCTCCTTTAAACATAAATTGGGAAAAAAAATAAACAGGGGGGGGGGGCGAATAATTCAGACTTCAAATGTATATATACAGTATATTAATCTTCAGCCAAAAATGAATACATTTTCTTCACACCAAAAAGAGAAAGTGGCTCTTTAATAAAAAAATAAATAAAAAAATAAAAATAAAAAAAGCTAATTTTAAAGTTCTTTGAACAGAAAAAAACCCTATCCTTTCATACCACCACTGCAAATTTTACTTTTTTAGAGCATAATCAAAGTTTGATTGAGGGTTATTTGTAAAAATACTTTTTAATAATCACTCTTAAAGGACTAGTGACAGATACACAGCTGAAGTCAGAATTATTCGCCCTCCTGTTAAGCTTGAATTCTTTTATATTTTTTCCCCAAGTTGTTTAACAGAGATTTTTTTCATCACATTTCTAAACATAATAGTTTTAATAACTCATTTCTAATAACGGATTTATTTTATCTTTGCCATGATGACAGTAAATAATATTTGACTATATACTAGTATTCAGCTTAAAGTGACATTTAAAGGCTTAATTAGGTTAACTAGGCAGGTTAGGGTAATTAGGCAAGTTATCGTATAACGATGGTTTGTTCTGTAGGCAATTGAAAAAAAAAATGCTTAAGGGGGTTTATAATATTCACCTTAAAATGGTTTTGAACATATTAATAACTGCTTTTATTCTAGCCGAAATAAAAGAAGTAAGACTTTTTCCAGAAGAAAAAATATTATCAGACATACTGTGAAAAATTCCTTGCTCTGCTACACATAATTTGGGAAATATTTGAAAAACAAAAAAGAAAGTCTAATAATTTTGACTTCATCAGTACACAGCAAACAAATCAGTGTGCATTTAACTCAATTTGAGTTTAACTTAACACTCCATGGGTGTACATATGACTCCCTCCATTTTGGAGTTAAAATAACACTTTTTAAAGTGTGAAATTTGTTCATTAATCTCAGAGTTCATTTTAACACAGTAAAAGTTTATTCTTACATTAAACTGAAGTGGGTGTTATCCTTCAAAGTGTTAATATATTGCCTTTTTTCTATATTATCAATTGGTGTGTGTGACACATGATCAAATATGTTGAAAATAGTTTTAATTTATTAAATGTTCATTAATCCTTTCAGAAATAATTTCAATACATTCAAGTTTAAGTAAAACATACTGGTTTGATCACTGTCTGAAAGAACCAGTTCGAGTAAAAAAAAAAATGGACTTCCCATCACTAGTGGGAAATACATATTGGGTTAAAAGTTTAACACTGAAAAAAAACCTCTTAAATATACGCTCTTTCACACTCGTGGATTAAAATGTACTCCGCTTTTAACACTGAACAACACAAAAAATAAAAATCACACTGTATATTTAACACGGGAGTTTTTGCTGTGTACATGACTATTAGAATTTAATAAAAATGTATCAAACCTTGATGTAATCATCGCTCCTCTGCAGACCAGTGAACACACCAGGATCCCAAAGAGCTGAAGCCACTCCATTTGCAGGTGCGAGACTCAAGTGAAAGAGTTTACTGAAGAGCTGAGACCCGCAGATGCTTTTAAAAGCGAGATTCAACACCTGATCCTGCATTACTCCACCTACTGTACACACCTGAGGGAATAACAGCACATTCACTGCACATATACAACACACTTACATAACACCACAGAGAGCAAATGAGGAATCTATTTAGAGGGATAGTTCACCTTAAATTCTGTCATCATTTACTCTTGCGTCAAACCTGTTTGTGAATTCACCACTATGTGTTAAATGTAAGGTGCATGTGGGAGATTTTAGCCATTTATTATGGAATTGTCCTGTTATTGGAGCTTATTGGTCAAAAGTTGTAACTTATATGAGCCGTATGTTTTGGCTACAGTTGGATCCATTGTCTGTTATTTTGGGTGACACAGTGGCTCAGTTAGCACTGTTGCCTCACAGCAAGAAGGTCACTGGTTTGAGTCCCGACTGAGCCAGCTGGCATTTCTGTGTGGAGTTTGCATGTTCTCCCCGTGTTGGTGTGGGTTTACTCCGGGTGCTCCGGTTTCCCCCACAGTCCAAACCCATGTGCTATAGGTGAATTGAATAAACTAAATTGGCAGTGTATATGTGTGAATGAGTGTGTATGGATGTGTCCCAGTACTGGGTTGCAGCTGGAAGGGCATTGTTTTTTCATTCATTCATTTTGTTTTTGGCTTAGTCCCTTTATTAATCTGGGGTCGCCACAGCAGAATGAACCGCCAACTTATCCAGCTTATGTTTTACGCAGCAGATTCCCTTCCAGCTCCAACACATCACTGAGAAACACCCATACACACTCATTCACACTCATACACTACGGACAATTTAGCCTACCCAATTCCCCTATAGTGCATGTGTTTGGACTCTGGGGGAAACCGGAGCACCCGGAGAAAACCGACGCCAACACAGGAAGAACATGCAAACTCCACACGGAAACACCAACTGGCCCAGCCGGGGCTCAAACCAGCGACCTTCTTGCTGTGAGGTGATCGTGCTACCCACAGCACCACCTTATTGATTTTATTTTATTATTGTTTGCATCTTATATTTTCAATTTGTTTATATTTTTATTCATTTTCAAATAAATTTTCCTTCGGCTTAGTCCCTTATTTATCAGGGGTTGCCACAGCGGAATGAACCGCCAACTATTCCAGCATATGTTTTACGCAGCAGACGCCTTTCCAGCTGCAACCCAGTACTAGGAAATATTTTACTTATTATCATTATTATTATTATTACTATTTATTTATAATAATTATTGTATTAATTATTTATATATATATATATATATATATATATATATATATATATATATATATATATATATATATGAGCAATTCCAGAGTTATGGATGTGACATTTGCAGTAAAAACTCAAAACATAAATTCACATAGAAAGTATACAATAACATTATACTGACACATCTGTTTATATTTTCCAAAACAACTAACCACAGAGTTATGAGAGCAGAAAAATATCAATCTTTAAACATTTTTTATACTTTCAATGAGAAAAACAAGCATGCGTTATGGATGTGACAAAAAAAGTCTGTGAGTTTACAGTGTACAACATACTTTGTAGAAATTCTGTCAATTAAACTGCACAACCCAAAAGAAACAATGCTAATTAAACAGATACGAGTTGGCTCACTAAAGAACAAACATGATTGATTTTATTTTATTTAATATTTTTGCATTTATGAGGAAAAAGTGTCGTTATGGATGTGACACTTTTCCGTTATGGATGTGACACCTGTGAAATTGCCACTTGTGTGATTTTGGCAAATTAAATATAATAGTTTTAAACACTGACAGATACATTTATGAGTATTTTTAAAGTACTGTAAAATACTTGCTTACACAAAAAATGTAGTAACGGTTTCCCTATTTTGGTGAAAACGTAATTTTTTTCATGGCAAGGTTGACATTTGCATGAAATTGCTCATATATATAATTTATTTTTTTTCTTTAGCATTGTTAAAATGGACATTGTCTGTTGGTTTGTTTTACTGTGTTTTGTGATTAATAGTTAAAATGATAATAAAAAAAATGCAATTAAAAAAACCTGTTTGAGTTTCTTTCTTAAAAAATAAAAAATAAAAAGATTTTTGCTGCTTGTTCAAACTACTCAATTAAAATGAGATCAAACAACACAATTCTTGAGATTTCTGTCGAACAACTTACTTGTTTTATGTTAAATCCACTTAAATTTCTTAGGTTAACTTAATCGATTTGTGTTAGGAAAACATGAATGAATTGTGCAGATTTATTTTCAGTGTGTTCAACAGATGAAATGAACTCATAAAGGTTTTAAATAAAGAGTACATTTTCATTTTTTGTTTTAACTATCCTTTTAAGAGGAGACTGAGGAAATCTAAGGATTTGATGGTGTCTAAAAATAATGCTGAATATTAGTTTTTGTGCTGTTTTCATAAACAGTCAACTTTTTGAAGAAACCAGCATCACGTTTTCTATTTGTGAACTGAATGTCTTACTAATAGTCTATATTTGATTCTAACTAAGAAAGTAATAAATAAAAATATCAGCTTTGCCATGACAATTTTCACCAAAATAGTGAAATCCTTTACAAGTTGGTTGTGTACGCTTATAGTTTACATATCTGTAAAAATACTCAAGAAAAGTCTCTGTCAATGTTTTCAAACAATATGATTTGACATAATTTTGCATTGTCACATCCATAACAGACAGAAAATTAAGCTTTTTCTTCATAAATGCAAAAATACTAAATAAAATATAAACAACTTCTGTTCTACAGAGAGCCAACACTTATCCTTTTGATTAATTTCTTTCAGGTTGTGCAGTTTATTTGCCAGAATTTCTACAGAATTTGCATACTGTGTACATTTTTGGTTGCATCCATATCACATGTTTATTTCCCTCACTTAAAATATAAAACATGTTTACAGATTGATATTTTTATGATCACATTATTACTCTGTGGTTAGTTGTTTTGTAAAAATTTGAACAGATGCTTCAATATACTGTTAACATATACATTCTCTGTGAATTTATCAGGAGTTACATATGTCAAAAGACACAAACACAAAAGAAGACAATGTGAAGAAAGTGGTTAACCTGTTTTTCCTACTATGGAAGTCAATGGTTACAGGATTTTAGCTTTCTTCAAAATATCTTATTTTGTGTTTAACAGAAGAAAGAAACTCATAAACTACTTGAGGATGAGTAAATAGTGAATAAATATTCATTTTTGAGCAAACTATCCATTAAGGAAGAGACTAATGTGAGGAGTTTTCATAAACAGTAAAATATTTAAAGAAATTAGCATCACGTTTTCTATTTGTGAACTGAACGTCTAACTAATAGCTTATATTAAGTTCTAACTAACTAACTAATAAATAAATGAAGAATTCGCTAAACATAAATTATTAATTTGTTATAATGAATAGTGTTAACTTACATCGACACCTGTCCTTTCCCTTGTTACCTAAAATAAAAGAAGTACATTTCAAAACAATTAATGACATTTATCCATGTAATTTCTTAGAATAAGATTTAAATTAGACAGTAATGCTTGTATTTTCTGCTTGAAAGATATTGAATCTCAGGAACATCTTTTTTTATAGTTGTTCTATTGTCAAATCTTTTTGGGACAAATTGTATGAGTGGTTGATGACAAAAAACGTAATACCTGCGTTTGACTATCACATGAAATTTGGCATTTTTATGAAAAACAAAGAAATTGAATTTCTGTGTAATAATATGTTGATTGTAGCAAAATTTTATGTTCACAAATGTAGATTTGTTAAAGTTTCTCCTTGTTTCAAAGCATTTAAAAATGATTTCAACATTTTACATAAATCCATAAAACAGGTAGCCTAAAAACAAAAGGTACCTCAAAGCTCTCTAAGTTTTTGTCAACTTATATGGACTGACACCCCTGAATGTAATGTATTTTCTTTTGTATTATTTAAGGTTTATTTATGTTTTTATTATTATTTAGTACTGTTTTGTTTATTATATGTTGCTTGGATATAATGTTATATGTTTAACAATGGAAGTTAAAAATGCCTGTTTGTTATTTGAAGGTTAAATAAATAAATAAATAAATAAATAAATAAATAAACTTACATCGACTAAATCGGCCTGTGTTTTTCCTCCATTAAGCCAAACGATGTCGCTGTCGAAACCACCGACAGTAAAACGTACGTGTGACGTAGGGGTGAGAGGTCAGAGCGTCCTCCTGTCCTGTACACACTGGAGAATGACAACATTACGAGCTTTCACGTGCGATGATCTGTTTAAATTCAACAATATGTGAGTTATATGATTACTAGTTATAAAATTACCATTTCAGAAACGTATCTCGCTGTTGTGACTCGATCTTAAAGAGAGGGTGATACGATGTTTCTCACTACGTTACCATAGCATTACCATTAAGCCTTTACTCCGCAATGGTATCACTACAGTGGTTATATTTAAATTCAAATTAGGGGTTAGGGTATGTGTACTAGTATGTACCTCGTACGCCATCGTACTTTCGTGAAAACCATGGTACATGTGCATTTTTGGTAGTTTAACGCTACTGTGCACATATATATATTGTTATTACTGATTAATAATGACGATTCAGATCATATTCAGCCATATATCTAGTAGTGATATCTGATTTTTGCCGTCATAAATGTTATTAATTGGTCTCTTACTATTGTATTTGCCCACATGTGACCCTGGACGACAAAATAGTCATAAGTATCACTATGTAACTATACATGTATATACTATTCATATATATAGCTATTGAAAATCTGTAATCTGAGGGTTAGAAATAATAAAATAACAGAAAATAACCCTTAAAAGTGTCTAAATGAAGTGCTTAGGAATGCACATTACTAACCAAAACATTTTTTATATTTTTGCAGTAGGAAATATACAAAATATTATCATAAAACAATGACAAATTAATGATTTGATTTTGGCATAAAAGAAAAATCAACCATCATGACCCATTCAGTGTATTTTTGGCTAATGCCAAAGATAAAACTGCAAATTAAGACTGTTTTTGTGGTCAGGGTCACATACATTCACCAGCCACTTTATTAGGTACACCTTACTAGTACAGGGTTGGACCCGCTTTTGCCTTCAGAACTGCCTTAATCCTTCGTGGCAGATTCACAAGGTACTGGCAATATTCCTCAGAGATTTTTCTCCATATTGACATGATAGCATTACGCAGTTGCTGCAGATTTGTCGGCTGCACATCCATGATGAGAATCTCCCGTTCCACCACATCCCAAAGGTGCTCTGTTGGATTGAGAACTGGTGACTGTGGAGGCCATTTGAGTACAGTGAACTCATTGTCATGTTCAAGAAACCAGTCTGAGAAGATTCACACTATGACATGGCGCGTTATCCTGCTGGAAGTAGCCAGCAGAAGATGGCTACACTGGTCATAAAAGGATGCACATGGTCAGCAACAGTTCAAGTAGGCTGTGGCATTGAGACCATGCTCAATTGGTACTAATGGGCCCAAATTTGTGCCGACAGAACTGCCGCTCACAGGATATTTACACTTTTTTTGGACCATTCTCTGTAAACCCCTAGAGATGGTTGTGCATGAACCATGCTTGACCATGTTTACATGCCTAAATGCATTGAGTTGCTGCCATGTGATTGGCTGATTAGACATTTGGGTTAACGAGCAGTTGGATAGGTGTACCTAATAAAGTGGCCGGGGAGTGTATTTCTGATTAAATATGCTGTGTTAATATTTACATTTCTGTATTTTTTATTACACAGTAATCTGGACCCGCTGACAGAAACTGTATCCTTAAGACAATCTCACAATGACCAATATTAATTAATCAGTTTGTCACTAATCTAACAGAATTGTTTTCCTCTTTATTTTGCATGTTTTTTTCTGTTTTTCTTAACTTTCATTCTACAGTATGGAATTCCCTTCTATCTTCAGTATTTGGCTCATTGGCCGGAGTATTTCATAGTAGCCGAAGCTCCAGGCGGTGAACTGATGGGCTACAGTAAGTGCCTCTTTCAGACTCATTTCATATTTTAGCTTCAAAGAAAAGTGAACAGTCTCACCTTTATGTCATTCCACACCTGAAACACTGACTTAAGTTTCCTCTGTGGAATATACAGTTGAAGTCAGAATTATTAGTCCTCTTGAATTATTAGCCCCCCTCCCCTCCCCCCCCCCCCTTGTATATTTTTGTTCCAGTTTCTGTTTAACAGAGAATTTTTTTTTCTAAACATTTCTAAATATAATCGTTTTAATAACTAATTTCTAATAACTGATTTATTTTATCTTGATGACCATGATGACAGCACATAATGTTTGACAAGATATATTTCAAGATACTAGTATTCAGCTTGAAGTGACATTTAAAGGCTTAACTAAGTTAATTGGGTAAACTAGGCAAGTTAATTAGGCAAGTTATTGTATAACAGTGGTTTGTTCTGTAGACAATAAAAAAATTACTTAAGGGGGGCTAATAATATTGACCTTAAAATGGTTTTTAAGAAATTAAAATGCTGCTTTTATTCTAGCCAAAATAAAACAGTTTGCATAAATACACTTACCACATTTGCATGATTATATCCTATCATGACTTTGCAATCAATAAATGTCTTTATAATGGAAGTCAATAGGGCAAAAACAGCCCCTAACATAACAAAAGTGTAGTAAATTTGCCCGGAGTGTATTGTTGAGTTTTGATAAATTTCAAAGCATTTCCCCAAAATATGTGTCAAATCAAGATTTGTCAGCAAAAATAATTCAATTTGCTGAAACGCAGAGTAAGTTATGGCCAAATTAATACTCAAAATCACCCCAGAGTGGATGAAAACATCCCCAACAGCACATAACTTGGTGTGAATATTGGTTTTATGTCAGATTGATGAATAACCTGTATGTCCATTGTCATCCTGCAGTCATGGGAAAAGCAGAGGGCTCTGTGGCTAGAGAGGAATGGCACGGGCACGTCACTGCTCTCTCCGTGGCACCAGAGTTCAGACGATTGGGTCTGGCTGCGAAACTCATGGAGATGTTAGAGGAGATCTCAGAAAGGTGTTGTAGCATCACTCATTTCAGCTACATGCTAATCTGGGGTGCGTTTCCCAAACAATGACGTAACTCGCGGCTGAACTATCATAGTGTGATGCATCATTTGGGAAAAGAATGATGTAGTGACGAGTGTTTCCCAAAACCCATAGTTTCTCTGTCGCAGATCCATCGTTTGAACCAAGTTAGTTATAACGTAAAACAGCCATAATGATGCTCTAAACGGGGTGGTAACAACTTCTTTAGAGATCAACCCCATCATTTCTTTGTGCAAATTATATTGTTTTACATAAACACGCATTTAAAATAAAATCCAATATTAGTTTTGGTAAAAACATGCACTCGTTTTCCATATTAATTGAAATATATGTAAATGGCACATATGGGGCCAATGTTTCATTACAAATATTATTGAGAACATTACATATTCTATTCTAAAATCACTTACAAAAGCTAACACGTATTCTAATATCATATATAAATCATATAAATAAAGAAATGAGGCGATTTATTAAGAAATGAAATGTAATATTTATTAGGAAATTTAAAAAATCATACTTTAATGATGATGACGATTATTATTATTATTATTATTATTATTAAGTAGGATATTGTTTATTTATTTTTTGAAAACTCTACTTTTACAATTTGGCACATGCAAACCACTGCAAAAATGTTCTAACCAACAGGCCCATGTCATATATAGTACAGATACTTAATAAATAACCTACTATCAATTAAAACCATCAACGTATGCTATGTTTTTTGTTTTCACAAGCTTTGGAGACGTAACATAAATTCCGCTTTTAAATAATAGGTCACCTACAGCTTTCATCATGAGGCTGTGTTCAAATTGACATCAATGTTTTTCAAGTGCACTGCGAAGGGAGCGCAATTGTAAACATGAAGATCGCTAAATGTGTGATGACTTTAATGATTTTTTTTTTTACATCCAAGTTTAAATGTTAGAATGTTCTAAATGAATAGGGCATAGGGGGATAACTGGGAATAGAACACAGCCAGGAACTATGCTTCTAACTACAGCTCCAGAGCTGGGAAATGCCAAATCAACGAACTATGATTGTAACGACACAGCTTGCAACTTTAGTTGGCTAACCATGGTTTTCGGAAACGCACCCCTGCTAGATAAAATGCATGTAAAAGAAAGAACACTACTGAAATCATAACATTTATCAACCTGAACATGACAACATGCAGTGCTCAGTATAAATGAGTACACTTCCTTTTGAAAATGAATAGTTTTCTCCATTTCTCAGTGAATATAGGCAATACCTTTTGGTACATTTTTTATTTTATTAAACAGTTATGTCCATTAAAATGAGTTTGGTCACCTATCTTTTTTAGAAATAGAAAGATAACACATTTAAATTCAAATGCAATTGAATATATTGCAAAAAACATATAAACTACAAAATCAGCTAAATTTCTTTGTTTCTCTTGATTTTTCCTGTTTATTAACATTTAATTTAATATTTTTGCCCAACAAATTTATTTGGGTGTGCTAATTTCTGGACTTTTAACTTTTTTTTGTTAGATTAGTTCCAGTTTTGGCTTTGGTACTGACTAATCTAATGTATATGCTCAAATATATTACTGTAAAACATCCTGTAGAAAAATATTATAACTATATATTACTGTAGAATAATTTAAAAGTAATATGATATGATATGATTTGATATGAAAGCATCACTAATCTTTCACTAATCTTAGCTTTCAGCTAATTGTTTTTTGGTCCAGCACATCCCCAAAGTGGATTTATGCTTCTACTAGACTGATATCTGATAACGGTGGAGGTCTTTGGAGTATAGGGGACTAGTTATTATGTTCGAGAAACCAGTTTGAGATGATTGGAGCTTTGTGAAAGGCTTGTTATGCTGCTGGAAGTAATAATCATCACAATAAGGGTTCACTGTTGTTATACAGGGATGGTCATGTGAAAATCCCTGTATATCATCAGCAGTTTCTGAACTCAGCCCAGCCCATCTGGCACTAATAACCATTCAAAGTGAAAGTCATTTCAACCATTGAAAACCATTCAAAGTTCAAAGTCATTTAAAGGGATAGTTCACCAAAAAGGAAACATTTACTCACCCTTTTTTTTTTCTTTTGAATCTAAAATCTCTTTTGAATCTGAGGCTGTCAATTATGGTTGATAATATTATAAATAATTTCTTACACTGGCCCATCGTTTTGCTTCACAAGACCTCAGTAGCCATGGCTATTGATTTGGACTCGTTTGTATGTTTACTTTGAATCTAAAAAGCCCATTCACTGCCATTATATTAAATCACCAAGAACAACAGATTCAGCTATAAAAAAAAAAGTTTCATCTTGGATGACCTGTGGGTGAGGAAATTAAAAGGAAATGTTCATTTTTGGGTGAACTATCCCTTTAATTAGCATCATAATTAGTATACACTCACCGGTCACTTTATTAGGTACACCTTACTAGTTTAACTCTGTGCTTTCATGTTGTTGCCACCAAATTTTGACCATGCCATCCGAATGTCGCAGCAGAAATCGAGACTCATCAGACCAGGCAACGTTTTTACAATCTTCTACAGTCCGATTTTGGTGGGCCTGTGTGAATTGTAGCCTCAGTTTCCTGTTCTTAGCTGACAGGAGTGGCACCCGGTGTGATCTTCTGTTAATGTAGCCCTTCTGCCTCAAGATTGGACGTGTTGTGCGTTCAAAGATGCTCTTCTTCATACCGAGTGGTTATTTGAGTTACTGTTGCCTTTTTTCTATCAGCTGGAACCAGTCTGGCCATTCTCCTCTGACCTTTGGCATCAACAAGACATTTGCGCCCACAGAACTGCCGCTTACTGGACATTTTCTTTTTTTCAGACCATTCTCCGTAAACCCTAGAGATGGTTCTTTGTAAAAAATCCCAGTAGATCAGCAGTTTCTGAAATACTCAGACCAGCTCGTCTGGCACCAACAACCATGCCACGTTCAAAGTCACTTAAATCACATTTCCTCCCCATTCTGATGCTCAGTTTGAACTGCAGCAGATCGTCTTGACCATGTCTACGTGCCTAAATGCATTGAGTTGCTTCCATGTGATTGGCTGATTGGAAATTTGCGTTAACAAGCAGTTGGACAGGTGTACCTAATAAAGTGGCCGGTGAGTGTATATTATATTTTGGATAGTATAACTTTCTGTCCTAATTCAAAACCTTTTGTTTTCTCTTTAGAAAGGGTGGATTCTTTGTGGATCTCTTTGTGCGAGTTTCCAATCAAGTTGCGGTGAACATGTACAAACAGCTCGGCTACAGCGTATACAGAACGGTTATAGAGTATTACTCTGCCAGTAACGGTGAACCTGATGAAGATGCTTATGGTGAGTTGTTGCAAAAAGTGACATTAATAATTTATCATAAACTTTCTATTCATCAAAGTATCTTAAAGTTTAACGGAGTATATGCACATAGAGTTTTAACTGTCAGTCAGCCACCCCAAGCGCTTCCGGTGAACTGTCTTGCCATTACAAAATCGCCATGTTTAAGATCTGATTTCTTTAAAAATCAATGATCTTCACTGCCTGATTGATATACAATCAGACAAGAAGCACTGCATCAAATTACAATTTTCCAAGCCATCTTTTTAAAATATAGAAATTTATTTTACCCCAGTAATTTCTGTGGAGTTTCTGCGCTTGCCTGCTGCTACTGAGGGCACTTGCGTTTACACTGTCTTTCATCTCGTTTTACGCTGGAACAAATGCTTAAGTCTGTTTAACTGATTTTAATTATTTTATAGTATTTTAATTACATGACAACATCGATGCTGTAAAATGAACCTTATAAAATTGAAAAGAGTCACATAAGCCTTTTTACCTGAAGTTCATCATTGGCTGAAAAACACAAGCTGTGCATATACCCCATTGCTTTCCACAACAATAATTAGCACAACTGTTCTTAAAGGGTCACGAAACACCAAAACACATTTTTTGAGCTGTTGACAGTCATATATGTGTCCCACGCTGCTACAAACACTATTAGGACACATATATTGCACTAAAAAGTGAAAATTGGTTGTTTTTGCATTATTTTGAGCAAATTCGTTCTTCCGGTTTGAAACAAATTTTTGAAGCTACGTGCCGGCCATGAGATACTTAGGTGTAAATCCAGCCTGTAGACTGGCTGTCTGTCTTTTCGCGGACATTCTGACGTATGTGAGTGTGCTGCATTAATTCATGACAAAGACGTGCTTCAAACCAATCAGCGCGCTCTATTGTGTATGACGTGAAACTTCATTAATATGCACGATAGCTCCGGAGACTGTTTACACTGTACAGACGGAAGAGAGACGCCACGTTGTGTTGCCAAAACAAGTGAAAGAACAAGAATTTGGAGACAAGAGTCATCGGTTTTGCGTTTATTAGTGTGCTGCAACAAGGTTTTGTTTTCATTTTCCCTCTATGAGAGAGCTGCTGGACTCACGTGTGGATTACAGTGCACGTGACAGAAACGCGTTTGTAAGGAACATTTTTACCCGAGAGCTTTTCGCATCTGGAAATGGTGAAATCCGGATTTGTCTCCTTTTTGTCCTGTCGCTACAGATTAGGTAAGTGTGTGCGATCAGTGCTCTTTGTTTAACCCAGATTACAAAGTTTGTCGTATCTTCAGCTAGTGCTCTTTCAGTTTTTATAGACATACCTCAGTCAAAATGATTTAGTTACTAAGTTTACAGTATGTTAATATCACTGCAATATTACAGTACAATATTATAGACTGAAAGATCCGCTGTAAATGCTGCTCTCTGAGTGTAAACATATAAACACAAACTATTCCCGTCGTGCAGGATTTTCGCCGCATTTTGTGACAGGATAGTCTATACACACACGGCTTTCTGACGCTACCTACCGAGTACATAAGTTACAGAGAAATGCGGAGGATTTTTTTCTCTCATTCGCCATGCTGTATCAAGTCAGCCTCTCTCTGTTTGTTTTGCCTGTGAGACTTAGCGCGCGCCCAAATGGAAACGCCCTTCTATGCATAAATTACCCTCTTTCCCTCCTCCGACACTCCCACACTCCCAGAGCTGGACACGCCCAACTTTAAAGGGCCACGAAACCCCCTGTGTCAGCAGGGTGTTTTCACACCTCTGTTTTGAAAAAAGTCAGGAAAGTTGGGCGTGTCCAGCTCTGGGAAAATGCTTTCACATCACATAAATATACTATAATTTACCAATTTTTAAAAATGTAAATCTTATATTTGACAGATATGAGGAAGGCTTTATCCAGAGACACGGAGAAGAAATCCATAATCCCGCTTCCACATCCTGTCCGGCCAGAAGATATTGAATAACAGTAATATGTGGCTCTCTGAAATCATCAACATTCAGCTTGGAAAACAGACTTTTTGCTTTTTGGGGACACAATATTGCTTTGAGACGTCAGAGAGCCACAGATGTAAACGAATTGTTTTCTTTTATCGGGTTAGCTGATGCTAAATGACATTGGAATTGTAGTTACATGAAATAAAACGATTAAGCAAACATTTGGTTCATTTGTCTTCTAAACCATTTTAAGCCAAGATAACACTTTCCAATAATGTTCTATTAGGTAATGTTAGATGATCAGTTTAATAACATGAACAAAGAACAATATACTGTATATTTAATACGTTTACTACAGTATTTATTTGACATTGTTAATGTTAGTAAATGAACAGTCATTCATTGTTAGTTTCAGTACATTAATGTTATCCAAACTTTGAATTTTAATAATGCAGAAGTAAAGTTGAATTATGATTAGTAAATTCTGTACAGGTATTGTTCATTTTTAGTTCATGTTAGATTCACAATTGGAACCATATTGTAAAGTGTGACCAGGGCCGGATTAACCAATGGGCATTATGGGCACAGGGGCCCCTGCGAGGGTGGGGGGGGGACGCTGATTTTGTAGTGTCTATTTAGGCTAAGTGCAAATAGCACACTTCATTGGAATGAACTAGTTGATTGACAGAGACAACATAACTAAAAAAAGGAGCAAGCAGCAGCGTGAGTGGCGTAGCTTGTAAAGCAGATGGCAAAATGATTTGACACGATCGATCATGATTCCGGTTCAAATCCAGCGCCTGATGAACTCATTTTTCTTTTTCCCCCCACTACATATCAGATTTGGCCTACACTTCCTCACGAGGAAGACAAGTAGCAATCATTATTAAGTGTGTGTATTATGGAAGACTCAGATTCATAGAACTAAACTGGATTGGAGAGGTGTTATATGCAAATCATATGCATTATAAGTTTGTAGAAGTTATACATTAAAAATACCATTAAATATACATTTTAGTACTGCTTCAGTGAACCTAAACAAGTATATTAAAATCCAATCATTTTCACTAGTTGTATTAGTATTTTTTTTTTCTCAAAGTATGCTTTAAAAATAAGTTAAAGCTTTGTATACTAGAAATATATGTACTATATCATTTATTTAAAAAATGCGGGCAATACATTATAGATAAATTTTATTAAAAAATATGATATTAATCTTATTTTTTAATTCAACTATAGGGGTGCTGCCAGGTAGGGGGGCTACAAGACATTGTGCCCAGGGGCCTCTGAATTCTTAATCCGGGCCTGAGTGTGACCAAGTTTAACCAAAATGTTACATTTTTTTTAAGGTTGACATATAATTAGTATAGCGAAAACTAATTAATTGTCAGGGTCAGACTGTTTTTACTGTAATATCTCAGGGTATTTGAAGGATCTTAAATTTCAAAAACAAAATTTAAATCATAAAGACCCAGTTTCACAAACAGGGTTTAGCTTAAGCCAAGACTAGACCTTAGTTAAATTAGCCTATTTAAGCCACATTTTTAAAAACAGCCTAAGAAAAATACATTACTAGTGTGCACCTGTAGGCAAAAAATGACACTAACATATTTTAAGACATTTCACTGCAATTTATTTTTAGTTGAGATAGCTCAAACATACAGTTTAATCCATGACTAGCCTTAAACCTTGTTTGTTGAACCGGGGGAAAAAGTCCTAAATTCTTTGAAATATTGTCTTGTTGGTCTTAAATTATTTTAAATGGATCCTTTATTTATGTGAAGCTACCCAATCGATCCAACACACATCCAATCACCAACAACACATCTCAAAACGGTTCATAAGTAATGCTATAACAGTCTGCTGTGCATACATTTAGCTTTTAAAGAGTTATTTTATGTTGAAACCGGTATGTATGTCTAAGGTCTGCTTGTTTTGACGCATCATTTCAAATATGTGGCTATAAGAAATAACTAATTAGATTTTTTTTTTTCTGCTGGGCCATTAAAAAAATCCTTAACATTTATTTCTTTTGAAATCTATCAAACTTCACTTGGTGAAACCTGCAGAAACCCTGTATCTGTACTTTTGATTTCCCTGCAGCATAGCAAAGGCTATCAAAAAAAGATGGGAATACTGTATGAACTGTGAAAAGTACAATTTCATTCTGTATGCTTGAAAATGTATTCATATTTAGCAAATAATGCACTGTATTCAGTAAGTACGTACATGCATTTAACAAATGAAGAAAAATGCTTACACTATCATCATAAATAAACATGTACATTTACGGTATGATTCAGACTCTTTAGCCATCATGTTGTTGATGCTTTTGACTGCTAATCAGATCGGGCTGCCTTTTATTGCAATGTAAGACAAATAGTGATTGATTTCTCCTGCATTGTGATGTACATCTGAGAGTAACAGATTATAGCAACAACAGGATTTGGTTCTATATCAGTTGATTCAAATTGAAAATTTAAAGCTGAAGATCGTGGCACTTTAAACACTTTTAGGTGTTATTATTATTATACTTATTTTTTTATGACAAATGCACCGTAGAAAGTGATATTTACAATCTTACCTTAAATACAGGGAGTGCAGAATTATTAGGCAAATGAGCATTTTGACCACATCATCCTCTTTATGCATGTTGTCTTACTCCAAGCTGTATAGGCTCGAAAGCCTACTACCAATTAAGCATATTAGGTGATGTGCATCTCTGTAATGAGAAGGGGTGTGGTCTAATGACATCAACACCCTATATCAGGTGTGCATAATTATTAGGCAACTTCCTTTCCTTTGGCAAAATGGGTCAAAAGAAGGACTTGACAGGCTCCGAAAAGTCAAAAATAGTGAGATATCTTGCAGAGGGATGCAGCACTCTTAAAATTGCCAAGCTTCTGAAGCGTGATCATCGAACAATCAAGCGTTTCATTCAAAATAGTCAACAGGGTCGCAAGAAGGGTTTGGAAAAACCAAGGCGCAAAATAAACAGAGAACTGAACCATGAAGTGAGAAAAGTCAAGCGTGCAGCTGCCAAGATGCCACTTGCCACCAGTTTTGCCATATTTCACAGCTGCAACATCACTGGAGTGCAATACTCAGAGACATGGCCAAGGTAAGAAAGGCTGAAAAACGACCACCACTGAACAAGACACACAAGCTGAAGCGTCAAGACTGGGCCAAGAAATATCTCAAGACTGATTTTTCTAAGGTTTTATGGACTGATGAAATGAGAGTGAGTCTTGATGGGCCCGTGGCTGGATCGGTAAAGGGCAGAGAGCTCCAGTCTAACTTAGACGCCAGCAAGGTGGAGGTGGAGTACTGGTTTGGGCTGGTATCATCAAAGAGGAGCTTGTGGGGACTTTTTGGGTTGGGGATGGAGTCAAGCTCAACTCCCAGTCCTACAGCCAGTTTCTGGAAGACACCTTCTTCAAGCAGTGGTACAGGAAGAAGTCTGCATCCTTCAAGAAAAACTTGATTATCAGGCAGGACAATGCTCCATCACACGCGTCCAAGTACTCCACAGCATGGCTGGCAAGAAAGGGTCTAAAAGAAGAAAAACTAATGACATGGCCTCCTTGTTCACCTAAACTGAACCCCATAGAGAACCTGTGGTCCATCATCAAATGTGAGATTTACAAGGAGGGAAAACAGTACAGCTCTCTGAACAGTGTCTGCGAGGCTGTGGTTGCTGCTGCACGCAATGTTGATGGTGAACAGATCAAAACACTGACAGAATCCATGGATAGCAGGCTTTTGAGTGTCCTTGTATAGAAAGGTGGCTATATTGGTCACTGATTTGTTTTTGTTTTGTTTTTGAATGTCAGAAATGTATATTTGTGAATGTTGAGATGTTATATTGGTTTCACTGGTGAAAATAAATAATTGAAATGGGTATATATTTGTTTTTTGTTAAGTTGCCTAATAATTCTGCACAGTAATAGGTCACCTGCACACACGGATATCCTCCTAAAATAGCTCAAACTAAAAACTACTTCCAAAAATATTCAGCTTTGATATTAATGAGTTTTTTGGGTTCGTTGAGAACATGGTTGATTTTCAATAATAAAATTAATCCTCAAAAATACAACTTGCCTAATAATTCTGCACTCCCTGTACATGAGTAAACCTTTTGTCTATAAAAAATGACAGGTGGACTTGACGTAAAAAAACAACAAAAAACTGGTAAACCTGTTGTAACTTTGAACTGTTGTGTTGACAAATTTTATAAAATGTATATAATTTTTTGAGATGAATAATTAATCAGTGCAAAATAATCCACTGAAAAAAAAATTGTTTTGGTAATCTTAAAAATCTGAATATTTGCTGGTCCAGAGTGGTGGTCCAAAATGATGCGCAAAACAAATCCCCGATATCATCAACATACCGGCCACTTTATTAGGTACAGCTGTCCCACTGCTCGTTAATGCAAATTTCTAATCAGCCAATCACACGGCAGCAACTCAATGCATTTAGGCATGTAGACATGGTCAAGATGATCTGCTGTAGTTCAAACAAAGCACCAGAATGTGGAAGAAAGGTGATTTACGTGACTTTGAACGTGGCATGGTTGTTGGTGCCAGACGGGCTGGTCTGAGTATTTCAGAAACTGCTGATCTACTGGGATTTTCACACACAACCATCTCTAGGGTATACAGAGAATGGTCCGAAAAAGTGAAAATATCCTGTGAGCGGCAGTTCTGTGGGCGCAAATGCCTCGTTGAAGCCAGAGGTCAGAGGAGAATGGCCAGACTGGTTCCAGCTGATAGAAAGGCAACAGTAACTCAAATAACCACTCGTTACAACCGAGGTCTGTAGAAGAGCATCTCTGAACGCACAACACGTCCAACCTTGAGGCAGATGGGCTACAGCAGCAGAAGACCACACCGGGTGCCACTCCTGTCAGCTAAGAACAGGAAACTGAGGCTACAATTCACACAGGCTCACCAAAATTAGACAATAGAAGATTGGAGAAACGTTGCCTGGTCTGATGAGTCTCGATCTCTGCTGCGACATTCGGATGGTAGGGTCATAATTTGTCATTAACAAAATTAATGCATGGATCTATCCTGCCTTGTACTAACTGTTCAGGCTGCTGGTGGTGGTGTAATGGTGTGGGGGATATTTTCTTGGTACACTCTGGGCACATTAGTACCAATTGAACATCGTGTCAACACCACAGCCTACCTGAGTATTACTGCTGACCATGTTCATCTTGTATGACCACAGTGTACCCATCTTCTGATGGCTACTTCCAGTAGGATAACGCGCCATGTCATACAGCGTTAATTATCTCAGACTGGTTTCTTGAACATGACAATGAGTTCACTGAACTCAAATGGCCTCCACAATCACCAGATCTCAATCCAATAGAGCACCTTTGGGATGTGGTGGAACGGGAGATTCACATCATGGATGTGCAGCTGACATATTGGATGTCAATATGGCGCAAAATCTTTGAGGAATATTTCCAGTACCTTGTTCAATCTATGCCATGAAGGATTAAGGCAGTTCTGAAGGCAAAAGGAGGTCCAACCAGGTACTAGTAATGTGTACCTAATAAAGTGGCCGGTGAGTGTACTTTAAAAGTCAGTGTGAACTAGAAGTTGCTGAGACTTTTTAGTAAAAATGTTGTCAAAAGTAGAGTGCTGTTCAACATAAAGTCAACTTAATGGTTTTAACTCTCCCAGCCACAGAAGAGAAAACGTGTCAAACCAGAGAAATTGCTTCACTGCAATTGACGAGATTTAAAGGTAATCCGTGTTTCAGGTATATTATGATAGGACAAGCCCTAATGCATGTCCTGAGTGAAATACATGACTAATCTGTCTCCTGGGAATAAGATAGAAGACTGTCAGGTAAAGTGAAAGAAAGATTGCGGGTTTAAATGAAGAGTAATGCAACCTTCCTTTGGCTCAAAGCCTTCATTATATCACAGCTCGCTGCAGTGAAATGATCCGAAATGATCAGCAAAAGATTATAAACGTGTGGTTTACACTTTTAAAATAAAATGCTTTTCTGTTTGAAAGTAGAGGCTTGGTTCTTTGTTTTGACATATAAATTGCTCATATATCCCAAGCAAAAAATCTTCTGAGGGTCATCAAATTTATTAAAAAATCATCAACAAAATGCTGGCGGTGGCTGGAAACAAAAGAAAAAAAAAATCGTGGCAGAGAAAGTTAAAAGCAAGAGATTAAATCCCGTTAAAAAAAGATCCCTTCTTACACTGTGCATGGATTAATAGTTCACAGCATTAATCCAGAATATGCACTCGGAAAAATTATCAGGCCAATTTTCTTTTCACAACTTTAAAGCACATATTAAGCATTTTTTCGTCAATCATAAATAAAACCAGTGGCCAGCACATTTGGTTCGCACCTTTATTTTGTTACAAAAGAAATTAGAGAGACAAATAAGGTCCAACACAGCGGTTCATTGTTTTTCTGTGTCCGGCTTGTTTTGTTCAGTCTTTTCTTTCTGGTCTTCATCACTCTCACTGTCAGAGCTGCTGCTGCTGCTGCTCTCGTTTTCATCATCGCGGTCATCATACTCTTTCTCTGTCTGTTCTCCACCGACGGTAGGCTCCTGCTTCTCTGCTTCTGGACTCTCCTGTGTGTCCTTACCTTCAGGAACCTGCTGTTCTTCTTCCTGCTCATTTTCATCTTCCTCCTCCTCCTCGTCATCGTCGTCCTCCTCCTCCTCCTGCTGCTGCTGCTTCTTCCACATCTTGGCCATAGCCAGCAGTTTGAGGTTGGGCTGGTTGGCAGCGTCCTCAGGGAAGATGTAGTCGTAATATTCTTCCCAACCAGCATCCGACTGATTAAAAAAATAATAATAATAGAGTGCATTAGTGCCCGGCCACATTTTCAGCTCTATTAGTTCTGTTTCATTCATTTTTACCATATGGATTTCTAAAAAAAAATAGTTTATTAAAAACAACTCTCTATGGTAAAAATGAATGTATAGTTGTCTGCGTTAATCCGTGAATTATGTTTGTTATGACTTACTTTAATATATTTTTCACTTTCATTCGAATGTATATGTGTTGAACTGTCATTATCTTAATGTCTTAGGGCCCGAGTGTCCACATATTTAGCACATTTTTAGCTCTTAAGTGGCTGTTTAAAATACTTTGAATGTTTTATATTTTGTTACAGACATACAGTGTCATCCTGCAACTGTTTTGCAGCATATGAAATGTCATAAACCCAATTTTTAACTGTCCAAAATGTGAAAAAATGTTGTTTTTACTCTCTGATAGTCAAAGCAAGTTAAAAAAAAATTCTATGTTAAATATGCATAAAAGAAAATTCAGGAAAAAGTGTTTTATGTAAATTCGGACCACGAATTTTTCTCTAAAAGTACATCATATCAAAAGATGATACTTAGATTTTTATTCTAATTAGGTTCCAATAAGCCCAAATAGCAAAGAGAAATAAAAAATGCATGTAAAAAAAACAGCTTGGGCCTTAAGAGGTTAATGTATTTTATTATTATTTTATTACTATTATGTATATTGTGAATATATTTGTATGGCTCTGTCAAGTTAGCGTATCGATGTTCTTTGGTTACTTACAGTGTATTTGTAACCAAAGAACACCCACCCTTTATATATACACAGTTGAAGTCAGAATTATTAGCCCCTCTCCGATTTTTTCTTTCTTTTTTAAATATTTCCCAAATGATGTTTAACAGAGCAAGGAAATTTTCACAGTATGTCTGATAATATTTTTTCTTCTGGAGAAAGTCTTACTTGTTTTATTTTGGCTAGAATAAAAGCAGTTTTTAATTTTTTTTAAAAAAATTTAAGGTCAATATTATTAGCCCCTTTAAGCTATAAGGACACAGGGGGGGCTAATAATTGTGACTTCAACTAATATATATATATATGATCGTGGGAGAGGCACAGTGATGTCCTAAGCATTACATTTGTTAGGTTAGATGAATAGCACAGTAAAGATATCTTGAGTGCACATTCCTGTCTCTCTAATCGAGCTGCTGTGAGGCTGCCCGGAGCTGCAATTACAGACGTGCTAGTTAAAGAGCAAAATATTTGAATGGCCTTGCATGTATTTAGGCCTTTTTACATAGAAGAACTGAAAGTTCTGTGTTTTTGACAATATTGCAAGTTCTCTAAAAGCTGGGTGAAAATTTTAATGAGAAATTTTTTTTTTTTTTTTACTTAAATATTTAATAATATACCTTTTCGTATTATACTTATTGCAATAAACAAATATGTATTTATAGGTGTGCGTTTGAACTTCTTATGCATCAAATATGCGGTCCAAACTTTTTTTTCATTGAGACATGTTGAATTCTTCCATCATTTGCAGGGTTTCTAAATTGCTTTGTTTTTCATTTTACTTGCCAATTTTTTTTTATCTTTTTTATCTATTATTTTCTATAGGCTGCTTCTGACCATGACATGTCCACACTAAATGGTTATAAGAGACATGTTAAAGGGATTACATGTAGCAGCCTTCATTTATTCCCTTAGGTAAGGGGAGATCACCACTTAAGTTTTATAGATCAGTGTTTGGACTTTTAGCAGTGAAATTTAAATCACACTGAACTGAACTTCAACTCTGAAATCTGGACTTTACTACAACTTATATGTTAAGCGGCTTTGAAACAATCTACATTGTAAAAGTGCTATATAAATAAACATGAATTGAATTGAACTTAGAAGGAAATGCTTTATGCATTATAAAGCTTGAGGCATCAAAATCGGTACTCTGTATCGGCCAATCATCATGACAAGGAATTAGTACTCGGTACCAGCTGCAAAAATCCTGATCATTCCTAGTATGATCTATTAATAAATGTATTACTAATGTATTCATAAATGTATTATTACTGAAATGTGTATATTCCATACAAAGTCCTCATGCTTATGACTAGCCCTGAAAAAAACACCGCCTTAAAAACTCCTGCCATGAGAACAGAATAAACACTCACCCCGTCCTCCGCCGTGATCTTCCTCCGCTTCTTCACCTTCTCAGGCAGGAGTTTGCGGACTCTCTCCTTGTTGGTGAAGGATCCAAACTCCTCCTCGTAGTCTCTCCAGGACTCCAAGAGCATCAGACGCTCCTCTTTCTCCTCGCAGTTCTGCATGCCCTTATTGGCCTCCTCGTAGACCTGTCTGCACCTCTGCACGCGGTCATCTGTGTCGATGGACAGCTCAAACTGAGCGTAGCTGATCCAGACCTACAGCAGAACAATATTACATTCACGTAGTCCTTAAAGATAAGCATGTTGTGTTTGCCACCATGTTTGATGCTTACTTTGACATGTTGAGTGCGCTGTAACAATCTCTTATACAGTCCTCGTGTGTTGTCGTATTCTTCCTGCTCGATCTCAAAGTCAATGTATGATTTCCACAACACCTGATGGACAAAAATACAGCACAGAAACAGTTAAAAACTAGCTTTGTTTAAACATTGCAATAATTAGATGCTTTGTTTACAGTGAGGACTTAAGAGAAACTTGTTCATGCTTTTATGACCAGCAGGGTGGATTACTGTAATGGACTCCTCACTGGCCTTCCCAAAAAGGTCGCAGCTCATCCAGAACGCTGCTGCCAAGATTCTGACCAGAACCAGAAAATCAGAGCACATCACACCTGTCCTCAGGCAGGCCCAGATTGGGGGGACCGGGAGAATTCCCGGTGGGCCGGTCCGTTTTTTGGCCGCGAGGGCCGGTGTCCCTAGCTGCTTGCACTCTCCGCAGTCGCACTTTTTTCATTTATTTATTTATTTGACCATAGCCTCACTCTTTTTATTCATTATTTTGCCGCAGCTCCACTCTTTTTATTTATTTTCTCGCAGCCCCGTGAGCAAAATGCAGCCTGCGGGTAATGATGACGTAATGATGACCGCAAACAGCGGCACCTTAGTGAATATAAGAATTCAAATAATTAATATTAATGAATATTACACCTGCTCAATGAAAATCAGATGATTCACTACATTAATAAATCTGACATAAACTTGATCAGAAATCTAAAAATGGGAGAAAAAGATGAAGCCATTAATAGAAAGTAATACTGTGGTTAAAAGAGTCTTGCAGATAACAGTGCAATACTTATTTTTGATTCCAAACGCACAAGCATAATAGCGCCATTGTGGTCCAGTGGTCAGCACGTTGCGTTACAACGCCGCCGACCCAATAAAAATAAATTAAATAAAATTAACTAATTAATAAATAGTTTGAGCCTAACCGGAGTAATTTTTTTTTTTTTTAGTGATAAGACATAATACTGTTTGGGTTACTTATGTAGGTGTACATATTTTTATTTTTATTTTTTTGTGTGAACACTGTCACAAAGGACTGGATATCTATAAAGCATTTTGCACAGAATATATATTCAGATATTGCAGGAAAATACATAGTGATGTTTTAAAGAACAGTGTTGGAGATTTAGCTACCCTTTAATGTTCTCATATTTATGAAAAACATTTGAAGTTTTAAAGCAGCTGTTTCCTTGAAAAAGACGTGATAGTGTCATTAGAAACTGAATTGCAAATGATGTTATTTTCACCTCAATACATTACAGATATGCTCACTGAATACAAACCTAATAGATCGCTCAGATCTTTAGGATCAAGTAAATTAGAAATTCCAAGAGTTCATTCAAAGCAGGGTGAATCCGCCTTCAGCTACTGCACCCCCTGCTGCTGGAATCAGCTTCCAGAAATGATCAGATGTGCTCCAACATTAGGCACATTCAAATCAAGACTGAAAACACATCTGTTTAGCTGTGGCTTTACTGAATGAGCACTGTGCTACGTCCGACAGATCACACTATTATTTTTCATTCCTTTAAAATCTGTTTTAACACATTTTAATCTGTTTTTATCGGTTTTTAATAATTTTTCATTCTTGTTTTTATTTTCGTGTTTCTTTTATTCCTGTTTATGTAAAGCACTTTGAATTACCATTGTGCATGAAACGTGCTATATAAATAAACTTGCCTTGCTTTTAACGCTGAGAAGCCTGATGTATTAAAGAAGAGTCAATGTTTTTAAACAGTTTATATATAGACATGGACAAAAATGTTGGTAAACTTTAATTTTGTCCAAGCGTGTTTCATTAGAGTGCCTTTAATTAATGCTTCTGTTTAACCACAATTCAAAAGGTATATCTGATGATTTCCATTAGTTTATTTTTGATCCGTCATTATTTTCAGTTTCAAGGTATTTCAGTGACTACTGTAGTTTTGTCTTTCTTCAAATGGAAGTGTACCAACAGTTTTATCCATGTCTGTGCGTGTCTATGTATATAACAAAGATTAATCGCACAATTATTACAGGTACAACATGAGTCAAGTATTGAACTCAATTGCTCTTGTAAAAATAAAAAGTTATAATCGTTACTACAGCCCCTCTTCAGCCTCTTTCACACGGAGATTCTAGAAAACACAGATAATGCGGCCATGGATTGTTTGAATATGGTTCATTTACACTTCCTACAACTTACTCCTAACTGTATGTTCAGCAATTGGTTTAAAATCCATAATCACACCAGAGCTTCACAAACGCAACATTATAGTTATATCACTACTTATGTGACATTGCAAACTAAAATGCCATTAAACAAACAAGTTAAAATGAGTGATCTGATGACCTGAAACTGATAGCGGTGTCATGAAAGGACATTTTCACACAGTCTCCATGATTGCAAATTCAACAGTGAAAGCAGTCAAAACAAAGCATGTAATTGGCTGGTGTTGTGATAACAGCAAAACAAACAGTGAAATATGAGTGGTGGAGAGGGGCCCTGCGCCATATATTTTCAGTTTGCTTTTTGTACTTTTTTGATAATAATCGATAATGCACTTTTCTGTGGTTGAAAGCTCTATGCCATACATACAGTTGAAGTCAGAATTATTAACCCCCCTTTGATTTTCTTTCTTTTTTAAATATTTCCCAAATGATGTTTAACAGAACAAGGAAATTTTCACAGTATGTCTGATAATATTGTTTCTTCTGGAGAAAGTCTTATTTGTTTTATTTCTGCTAAAATAAAAGCAGTTTTTAATTTTTTAAAAGCCATTTTAAGGTCAAAATTATTAGCCCCTTTAAGCTATATTTTGTTAACAAACATCGTTATACAATAACTCGCCTAATTACCCTAACCTGCCTAGTTAACCTAATTAACCTAGTTAAGCCTTTAAATGTCACTTTAAGCTGTATAGAAGTGTCTTGAAAAATATCTAGTAAAATATTATTTACTGTCATCACGACAAAGATAAAATAAATCAGTTATTAGAAATGAGTTAGTAAAACTATTATGTTTAGAAATGTGTTGAAAAAATCTTCTCTCCATTAAACAGAAATTGGGGAAAAAAATAAACAGGGGGGCTAATAATTCTGACTTCAACTGTATATATATAAATAAATAAAAAATTAAATAAATAATAGTATTATTGGTATCATACAAGTGCAGGTTGCCAGATTGAAGTGAGTGTGCCTGACTATCGAGCCTAAAGGCTGATTTAAACAGTGTTGTAAATAAAAGCAACGGCATGCGATAGAAGAAATATTTTCCATAGTAAAAAGAGTTTTTGTTCTAACCAACTCCCGAATTTCTATTTCAGAAATGGCTTCTATTTCTGAGGTGAACAACAGAATAAACTACGATCACCTCAGGTACACCTCATGTGTTTTCTTTAGTGTTAAATGGAATGGAAATAAAATAAACTGTTTGAAATTGAACTTCAGAACTGTGACTCAAAACCATAGACTGTAAAAGATATGGACGTAGTATCCGTGACGTCACCCATAGGTTTCTGAACACTGCAAAAGAAGCCACAAGTAGGCGCGGCCAACCGTCGCCATTTTGTTAGCGCGTCATCGCACCGAACGCGGCATACCAAATAAGGGCAAAGAGGCGGAGAGTGAGCGGAGCTACAGACGCATGCTTGATTCTAAGCCTTTTGCTTAGACCTGGATTAAAACAGATTTATTACTTTGAGAGAACGCTTAATACTTCATTACCTGTGACTCGTTTGTGTTCTGACCACATGTGCTTGGTTGTACACTATATCAATAAAGTGTTTAGACTTTTAAAAACACTGTTGTAACACATTGAGCCACTAAACATTGTTCTTATGACGTTTTTCGACAGGAGGAAAACGCGAATTACTATCAAACACTTCAGATATAGTCTGTGTTAGTAAATGCAAGGCTGTTTATAAAATCCAGCACTAACACTGTATGACAACGCTTCAGATGACTGTTTTTTAGCCTACAGCTAATCAATCTGTCAGATTCTGGAGTGCATTACAGCTCTGAAGAACATTATAAATGATAAATTATCTTAAATAAAACAAATACATTTATAGAGATGGTATAGAAGTATATCATTTCACTCACCTGTGAAATGAAGGCAACTTGAACGGTTTGTAAGCACAATTAAATCCACACATCATGCCATATCATCTGATAATTGCAGGAAATAATTCCAAAAGGCAAATGAAGGTGTAAAGAAACATTAAACAAAACAAATACACGATTTATTTGCCGAGCTCAGCGGCTAATTAGCCAGAATCAGCTGAGGTGACGAGACAGCGAG
Organism: Danio kyathit; assembly: GCA_903798195.1. Lineage (NCBI taxonomy): Eukaryota > Metazoa > Chordata > Actinopteri > Cypriniformes > Danionidae > Danio > Danio kyathit. The sequence goes on along the minus strand of LR812538.1, from coordinate 56,386,679 downwards.
GAGCGAGGGCTAGCTGTCACTCAAGTGGCCACGCCCTTAATTATGCAAACTTAATATAACCTAATAAAAACGAAACGGATGAGTTATAAAAAAATTCACCCCCCTCAGAGTTGTCATGAAGGGTAATCATAGCTATATGCATCAAAGCCATCGTTTGTACCAGGCTGTAAACATGTTTTTATCAGCTGTAAAAATGGCCAATTTACCAATGCAGAAAGAAAGCCCTTGGACTTCATGGAGCCAGCCCCCCAAGGCGAGTCGATGAATTGCAGTTTTAGTTACTTCCGTATTGGCTTCCCGAGGGAGAGCGGGAGGTTGCCGCTTGCTCAAAACCAACACATATCAGTGATTCAGCATCTACATTTAATCATTTTAAAAGAGGTTTAATATTAATTAGATTATAAACCATACCATTTTGTTGGAGTGCAGTGAGAGCACTATTCTGTGCTTCTGAATGGCTGTATTTACATTTTTGTCGTGTTTCGTCTGGTGCAAAGAGCCAAATTGCTTATCACTGCAAATCTCATCACGTAGCGTGTTGTTAGGACGCGGGGTTACAATGTAACCTGCTCGCCTAATGTTTACGTTCATAATAATTTTATTATTTGCTAATTAATAACCTCCTCATGTGGAACTCTGAATCTGTGCCTCATTTCAGAGTCTGCTACTGTCCACCAGAGATCACACTTCAGTCATGGACGCATGCTTTGAGAGCCTTTCTGACTGAATGAATGAAATATGCCGTTTTCCATAAAGTCAACCCGGGGTGCTGAAATACAATTGGCTAAACTGGCATTGGGCGGGTTAAAAGAACCAGAATAAAGATAGCCGTTCCAGCACGTAACTCACATTTTCAAATCAGAATAACGGACTTCAGCATAGTTTTTTTAGATAAACAAGAGAGTTCACCTAGTATTTTTCTTAAATATCTGCAAACACATTTATGATATTTTTATGCTTTAGAAGAGCCAAAGACTTACACACAGCACCTTTAAATCATAAGACCTGGAAGGAACCAATAACTATAAAGCAAGAGAGAGAAAGGGGTGTCATTCTGACCTCCGGCATGTCCAGTCGTGGCTGTCCAATGGCCAGCTCGAATATGGCTCTGGAGCGATCTGTGTCCCCCAGGATGGTCTCCAGCTCTGCAAACTTGATCCAGGTGGTGCAGTTTTCCGGACTGAACTCCAGGTATTTCTCGTAGAGTTTTCTGCAGCGGTCAAACTCTCTCAGCTGCAGCTCCAGCTCGATGTAGCCCTTGAACAATTTGTTTTTGGGACACTTTCCGATGGCTGTGCCCTGATAGGAGAGAGGTCAGAGGTCAAATTTGGAGTAGTAGTATACAGTAATTTTAGGACAATTTTAATAAAAGTTTTAAACCACTTCAAATGGAGCCGTTTAACCATTTTTATTACACGGCTATCTGGAAAACTCGATTCTGGCTGGTCAGTCTCGACATTCCACGTTATGTTGTGAATTTTGGAGGTATATTATAAGGTATGAATATTACCTCTGTATTTCCAGATTGTTTCTATGTTATTCCTAGATAACAACCGCTAAATAACACAGGCTCATCCAGGAACTTTGACTGTCAGTGAATACGTTCACATGCATATACTTACATCCACATTCATATGTATCTGCTTGCCTGTCACACTACTTTTTTTGACTGTTTGGCCCCATCTTGTGATTGAACAATATGTAGGTTTGTAGTAGTGTTGTCACAATACTGAAATTCGATACCAATCGGTACAGGAATTTTAAAAACGTCCATTTCCTGCTAACATTTGAGCGCTGTTGAGCGTGTTCTTAAACACCGCTGGTTTGCCATTGTGTTCACAAGCGTTTTACATCTGCGAAGATCAGTCAATTCATCAACGGATCGCTCATATGTCAGCCTATAAACAGACTAGCTGATCTTCACAGCTTTAAAGCGCTCCAGTGTCCCTGTCTCTGTAGTTACACTTAGTAAACAGAGGTGAGTTTGGTGAACGGATGACCTTCATGACCAATCACAGTCATTTCTGTTGAGCACCTGAACAAAATGGCAAATCAGCGCTGTTTAAGAACACGCTCAACAGCGCTTGAATGTTAGCTGGAAATGGACGTTTTTAAAATTTCAGTGCCGATTGGTATTGAATTCCAGTATCGTGACAACTCTAGTTCGTATATGCTTCATTCAGCCAGTTTCATTTCTGTCAGCTTTGTGTTTTTACTGTTTGAGACTGCGGTTCGTGTATGCTCCATCAGCTGTTTTAGTTTCTGCCAGATTTGCGTTTAATTAAAGAATTAATAAACAATTATGGTTCAGAACTATGTTTTGTGTCTAATTTTTATGTTTTGTGGCAAGTACCTGTGTAATAAGCACAATAAAGTTCATCCAGGACAGTTTTCACAGAATAAGGCCCTTCAGTCTTACGGCCCATTCACATGGAGTGTCAGCTTCAACGCTTCCCATTCACTTTGAATGGGTGACGTCAGGCGTTGCCAAACTGTATTGTGGATCCGTCAGCGCCACTTCAGTGGCGTTGCTTGCTGCAGAAGTTGGGAATTTCTCAACTTTAAGCACCAACGGACGCATCAGCCAATCAGATCGCTTTATGCAAATAAACCAAATCAGACAGTAGCCGATTGCAAACTAATTGGCTGACTCCATTTAAAACAAACAAAAAAAAACTATACAATAAAATACAATGTACAATAACTGTTTTGTAGCTGGGTATATATTGCATGGTTTCCGCTACATTCATTCTTCCATGGCGGGGCGCCACACCAAAATTCATCCCGCCACGGCTATATTACAGCTTCCCATTCAACACATTCAGTCATTGTTGTTGTTGTTTTTAATAGCAGGTTATAATCGCACCCAAACGTATTAAAAGGTAAGTGAATTATAACAGCGAAAACTTTTCTTTAACCGTAGTAGTGCTGTGCGTTATTTGTTTAACCCTTTACGGTGACATGCTGACTGACTGACAGGTGCGTACGTGAGACGTGAGACCAGCAAACACGACGTAGCTTTAAGTTAAGACGAACACAGTTTCCATAATTATACTGTATAGATAAAGGTCTATGGTTCTGCATACAATGACTTTATCTGGCTGGAATTTATAGCGGTTTTACTTTACTTCAGGACTGTTCAGCTACTTCAGCTGTTTCACTTTACTTCAGGACGCATTAATGCCGCTCTGTCGGTCTACCGGAGACATTCATAAATATTCCTAGCAAATCTAATAAATGTTGGAGATGTACTCGTCACATAAACGCACTAAATCGCACTTGAGCAGCGTATATTTCAGGGTGTGAAGTTGTGCACGAACAGAGGAAATCAGCGCGCAAGCAGAGATTCGGATGCTCGTGTTACATAAATGCGCTCACAACATGTGTCATTGAAATAACACCCATAGGTAGTTGGTACATCCGTGTAAAAGTTCTGCCGCCACAGCTGGAAAAAATCCTAGAGGAAACACTGTATTGTATTTGTAATGTTTACCATCATTTCTCCAGTACCACATGATCTTTCAGAAATACTTCAGATATACTCAAGAAACATTTCTTTTTATCATCAATGTTGATAAAAGTTTACTGCTGAATTTATTTTTTCCACCATAATACTTTTTTCCCTGAATTATTTGATAAATGTGAGATTCAAAACTTTATTTCAAATCTTTTGTAATACTACATATCTTTATATTTGCTTTTGAAATACATTAATATTGAATTGACTCCAAACAGTATTGTAAAAAATAGAAATCTGAAAACACTCACCATGCCTCGTCTTGCATTTTGGAGGTTCTTTTGGCGGATTTCAAATTGCCCATATAAGAGCCAAATCTTGGCAAAAGTAAACTGAATATTAAAAACAAAAAAAACATATATAGTTAGTTTTTTTTATATATCAAATACTGCAGCCACAGTTAGGCATGTGACTGCATAAAATGTTTATTTTATGCATGTTCATTATAACAATTTATTGTATTATTGAATAATCACATATCCAGCCACAGCATGGAGTAAAACCTTATGCAGTTTTCACATGTAAAATAATGTCAAACACAGCACTTTGTTTTAAAATTGTTGCTAACTGTGCACAAAACTGCTAATATTCATTTTTGACAAAAAAATTCTCCAAAAAAAGCTCACCGAAAACAAACCAACATTGAATGGATCGTTCACCCAAAAATGAAAATGTACTCAGTATTTACTCACCTAGAAGCCTGTAACTATTGACATCCATAGTAGGAATAATAAATACTATGGAAATGAATGGTTACAGGTTTCCAGCATTTAGCAAATTATCTTCTTTTATGTAAAGGCTGATTTATACTTCTGCATCAAGTGCAAGCGTATTGTCCGGAGCAGCCTTCGCGCGGTCACATAGCGCTCGCCATGGCTGAAACGCACCTCTCAAAAAAATTTAACTACATGTCACAACGACCCATAGCACAAGATCTGTGATTGGTCGGCTTGGTAGCGGTGATGATTATGGGCGGTGCTGAGAGCCACGAGCCTGATGGAGCGAGTGTTTACAAGTGTGGAGTCCCGTAAAAGAGCTCCAGATGAAAAATTTGGTTTTGCGTTTACCTTATGATTAAAGTTGTTGCACATCCGCCAGTTACCGCCTCTGAACGAGCGAGTTTTAGCTACTTGTACATTAAGGTAGTGTTAAAAAAAAAAAACACCCGCAAAAAAACTCGACACAGAGGAACATAAAAACCAACTGCCAGCTAGCGTTTTGAAAGTGTTATTGCAGAAGAACACAAACAGCTCGCAGAAGTATAAATGCACGACTACAAGCAAGGCATGTGCGGTGGGTCACGCAGATTACTCAACACAGAAGTATAAACCAGCCATAAGAAAGAAACAGGTTTGAAACAAGGGCGAAAATGATAAATAACGATATAATTTTCAGTTTAGAGTAAACTATCCCTCTAAGTCCTTCATTTTATTTACCTTTTTGTGTGGTATAAGATCCAGACAGGCCTTGTACACCTGCCTCGTTCTCTCAGGGTCCTGAAACAAACCAGACAAAACCACGTGAACCTCTGAGAGATTATTTATTTATATATTTTTTTTTTCAGCAGCATTGGCTATATTCATGGCAAAACCTATACTAAATATAAAATATATAACATGCAATCATTTGAGTTTCTTAATAAACATTCATTGTACAAAAAACAACACCACTGAAACGTCATAGACAATATTTTAGTTTGTTTAAATATAAATACTCTAAAATTCCTCCAGAAGACACATTTTTAAACATTTGCCTTCAAAAATTTCCTGAATAGAAACCTTCTCTAATATTTAAAAATACACATTCTATTGAAATATGTTTAATCCTCAAAATATTCTTACACAAGTCACAACTTCCAAATCAAAGTGTAATATTGAGCTCAGTGGTGTCTGTCATACCTTGACCTCCAGCTCCTCGTAGAGAGCGTAGTTAATCCACAGGTAGATGTAGCGTCTCCAGTGTCTCTTCTCTTGAATGGGGGGAATGTTGGCGATCGCTCTCTCATACACTTCTCGAACTGTGTCTGCATCAGCATCACTCTCCACCAGACGTAGGTAATCAAACCACGCATCATAATTGTGTGGGCTAGCCTGCACAGGAAGAAATAATGTTCATAAGCAGAAACATCAATGATGTGCATGTTTTCAAATAAGAATGAAGACTTTCAGCACTATGCAATTAGCAGTCATATACATAAATATCACTCATGAGAAAGTATTATTTATTTATGTTTTAATGCCATATCAGCAGCATGGCTATATTCATGGCAACACTTGTACTAAATATTCAATATCATTTACAATCATAACTGTTTCTTCATCAATCATTGTAAAGAACTGAATACAGTAATATATTAAATGTATATGTCAAATATACATTTAGTTAAATATTTTATATTTTATTTATATAATATATTATGTAAATGTATATAATATATATGCATTTTACATATTGTGCATTTTATATAATATAATATTATTCCAATAAATAAAACTGTCTCTATCTTTCTCTGTTTATTATTTCTCTTTCTCTGTATTTATTTCATATACTGTAAAATGCACTTTTAAAATGATTGTGAATCAAAAGAACATTTAAAAACTTACTAGTCTATAATTCTAGATCATATCTTTTTAAAATAATAATATAATAAAATATCAGCATTTATTTAAATTATATTTATTTATATAAAAAACTTTAATTAGTATTTTATAATCAACTGATTGAGTCTATATTTAATATATTGTGATCTGGACAGATGGATTGATGGATGGATAGACGGATGGATGGATGGATGGATGGATGGACGGACGGATAGATAGAGGGATAGAAGGATAGATAGGGGAATGGATAGATTGATAAATGGATAGAGATAGATGGATAGATAGAGGGATGGATAGATTGATAAATGGATAGAGATAGATGGATGGATGGGGGGATGGATGGGGGGATGGATAGATTGATAAATAGATAGAGATAGATGGACAGATAGAGGGATGGATAGATAGAGGGATGGATAGATAGAGGGATGGATAGATAGATAGATAGATAGATAGATAGATAGATAGATAGATAGATAGATAGATAGATAGATAGATAGATAGATAGATAGATAGATAGATAGATAGATAGATAGATAGATAGATAGATAGATAGATAGATAGAAGGATAGATAGGGGGATTGATAGATTGATAAATGGATAGAGATAGATGGATAGATAGAGGGATGGATAGATTGATAAATGGATAGAGATAGATGGATAGATAGAGGGATGGATAGATTGATAAATGGATAGAGATGGATGGATGGATGGATTGATAAATGGATAGATAGAGGGATGGATGGATGGATGGATAGATAGATAGATAGATAGATAGATAGATAGATAGATAGATAGATAGATAGATAGATAGATAGATAGATAGATAGATAGATAGATAGATAGATAGATAGATAGATAGATAGAGGGATGGATAGATAGATTGATAAATGGATAGAGATAGAGGGATAGATAGATAGAGGGATGGATAGATTGATAAATGGATAGATGGATAGATGGATAGATAGATAGATAGATAGATAGATAGATAGATAGATAGATAGATAGATAGATAGATAGATAGATAGATAGATAGATAGATAGATAGATAGATAGATAGATAGATGGATGGATGGATAGATGGATGGATAGAGGGATGGATAGAGGGATGGATAGAGGGATGGATAGAGGGATGGATGGATGGATGGATGGATGGATGGATGGATGGATGGATGGATGGATGGATAGATGGATGCATGGATGCATAGATAGATGGATAGACAGATAGATGGATGGATGGATGATCAGATGCATAGATAGATGGATGCATAGATTGATAGACCGATAGATGGATGGATGGATGCATAGAGGGATGATTTTTATAATTATAATAATATATAAATATATATATTAGATTTTTTAATTTATATTTGGAAAAATAGACATTTAATATAATTAAACATTAAAGATATTTTATATATTAATATCAGAAAATAATACATATATACATATTACTCTACTAAAATATGCTTGTTTAGTTTTGTTTCACGTTTCTCCTTGATTTTAAAATGATCTAGTGGACTTCAATTAGAATGAAAAACTAAATTGAAACACAGTGATGTTGTCTGGAGAGTCCACACAGAACAATACTAAGACTTTTTTTTGTATTATCTAAAATGTGATTTTTAAATATATATATATATATATATATATATATATATATATATATATATATATATATATATATATATATATATATAAACATAAGCCGGTGTCACTCACTTTGACCTCCTCTTCGTACTGAAACCTCCTCTTGCTGACGATCACATCCTCGATTCCTCTCCTGTCTCCAAACCTCTTCTCAAACACAGTGTAGTTCTTGAACAGCTCCTGGGCCTGTTGCTTGGGGATTCGGTCCAAAGCGTATTTATAGATGACGCGAACTCTCTCAAACTGAGAAACACAAACAGAAATGATCACGTATGGACAGGAAACATCAGAAGTGTCTCATATTTACTGGACGACACAAACAGAGTAAGTCGTACCTCTTTCTGCTTCTCCTCAAATCTGGCAAAAGCAACGTAGAGATTCTCGCTGACATGTTCTTCACCGAAAAACTCCACGGCTCGCTCAAACACTTTCCTGCCACGAGCAACATAGCCGTGCTTCTCCTCGAAGTGGGCATATTTGATCCAGTTCTTCACCTCAGGATGGACCATCACAAGTGCTCTAAGGTTAAGCAATGCAACTAAAATTTTGTATGTAACAGCCATGCCTTTTCAAATGAGAAATCATACAATTAATAGGGATGTGTGGAGCCAGATCAGTCTCTAATAATTCTGCTAACAGTCTCTAATAATTCTGACTTCAACTGTATATTATATTTTCAGAGTAAAACGAATTATTCATAAAAGGATATAATTCTCATAGATGCTGCGGGCCTTGTCCACCTCCTTATAGCGCAGCTCAAAGTTGACGTATGAATGCCAGGCCTGTTCCTCCGGTTCCCACTCCATCCAGCGCTCAAACACCTGCCTGCAGCCTGCAACGTTCCCCAGCATCTCCTCCATATATGTGTACTTGTACCTGTGGCACAAACATATGAATAAAACAATCATTTAGGAATGACATGTATTTATTTAGAAGATGATCTGATCTAAAATGTCTTTAAAAAGAGGAATAAAATACACATCAAGGATTCAAACAGAAAATATATACAACATTTGGACTGTTTACACTTGTTATTAAAGGGATTGTACACAAAAATGAACATTTTTTATTATTTACTCCCCCTTGACTTGTTTCAAACCAATTTGAGGTCTGTTGAAAGCAAAATAAGTTATTTTAAAGCAGGGATTCTCAACCGGTGGGCCGCAGCGATCTTGCAGGTGGGCTGTGAGATAGCTTAAAATAAACTTAAATGCTATACTTTAATTGTCTGATTTCATTAATAAATATGTTATATTAAAATGATTGAAGTAATGGCATGTTTTGTTTTCTGTGACTGATAACTTGGTGCAAAAACAACCGCACTGTTAAATACAGATTTATCTGTGGCTTAGGCATTTGTGCATTTTGGGAACAGGAATTAATATATTTTAGGTGAAATTTCCAACCATTGCACGCCAACTAGGACTACATTCTCAGTTATACAGTTGAAACCAGAAGTTTACATACACTGTATAAAAAGGCACATAACCATTTAAAAAAAAAAAAGTCAGATGTTAATGTGACTAAACCTTTTCTCTTTTAGGTAAATTAGGATTATCAAATGTGTTTCTGTTTTGCTTAATAGCAGAATAATGAGAGAGATATTTTTTGAGAAATTGTTATAACTTTTCTTGAAAGTCAAGTTTACATACAATAAGATTATTATGCCTCTGAAAAAGCTCAGATGATGGTGTCAAGGTTTTGGAAGTTTCTGATTGGCTAATTGACAACATTTGAGTTAATTGGAGGCACAACTGTAAAATAGTATTTAAGGAAAATCTTAAACACACTGCTTCCTTGTGTGACAACATGGGAAATCAACAAGCCAGAATCAACAAAAAAAGCCAGATTACAATTTGCTAAATTACACTGGGAAAAACTATCATTTTTGAAGACATGTCCTGTGGTCTGATGGAACTAAGATTGAACTCTTTGGCCATAATAACCAGTGTAACATTCGGGGCTGTTTTGCTGCAGGAGGGACTGGTCCACTTCACAGCATAGATGGCATCATAAAGAAAGAACATTATGTAGAAATACTGAAGCAACATCTAAAAGACATCAGCCAGAACATTAAAAATTGGCCACAAATGGGTCTTCCAAACAGACCGTGAGCCTTAGCATACTGCCAAATTAGTTAAATTTTGCTTTACGGACAACAGAGTGAATGTTTTGGAGTGGCCATCACAAAGCCCTGATCTCAATCCTATAGAAAATCTGTGAGCAGAGTTGAAAAATCTTGTGCGAGCAAGACAGCCTACAAATCTGACTCAGTTACACCAATTCTGTCAGAAGGAACGGGCTATAATTCCTTCAAACTATTGTGAGAAGCTTGTGGAATGATACCCAAAACATTTGACCAAAGTTATACAGTTTAAAAGCAAAGCTAAAAAAATACCAAGGAAATGTGTGTAAACTTTTGACTGTCTAGAAATTAATATATATATTTTTAAATTCTCTAAATTTTCTGGCATTTAGCAAATGTAAATAATTTAGTCAATCCTAATGGACCGCAAATAGTAAACATTTAGTATGATTTACCATCAGAAATTTTTTTTTTTTAAATGGTTATGTTCCTTTTTTTAGTGTATGTAAACATCTGGTTTCCACTGTATAGTATAAAGCAAACCATTGCATAAATGTAAGGGTAACAATGATTAGAGCTATAATAACCAGCTTGCGCGTGTCTCATGTCTGCGACTCGTACTGTATCATATTTGCACTAGTCCGTTGATTCAAACGCAAAATTGTTTGTCACTTTATTTTAAGGTTCAATTCTCGCTCGTAGCAGATCATTTTGACTTTTGCTTCAATAAACTCCAAATTTGCTCCTTATTAATAGTTATTAAGGTAGTTTAGGTATTGGATAGGATTGGGGATGTAGAATAAGATCATAGAGAATTTGTGCTTTAAAAATACTAATAAGCAGCCACTATCTCAATAACCTAGCAACTAGGTAATAGTAAGAATTGGTCCTTAAAGTGAATTACTCAAATGTATTACTTTAGGTTGATTCTGTAGGGGAGTGAATCATACACAAAATGTAATAAACAAATTACACGCATGAATAAATGCAATAGAGCAAAGAAAATGAAATAAACAGTGCATGCTTTATTGTTTTGTATATGTAAATGTGAAAATTACACTGCAATTTCAACTCAGCATTGCAGATTTATGCGATGTGACTTTTGCACACTGCAATATCAATGCTGAAACGATATATTGTGCAGCCCTACTAGCCATACTTGGTGGTGTTTCAGTAGTAAACAGCTGTTCACTGTTCCTGTCAGCAAAACTCCAATAATATCCAGCTACATCCCAACCGTCTTCAGATTGATGTGTTTCAAGAGATATACTGTTTTTACTCCATTTTACAATTTTTTTATTTTTAATAGATATGAATAGTAGATATTCAGTCAGAACAACTCAAAGCAGCAGCTGGTCTTTTGCTATCTATTGTCCTGACAGGTTCATTTAATGAAGAAAAGGCAGCTGTAAAAAATGACTGATCTAAAGAATTCAGAAGCTTTGAATCTTTTTGTGTTATTATTAATAATAATAATAACATGTGTTATTAATAATTATTATTATTATAAATTTTATATATATATATATATATATATATATATATATATATATATATATATATATATATATATATATATATATATATATATATATATATATATATATATATATATATATATATATATATATATATATATATATGATATACATTTGAGATGTATATATATCTGTCAGGTGGGCCATAAAAAATTTATCAGAGAAGCAGGGTGGGTCCCAAAGTGAAAAAGGTTGAAAACCCCTGTTTTATTTTGGAAACCTGTAACCATTGACTTCCATAGTAAAGAAAAAAAAAAAATACAACTCAATGGTTGCCAGTTTATAACATTCTTCATGTTTATAACATTCTTCACTATATTTTCTCTTGTGTTCAACAGAAGAAACTCAAACCGGTTTGGAACAAATTAAAAGTGAACAAATCATGGCAGAAATTACATTTTTGGGTGAACTATCCCTTTAAAATTCATTTGTGTTGATCCAATTAGAAGTGGACTTTTAAATGATTTTATGTCAGTGCCAATAGCCTAGCGGTCAACGCGAGTCAACACATAGCACCAAAGTGCTCACGGCGACCCGAGATCGATTCCCGGCACTAGGTCCTTTGCTGATCCTTCCCATATCTCTACTCCCCACACTTTCCTGTCTGTAAAATCTCTACTGTCCAATACAAATAAAGGTGAAAACACCTGTAAAATAATTATTTTAAAAAGAATTTCTGATTTTGTTTGTATAATGACACAGTTTTTTAAATTTTGATGTTCTTAAATATTTGTTAAACGAGTTTAAAATGTAGACAACTTATTTTTTTAATTCCATATCAGAAACATTGACTATATTGATAACAACACTGGAATCAGTGAAATATTCACTAAATATTCAATACATAATTTTTATCAAATATAAGATTTTCTTATTATACAAAATTACAACAATATTATTAAAAGGTCATATAAGATCTTTCAGTCAGATCTAATACCTTTTAATCAGTAAATGAAGATAATTATCTATATAAATGTTAAAATTGTATAAATGCTTTATTAGGAATTTTGAGTATATTTTTTACTTTCAATTTTTTCATTCTTAAAGAATATTTAATTGATTTCATTGCTTTAACATTTACTCGTAACACTAAAAATGTTGACCAAAAAGAAGCACGTAATAGTTTTGAAAAAGCATTTACGACTGTGAAGTACTTAAACTGCACGTTCAATTAACAATATTAAAAAAAAGGGTCAGAAAAGGCCTAGACATGCACCCTTCCTCATCAGAAAAGCTGCTGAAAGTGTCCAAAAGTGGAAAAATATCTTATATTTATACCCATGTATTTGATCCGATTGACCAAAATGAATGATAATACCAGGCGTTTGTCTAAAAGCATTATTGACTGAGATAAAATCGTACCAGAACTGATTGACTCGGGGCAGGATGGTTATTGCTCGGTCCCAGATGTTGCGAGCATGATTGACCTGTCGGTTCTTCATCTCCATCTCTGCATACTTCAGCCACAGTGTGATATTGCGGTGATCCACGTCGAGTGCACGCTCGTAGATGGAGCGAGATCTAAACACAAAACATCATCATCAAATATTTTTATATATTGCCATGTCACAAAACAAATGCTATTTTAATTTACTTCATAAAATTCTTATATGATCTTTCAATTTGATCAGTGAGAAATTCTCTAAAATCCCTCCAGGTTTCATGGTGTATTCTAGGGGTGTGTATCGGACCACGGTTGATCAGTGATTGATACGTATCACAACCCATGGTTCAGAACACAGGTGACCCACGGATTAACACATTTTTTTACTGGTAGATTAATCCTAAATTTGTAACAATCACAAAGAGATAATGATGCCTCTTGCGTCATTAAAATCACATGTATGAAAGCATTTAGGCTTTCCTGCAAAAAAAAAAATAATGATGGAAAAAGTTGTGGTAGGTTATTCGAGATGTGGTGGGTTTCATTAAAGTTGTTTTCTGTCACTACTTGTTTAGCCTGCATAAATGCATTCAGTGTAAGCTGCACGATTAATCACTAAAAGATCAGGGGCCTCATGTACAAAGACTTGCGTAGAATTAATACTAAAACATTGCGTATGAACAAAGCTGTAAATGTGCGTACGCAGTAAAAAAAATCAGATGTATGAAACACTGCGTACGCCGAATTCCACGCATATTCTCTTTGTACATCCGAATTAACGTGAAACTGAGCGCTTGTGCATGAGCGCAAAACCCCTCCCTGGCTCCTCCCCCGTATAAATATGGTAATGACTCCACTTTGGCAAAACCAAACGAAAAAGCAATGGCAAAAGCAAGCAAGAAGAGAAACTTCACAATGTGAATTGGAGGTGCTCCTATCAGAGGTAGACCCGAGAAAAACTGTTATTTGAAAGTTTGTCCTCCGGAATTAATAACAAAAGAAAAAAAAAGAAAAAAATAAAGTGGAAGAGTTTAGCTGACGTGGTTAACGAAGTGGGGTCTGAACATCGCACTGTGAGTGAATTAAAAAAGTGGTCCGATGTAAAGGTGCAGGTTAAGAGGAGAACAGCAGTGCACCGTCAAAGTGTGGACCGAAGAGGCGGGGGAACAGGGGATGCTGAACTAACACCCTTTGAGGAGAGAGTTGCCTCAATTGTGGGCGACACTTTACTGTCTGGAGTAGTATCCGTGTCTGTGTGAGACACAGATGTATTAGAGCAGGGGTGCTCAACCCTATTCCTGGCGATCGACCTTCCTGCAGTTTTCAGTGGCAGCCCTTATCAAACACACCTGCCTGTAATTATCAAGTGCTCCTCACGTTCTAAATAATTGGTTCAGGTGTGTTTGATCAGGGTTGGAGCTGAAATCAGCTGGAAAGTCGATCGCCAGGAACAGGGTTGAGCACCCCTGTATTAGAGGAACACTTTGTTAGGGCGGTATAGCAGCACCCCTCCGCTCTTATCAAGGCAGCGCCACCGGCATTTCAGCTGCCTAATCACCCCCTCTACAACCGACCGAATGGACATCATTGTATCTGCGCTCTTGATCAGTTTTGTGGGTTGTTGAGGGGGGTAAACAGCCACGTCTTTAATGAATAACCGTGGTCTCCTGATAATAATTACGCTCAATAAAATAAAATAAAAACTTAGCTTGAATAATATCTTTAAATACATCACTCACCAAGAAGCCACCCATCGCACGTTTGTGAGGATCAATGAATCATGGGTTGACCAAGGCCACCTTATTGTATGCATTTGCAAATGCTTTTATATGTTCTAAATCACATAATTGGTAAAAAAAAAATATTGTGTCAATTAACCCATGTTATCAATTATAAATGAATAGCAATGTTTTTCACATGTGTTGGTGCAATACTTTGTAGTGTGCAATTTAACATAATTGCCTCTAGGAGACGCCAATGGAAATAAAACAAACACACACAAGAAATACACGTATGCCAGACATGAAGTTGGCGCGGACCAACGCACATTCTCACGTTAATTTCATCGTTAGTAAATTCAAACGGGAGCGTGAAATCTGGCGTACGCAAAGTTTTTGTGCGTACGCAGCGTTGATACATGAGGCCCCAGGATCTCAACACCCACGCAACATAAATTATAAATGATGGTGATTTGCATATGTTTATTAATCCTTTGAATCGCTGCATTCAAATCTGTGTTTGAAAAACGCAAAAATCAAGAAAGAGATGTTTTGAGTTAGTTATGAAGTTACAGTCAAATAACACAATGACTAGGATAACAGCTTCTAGTTTAGATAAAACCAATGATGTTTATGATAAGGATTAAAATCATCATCATACACATTTAACAACGCTCAAAAATTAAAGTTTAAGGCAGCAAATTACATTATTTAACCAAAAGGTAGGGCTGGACGATATGGCAAAAATTTATATCACGATATATATTTTTATTTCGGTCGATACGATATAATTCCGATATCGATATGGACAATATTAAAAAGAAAGGAAAAACGCACACAATGGATGTCTGTACCTACAAATGTCTGCAAAGTGAATTTGCAAAGTCGATAATACCTCCAGACTCTTATAACTTTTTTTTAAAAATAAAAACAGTACAAAAAAATTTGTTCACTTTTTATTTGTATTTAGCCTATTCAAACAAGAAATGTGAAATAAACTATCAAATAAATAAAGCTCAAAAATTCATAAAAAACATGCAAAATAGTTTTTTAGAAAAATAAGTTTTGTAGTATAACCAGCAGGACAGCAGTGATGTGTGAACTGAATTTGGTGAGAGTACAGTAATTTACAGTACAGTTATTGAATATGTTTGATAATAAAAATTCATAAAAAATATGCAAAATAGTTTTTTAGAAAAATAAGTGTTGTAGTTTTACCAGCAGGACAGCAGTGACGTGTGATCTGAGTTTGATGGCAGTATAATGAGTTAGAGGGAAGTTATTGACAGCTTTTGTAGTATTGATTTTTGCGTTTTGCTCTTTGTAGACGGTCCCTAGGGATCGGTCTCTTTGCCGCCTGCGCATAGAGATCAATATAATGCGTCCAGCGCGTAGGAAAGCTCATTTTTAGGAAAATAAGGTTGTAGGTGGTTGTATACATTGCGACAGTTGAAAAAATGTGCTATTTGTGTAGGAACAATGTTTCGGTCATGAGTTATTGATCCGGAAAAGACGAATCTGCGAATCTGTTGCTAACTTTACTGAACTGAACCACTTCTACACCACTGCATTAGTCTTTCCTTTCTTATCAACTATTTCGTCTGCATTCTTACTTGTGGAAGCTTGTTCATTCGCATATGTATTCAGAGCACTCATTTTGTAACTAAAACTTTTTGCGGCGCAGCTTAACCACCTGCTGTGCTGAGCGCTGGCAGCGTGTCTGTGTTTTTCGTCATCACGTAAGTGAGATCAGATCACGCTCTTTCTGACGGCTGAGCACTGAACGACATTCAGTGACAAGCGATATATGTATAAGATCTTATATAAATAATAATATATCTATTTATATATATGCAAATTTATATCGAAATATCGGAAATGGGCTCAAAAATCATATCATCGTTATTGAAAAAAATTCTATCGCGATATATATTGATATCGAATTATTGTCCAGCCCTACCAAAAGGTGATGATCAAAAACATGCCACTGAATAATTCTTCAAAAATGCATCATCTAGCAAAGAAACATGAAGTTTTATGAGTGAATAACTGAATCATTTATTGAAAAAGCCTCAAAAATAAATAATGGTTGTACAAATTATAATATTAGATTTATACATTAAGTGTTATAAGCAACAGTGAATTTTTCACAGTACTGAATATTTTACTATTTATTTTTATTCAGCTGATTATTTCTTCATTTTAGGTTCTGTTTGGTAAACCCAAAAGTGTCTTACAGTGCTGTTTTTGTAATAAATAGAAAGCAAATTACATTTATCTCCTCCCATTTTTGGCTGGTCCGATCCGTGGCTAAAAAAACACTATGTGATCTGAACTGTGAGATTTGTGATCCAATACACCACTAGTGTATACATCCTGAAAACCAAAAAACTAACTTCACAGTTCCTGAAATTAAATTATTAAACATCTAAGAGAAGAACCTCACCTCTGGACCTCCTGCAAGCTCTCCTCCCATTGTGCGTACTTGATCCAGTTGCTGATCACAGTTCTGTTCTTCCTGATGTTGTCCTCAAAGCCCTGTATGAAAAGATAAGAAAGTGTAGAAAAGAATAGTTCATTTAACAGAGAGGTTTTGGATATTATATAACACTGACAGTGACATTTTTACTTCATGATGTTAATATAATTCCATGTTTTCATATTTATGACATATTTTCTGCATATGCACCATGTATATGTAGCTTTTAAAGTAGGTATCACAATAATAGCATGTGTTATGGCGTGTAGTACATTGATAATACCAGGAGTTTTATAGAAATGACCATCAAATGCAAAACAGTGTTTATAGACATATAGCAACACCATCTTGTCAGCAGATGTACCTTGTTGACATAGCAAATTTAAAGCATTTATACCATAAGCATGTTTTATATGATAATACCTTTTCTGGATACATACTAAAGTAACTACGTGTTGTCATTTATAAATCATGTACTATAGCAATTGCAATGTTTATGGCATGAACATTAATAACATGTACATGATAACATGCTATGGCATGTACATTGTTTTTTGGGGAAACATGCCATAACAAATTTGGGTAAAGTTTTATATTCACACATTTGGACTTTCACCCTTATAATATAATTTGAGAAAAGTATTCTTCGCAAATTCTAAATAAGAAAATCTTCGCAGCCAATGATTAAATACAACAACTATCAAAATACAACATAGTTCACAGTCAGTTTAATAGTTGCTAATGTTTTGAAGTATATTTGCATGTGATTTTAGACTGAATATTCAAAGTAGTGTGGTAAACAATATGGAGCGTGTCACAAGTTGTCACTGTAAAAAAAATTAATGAATGTGCGTATATTAATTCAAACATTACCTCAATCCAATTTTCTGGATATGCTCTATGACAGGGATCACCAATCTCGTTCCTGGAGGTCCGGTGCCCTGCAGGGTTTAGCTCCAACTTGCCTCAACACACCTGCCTGAGTGTTTCAAGTATACCTAGTAGGACCTTGATTAGCTTGTTCAGGTGTGTTTGATTAGGGTTGGAGCTAAAATCAGCAGGACACCGGACCTCCAGGAAGTTTGGTGATCCCTGCTCTATGATAATGCCATGTTTTCTAGAGGTCTATCAACATAAAATAATATATTTTGACAATTGCATGTTTTCTTGACACAAATCATAATATTACCACATTTTCTGCAGATTTCTGCAAGCCATAACAACATGAAGGTAATGCTGGTTTTATATTTGCACATTCATTCAGTGACAACTTATGACATGCTCCTAATATTGTTTACTTCTCAACCTTGAATATTTGTCCTGAAATCACATGCAAACAACATTAGCACTATTTAACTGGCTGAACAATGTTGTACTGTGATAGTCACTGGCTGCTAATATGATTTCAATATTTAGAATTAGCAAAGAATACTTTCCTGAAAGTATTTCATTAAAGAGAAACATTCATAATCATATCAATAACAATACCATATTTCATGATAGTACTGTGCTAATACTATAAAAACAATACTACTATATATTTTGGGGCACAAGCCATGACAAAACCATGTTTTCAGTACATGCACTATAGTACTAGTATATGACATATGCATGTAGCGACCAAACTGACACCATGGTGTCCTTTTAAAGATACAGCGATAATACCTTTCTCTTTTTCAGTTTGTAGTCATTGAGCTCTTCTTTATCGGTGATCTTCTGTTTGGGTGGCGGAGGCAGCAGCTCGAGCTCTCTCTCTTTAGCCTCTCTGAGCAGCTGCTCGGCGGTGATTTGCACCTCTGCAGGGGCTTTATTCTTCACCTGAGCACAAACACAAAGCCATTACAAAACAAGACAACCTTTACCTCCTCTGATTACATTTATATACATTATACGGTAGTTAATTACAGAGTACCACAACTTCACGTTGTGTACATGCTAATGCTAACTCGCAGGGGCTTTAAGTTATTCTTCACCCGAGCACAAACACAAAACCATTACAAAACAAGACAACCTTTAACTCCACTAATTACATTTATATACAGTATACAGCAGGTAATTATATAGTAGCACAACTTCCCGTAGTTTACATGCTAATGCTAACTCACAGGGGTTTATTCTTCCCCCGAGCACAAACACAAAGACATTACAAAACAAAATAAGCTTTAACTTCACTAATTACATTTATATACAGTATACAGCAGTTAATTAATAAAGTAACGTCAGCACAACTTCAGCTTGTCTATGTGCTAATGCTAACTAACTAAAACATCATTTAGATTTTACCTTCGCCACTTTCGGGATTCTCTGTTTGCCCGCTGCGGTGGAAGCCATGATTGTTACCCTCCTGACACTTTATTAAAAATAAATTAGACGTATTTTCTTGTGTTTTAAACTTCGAAATGCCGCTGAAACCTGTAAGGTTAGCGACGTTTCAGCGCCGTGTGTGTCGCGCCTGCCGTGACGCGCTGTGACCTTTGACTGCATCTACGTCACGGAGCATCTCACCATGGTTACAGGACGCTTTCTAGCGTTATCAATAAATACAAGACCAGCAGCTTGAGGCTGTTAAAACTCAGCTTTTTATTATTACACACCAGAGAGACCCGTTTAATTGGTTTATGTTGCCCCTATATCGATTTTTCGTCAAAGTAAGTGAATGCTCGTTGTTTTAAAAAGATTTTAGCCTGTTATTGGTTCGTTATTGGTTCAAAATTCAACATTTTACCTTATTAACGTTACCTCAACTAAATACCTTAAATATTTGTTATCGAATCGAATATTCTTCAATGTAAGTGAATGTTTATTTATTTTTATAAAGGTTAGTAACGCGTTTGTTATTTATTCGTTCACTGTTAAGTTAGATTTGTTTATTGTTCGACTTATCTTCAATGTAAGTGACTTTCCATTTTTATTCATTTAATAATTATTTATTGCTTGCTATTGTGTATAAAATAACGTTAAAGATTTGTTATTTATTTGTTTACCAAATCAGTTTGTGTGTCCACACACAAAAAAAAACATGTGAGCAATTCCAGCGTTATGGATGTGACATTTGCAGTAAAAACTCAAAACATAATTTTGCACAGAAAGTATATGTTAACATTATATTGAAACTTTTGTTTATATTTTCCAGAACTGACCACAGAGTTAAATGACCAAAAAATATCAATCTGTAAACATGTTTCGTACTTTACAGTTTTTCTCAGTCGCTTTTGTGCATTTCTCACAACACCATTTACATTTAATGCAACAGTTAATGCATTTCTCAAAACAGTTAGTACAAATTGCAAAACCTAGATGATAACCTGCAAAAGCGTGTCACTTGCCTTAAAATGGATAGCTCATTCCTCAGAAGCAAGTATTCATGTCAATGAAAGTGTCAGTGTCATCAAGATGAAAAGTCCTGCCACCATTGTTTATGAACAAGATAGTCAAATGGCTTTGTCATGTTTTCATTATGACAGTTTACTCTGTACATTTTTTCCAATGCAAAAAAGTCATATTTTGGTGATACTTCCTGAAAATGCTCAAGACAGCACTATATACTATTTGCACAGCCATTTCAAAACTACAGTAAAGTTAGACATCACTGCATTTAGTGAGGTATCTGAGTACAAGACACTGAATATGCATGTTGCACTTTTTTACTGCATTTGCTCTTTGCAATTCTAATTTATTCACATCATTGTGCAAAAGAATAAATACACCCGTATACACAACAAACGTAAACCTCCTTTGGGTAGAGCTGTGTGTGCACAACTGTAAATAATATTGCAGTACATATTGGAACGGAAAAATACAACATTCATAGGTCTGTAAATCATTCATGAAATTGTGCAATTTAGAAGACATTTTCAGGAAAAAAAAAGATTTAACATTTTTTATCAAATTAGCTTGACAGATTTTGACAACTAGTTCAACATTTTTGTATGTAATGACTCAAGTAATGAAATGAGGACTATTAGTTTTATATGGAATGACTATTCAGCATCCACAAGTTTAGTTCATTTTGACTGACATGACATAAGCAAATGATAATGTTACAAACAGCAGAGAATTATATGAAAGCAATTGATGCATGTCCAAAAGCATTTGCAATTTGTTGGAAGGAATGAGAAACTGCTATGATGTGCACAAATGACTAATTGTTTTGAGAAATGCATTAACTGTTGTGCAAATGTAAATAGTGTTGTGAGAAATGCACCAAAGCGACTGAGAAAATTGTAAATGAGGAAAATAAAAATGCGTTATGAATGTCACCAAAAAAGTATGCGAGTTTACAGTAGACGACATACTTTGTAGAAATTCTGTGAATTAAACTGCACAACCCAAAAGAAATAATGATAATCAAAAGGATAAGAGTCGGGTCACTATAGAACAAACATGATTGATTTGATTTTATTTAATATTTTTGCATTTATGAAGAAAAAGTGTTGTTATGGATGTGACATCTCACCATTATGTATATGACAGATGTGAAATTGTCCCTTGTGCGACTTTGGTAAATTAAAAATAATAGTTTGAAAACATTGACAGAAACATTTTTGAGTATTTCTAAAGTACTGTGAAAAACTTGCTTCCACAAAAAACCTCAAAACGGTTTCCATATTTTGGTGAAAACTAAATTTTTTTTCATGGCAAGGTTGACATTTGCGTGGAATTGCTCTTATTTATATAAATATAGTATAAATATTTGTTATTTATTCGTTCACTGTTAGATTTGTTATTGTCTGACTGTAATGTAAGTGAATGTCCATTTTTATTTATTTATTAATTATGTATTGCTTGTTATTGTGTATAAAATAACGTTAAAGATTTGTTATTTATTTGTTCACCAAATCAGTTTGTGTGTGCACACACGAAAAAACATATACAGTTGAAGTCAGAATTATTAACCCCCTTTGAATTTTCTTTTTCTTTTTTATATATTTCCCAAATTATGTTTAACAGAGCAAGGAAATTTTCACAGTATGTCTGATAATATTTTTTCTTCTGGAGAAAGTCTTATTTGTTTTATTTCGGCTAGAATAAAAGCAGTTTTTAATTGTTTAAAAAACATTTTAAGGTCAATATTATTAGCCCCTTTAAGCTATATATTTTTTGATAGACTACAGAACAAACCATCATTATACAATAATTTGCCTAATTACCCTAACCTGCCTAGTTAACCTAATTAACCTAGTTAAGCCTTTGCATGTCACTTTAAGCTGTATAGAAGTGTCTTGAAAATTATCTAATAAAATATTATTTACTGTCATCATGGCAAAGATAAAATAAATCAGTTATTAGAAAGGAGTTATAACTATTATGTTTAGAAATGTGTTGAAAAATTCTTCTCTCCATTAAACAGAAATTGGGGAAAAAAATAAACAGGGGGGGCTAATAATTCTTACTTCAACTGTATATTACATCTACAGTTGTGCTAGAAAGTTTACATACCTCTTGAATAATCTGTAAAATGTGAATAATTTTAACAAAACTAGCAACATAATACAAAATACATTGTATTTTGTATTAAGTATTGTCCTGAATAAGATATTTTACATAAAAGATGAGAGTTGGGGTGAGGAGTGAAAACCTTTAAACATGATGACGATGTCAATTTTTTTCTAATTTTGTAGAAGTATATTTTTTCTATTTAGTAGCCTACTGCCTGTCAGAAATAACAGAACGTACAGTGCTCAGCATATATGCGTACACCCCTCACACATTTCTCTTTTAAATTCATGCTTTTAATAGGAAGCTATACAATATTATGTTTGTGCATTTACATTAGATTAGTAAGTACTAAAGCCAAATCTAGAGCTTATCTAACAAAATAACTTACAATAACGGTCCAAAAACTAGTACACCCACATTTGTATGTTATAGGAAAATATTAAACACAAATTTAAAAAAAGGAAAAATCAAGATAAGCAAAAAAAAAAAAAATTTAGTTGAAATTTTATAGGTTGTAATTTATTTTTGCAATATTTTGTTTGAATTGAATTGTATTGTCTTTTAATTTCTAAATATGTTTGGTGACTAAAATAATATTTTAATAAATATATCTGTTTAATAAATCTGTTTTGTGTAAATGCACCAAAATACATTGCCTATATTCACTGGGAAATGGATAAAAATATTCATTTTCAAAATGGGGTGTGCTCAATGCTGCCTACTGAACTTGCATGTTTCCTAGAACACAAATTAAGTGCAATTTACCTTGAATTTACTTTGATTCGCTGCTGGAAAGGGCTCAAATCTGCAGAAGAGGCTGAAGAATTTGCAGGACATGGAGGATTTTTTTTAAAGAACAGCAGTTAGTTTAACTGCTCAGAACAAACAAGAGACTCATCAACAACCATCACAAAGAAAACACTGGTAGATCATCAGGAATCCACAAAACTAAACTTTTGCAAGGGGTTATTTTAATAATTTCAGCTATGTTTTTTGTTTTGTGCACTACATATAAACATACAGGGAGTGCAGAATTATTAGGCAAGTTGTATTTTTGAGGATTAATTTTATTATTGAACATCAACCATGTTCTCAATGAACCCAAAAAACTCCTTAATATCAAAG
The DNA here is from genome assembly GCA_903798195.1 of Danio kyathit. NCBI lineage: Eukaryota > Metazoa > Chordata > Actinopteri > Cypriniformes > Danionidae > Danio > Danio kyathit. Next base: position 56,363,146 of record LR812538.1, on the reverse strand, counting down.
CTGAATATTTTTGGAAGTAGTTTTTAGTTTGTTTTTAGTTTTAGCTATTTTAGGAGGATATCTGTGTGTGCAGGTGACTATTACTGTGCAGAATTATTAGGCAACTTAACAAAAAACAAATATATACCCATTTCAATTATTTATTTTCACCAGTGAAACCAATATAACATCTCAACATTCACAAATATACATTTCTGACATTCAAAAACAAAACAAAAACAAATCAGTGACCAATATAGCCATCTTTCTTTGAAAGGACACTCAAAAGCCTGCCATCCATGGATTCTGTCAGTGTTTTGATCTGTTCACCATCAACATTGCGTGCAGCAGCAACCACAGCCTCCCAGACACTGTTCAGAGAGGTGTACTGTTTTCCCTCCTTGTAAATCTCACATTTGATGATGGACCACAGGTTCTCTATGGGGTTCAGGTCAGGTGAACAAGGAGGCCATGTCATTAGTTTTTCTTCTTTTAGACCCTTTCTTGCCAGCCATGCTGTGGAGTACTTGGACGCGTATGATGGAGCATTGTCCTGCATGAAAATCATGTTTTTCTTGAAGGATGCAGACTTCTTCCTGTACCACTGCTTGAAGGTGTCTTCCAGAAACTAGCAGAATGACTGGGAGTTGAGCTTGACTCCATCCTCAACCCGAAAAGGCCCCATAAGCTCATCTTTGATGATACCAGCCCAAACCAGTACTCCACCTCCACCTTGCTGGCGTCTGAGTCGGAAGCTTGGCAATTTTAAGAGTGCTGCATCCCTCTGCAAGATATCTCACTATTTTTGACTTTTCGGAGCCTGTCAAGTCCTTCTTTTGACCAATTTTGCCAAAGGAAAGGAAGTTGCCTAATAATTATGCACACCTGATATAGGGTGTTGATGTCATTAGACCACGCCCCTTCTCATTACAGAGATGCACATCACCTAATATGCTTAATTGGTAGTAGGCTTTCGAGCCTATACAGCTTGGAGTAAGACAACATGCATAAAGAGGATGATGTGGTCAAAATACTCATTTGCCTAATAATTCTGCACTGCCTGTATGTTATGTAAAATAGCTTAATCAGGACAGTACTTAATAAAAAATACCTAGGCCCACACAGAATCTGCACGTGTCAGAAATTTGAAGATTTTTAGTCCATCATTGAGTCTATTTATTTACTTGTGTAAATGTGTGTAAATTTATATTTATTAAATTTTTAAATAAATGTCAGTAATATTATTGACTAATATGAAAATGTTCATATGATTTATTTACAATAGTTTGTAAAGTAATATTTTCTGTCTTTTAGTAGATATATTACATAAGAGACTTGCTGTGCTTACCAAATAGGTGGATCTAATTGGATTTGCATTGTAAATGTTAAATATTAAAATTAAAAAAGTACTTTTTTTTATTTCATATATCATGTTTTTATTTATGATACTCCCAAAATCGCATAATTCTGCAAAATGTTTTACAAAATTCTGTGCAGAAATAGCAAAAATGTCCACAGATTCTGTCTGGCCTTAAAAATAACATGCGTTTTGTATGATCTCTCTTATTTTGTTACAATTATTCACATTTTAACAGACTCTTCAAAGGATATGTAAACGTTCGAGCACAACTGTATAACACAATTTATGTCTGTGTCTAATCACACGTGTTCATTGTATTAGAGAAAATGAGCACAATCACTTCACCCACCGGTAAAGCAGAAAGTGTGACCGTGAGAAGAACTGAATGGTCAGATGCTGAAGAGATCAATCGTCTGATCAGTCCTGCAGCTGTCGCCGTGTTTGGAAGACTTAATGTCATCAATCTTCTGTAAGTAAGAAGAGTCATGAAAAATAATATAATAGGAAATATTACAACACATATATGGGTTACATTTAAGGGGTCACTCCCCATGCATCAAAACAGTAAATCACTGAAAATATTATTCATTGGATTTACTAAATTTTATTAAGGTGAGTGGTTGCAAATAATTTATAGGCTGAATTTAAACAAACAAATTAAGTTGAACATTACTAAATGTAATTTGTTTAAATTCAGTCCATAGAAATTGTTTGCAACCACTTACCTACCTTAAAAAATTGTAAATCCACGGAATATTATTTTCAGTGGGCTTTCATTTTCTTTTTTTTCCTTGCATTATATGTGTTATTAAAGATTGTCACTAATAGGCGGGGCTTTCCCCCTCTGATGACACAAACAAAGGGAAAATGTCAATTAAAGTGTTTCGGCAGACTGTTTTTATCAAGTGTAATTATAAAAAGTGAAATTAATTAACTTTTACCATTAAAAGCTGGTTATATTCACACACTGTTGCCACACAACCGTTTAAACTTTAAACCCCTTATAAAAGTGATTTTTGCATAATAGGTCCCCTTTAAAGAAGATAATTTACACACGTAAATGCCTGCTACGTTTAATTAAAATTGAATTAATTAAAATAATAATCAAATTTTATATATATATATATATATATATATATATATATATATATATATATATATATATATATATATATATATATATATATATATATATATATATATAAAAGGAACATGCTGCAATATTCATTTCTTATTTTTCTTAGATTTTTGAGGTAATAATTGGACTATTTTGTATGAACTGGATTTTTAAAAAATATTTCCATATATTATATAGATAATTACCGAACTTTCACAGTACTGGGTTGTGGCTGGAAGAGCATCCACTGTGTAAAACATATGCCGGAATTGTAAAATGACTAATATAATATAATATAATATAATATAATATAATATAATATAATATAATATAATATAATATAATATAATATAATATAATATAATATAATATAATATAATATAATATAATATAGGGCAACGCAGTGGCGCAGTAGGTAGTGCTGTTGCCTCACAGCAAGAACGTCGCTGGGTCGCAGGTTCGAACCTCGGCTGGGCTGGGTCAGTTGGCGTTTCTGTGTGGAGTTTGCATGTTCTCCCTGCGTTCGCGTGGGTTTCCTCTGGGTGCTCCGGTTTCCCCCACAGTCCAAAGACATGCAGTACAGGTGAATTGGGTAAGCTAAATTGTCCATAGTGTATGAGTGTGAATGTGTGTGTGGAAGTTCCCAGAGATGGGTTGCGGCTGGAAGGGCATCCGTTGTGTAAAATCGTGCTGGATAAGTTGGCGGTTCATTCCGCTGTGGAGACCCCGCAAGGGACAAAGCCGACAAGAAAATGAATGAATGAATGAATAATATAATATAATATAAAATAATATAATATAATATAATATAATATAATATAATATAATATAATATAATATAAAATAATATAATATAAAATAATATAATTTAATATAATATAATATAATATAATATAAAATAATATAATATAATATAAAATAATATAATATAATATAATATAATATAATATAATATAATATAATATAATATAATATAAAATAATATAATATAATATAAAATAATATAATATAATATAATATAATATAATATAATATAATATAATATAATATAATATAATATAATATAATATAATAAAATATAATATAAAACCCCTGATAAATAAGGGACTAAGCTGAAGGAAAATGAATGAATGAACCATTACAGGACATGTTTCTCTATTTGTCTTTGCAGTGAGAAAGCAAATTTAGCCGTGACCCTGAGCTCTAGTAAGAATGATGTTTTGGCCCACGCATCTTTCTCAGATCACCCAAAAGAAGAGCTGGTGGATCAGGCATGCTGGGAGAATCTGCTTCAGGGTTACACCAGTGCAGAGAAACTGACGGTAGAAAAACACATAAAACCTGATGTTCATTAATACTCAAAATGTCTTTTGGAGAGTTCCTGATAATCTTGTTTTTCTATCCTCCAGCCCATGAACACTCTCTTTCTGCGGCTGTTTGTGGCTCAATCTGGTTTCTCCGTAGGGGGCGCTAAAGAGATAGTCAGGTAAACTACTGTACTTTTTTATTTAATATGCGACCATTTCATATTTTTCTTTAGATTTTTAGGGTTATATTTGGATGTTTTTAAGAACTGGATTTTAAAAAATAAGGGGGATTGGAGAGAGAATTTTCTCCATAGGGGCGCTAAAGAGATCAGGTAAACTACTGCACTTTTTATCTAATATTCTGGCATTTCTTTTACATTTTTAGGTTTTTAGGGTTATATTTGGACTTTTTATGAGCTGGATTTTTAAAAATAGAGGGATTAGAGGGAGATTTTTCTCCATAGGGAGCGCTAAAGAGATAGTCAGGTTAACTACTGCACTTTTTATCTAATATTCTGCCATTTCATATATATATATATTTAGATTTTTAGGGTTATATTTGGACTTTTTATGAACTGGATTTTTAAAAATAGGGGGATTTGAGGGAGATTTACCTCCATAGGGGCGCTAAATAGATAGTCAGGTAAACTACTGCACTTTTTATCAAATTATTCTGCCATTTCTTATATATTTTTAGATTTTTAGGGTTATATTTGGACTTTTTATGAGCTGGATTTTTAAAAATAGGGGGATTAGAGGGAGATATTTTCTCCATAGGGGCGCTAAAGAGGTCAGGTAAACCACTGCACTTTTTATCTAATATTCTGCCATTTCATATATATATATATTTAGATTTTTAGGATTATATTTGGACTTTTTATGAGCTGGATTTTTAAAAATAGGGGGATTAGAGGGAGATTTTTCTCCATATGGGGCGCTAAAGAGATAGTCAGGTAAACTACTGCACTTTTTGTCTAATATTCTGCCATTTTATATATATATATTTTTAGATTTTTAGGGTTATATTTGGACTTTTTATGAACTGGATTTTTAAAAATAGGGGGATTGGAGGGAGATTTACCTCCATAGGGGCGCTAAATAGATAGTCAGGTAAACTACTGCACTTTTTATCAAATTATTCTGCCATTTCTTATATATTTTTAGGGTTATATTTGGACTTTTTATGAGCTGGATTTTTAAAAATAGGGGGATTAGAGGGAGATATTTTCTCCCTAGGGGCCGCTAAAGAGGTCAGGTAAACTACTGTACTTTTTATCTAATATTCTGCCATTTCATTTATATATTTTTAGATTTTTAGGATTATATTTGGAGTTTTTACGAGCTGTATTTTTAAAAATAGGGGGATTAGAGGGAGATTTACCTCCATAGGGGCGCTAAAGAGATCAGGTAAACTACTGCACTTTTTATCTAATATTCTGCCATTTCATTTATATATATTTAGATTTTTAGGGTTATATTTGGAGTTTTTACGAGCTGTATTTTTAAAAATAGGGGGATTAGAGGGAGATTTACCTCCATAGGGGCACTAAAGAGATCAGGTAATCTACTGTACTTTTTATTTAATATTCTGCCATTTCATATATATATATATATATATTTAGATTTTTAGGGTTATATTTGGACTTTTTATGAACTGGATTTTTAAAAATAGGGAATTGGAAGAAGATTTACCTCCATAGGGGGCCCTAAAGAGATAGTCAGGTAAACTACTGCACTATTTATCAGATTATTCTGCTTTCTTATTTTCTTTAGATTTTTAAGGTTATATTTAGACTTTTTATGAGCTGTATTTTTAAAAATAGGGGGATTAGAGGGAGATTTTTCTCCATAGGGGCGCTAAAGAGATCAGGTAAACTACTGCACTTTTTATCGAATTATTCTGCCATTTCTTATATATTTTAGATTTTTAGGGTTATATTTTGACTTTTTTATGAGCTGGATTTTTAAAAATAGGGGGATTAGAGGGATATTTTTCTCCATAGGGGGCGCTAAAGAGATCAGGTAAACTACTGCACTTTTTATCTAATATTCTGCCATTTCATATATATATATTTAGATTTTTAGGGTTATATTTGGACTTTTTATGAGCTGTATTTTTAAAAATAGGGGGATTGGAGGGAGATTTACCTCCATAGGGGCGCTAAAGAGATCAGGTAAACTACTGCACTTTTTATCTAATATTCTGCCATTTTATATATATATATATATATTTAGATTTTTAGGGTTATATTTGGACTTTTTATGAGCTGTATTTAAAAAAAAAAAAAAAGGGGGATTAGAGGGAGATTTACCTCCATAGGGGCGCTAAAGAGATCAGGTAATCTACTGTACTTTTTATCTAATATTCTGCCATTTCATATATATATATATTTAGATTTTTAGGGTTATATTTGGACTTTTTATCAACTGGATTTTTAAAAATAGGGGGATTGGAAGGAGATTTACCTCCATAGGGGCGCTAAATAGATAGTCAGGTAAACTACTGCACTATTTATCAAATTATTCTGCTTTCTTATTTTCTTTAGATCGTTAGGGTTATATTTGTACTTTTTATGAGCTGTATTTTTAAAAATAGGGGGATTAGAGTAAGATATTTTCGGGGCTGCTAAATAGATCAGGTAAACTACTGCACTTTCTATCAAATTATTCTGCCATTTCTTATATATTTTTAGCGTTATATTTTGACTTTTTTATGAGCTGGATTTTTAAAAATAGGGGGATTAGAGGGATATTTTACTCCATAGGGGGCGCTAAAGAGATAGTCAGGTAAACTACTGCACTTTTTATCTAATATTCTGCCATTTCATATATATATATTTAGATTTTTAGGGTTATATTTGGACTTTTTATGAGCTGTATTTTTAAAAATAGGGGGATTGGAGGGAGATTTACCTCCATAGGGGCGCTAAAGAGATCAGGTAAACTACTGCACTTTTTATCTAATATTCTGCCATTTTATATATATATATATATTTAGATTTTTAGGGTTATATTTGGACTTTTTATGAACTGGATTTTTAAAAATAGGGGGATTGGAAGGAGATTTACCTCCATAGGGGCGCTAAAGAGATAGTCAGGTAAACTACTGCACTTTTTATCAAATTATTCTGCTTTCTTATTTTCTTTAGATTGTTAGGGTTATATTTGTACTTTTTATGAGCTGTATTTTTAAAAATAGGGGGATTAGAGTAAGATATTTTCGGGGCTGCTAAATAGATCAGGTAAACTACTGCACTTTCTATTGAATTATTCTGCCATTTCTTATATATTTTTAGCGTTATATTTTGACTTTTTTATGAGCTGGATTTTTAAAAATAGGGGGATTAGAGGGATATTTTACTCCATAGGGGGCGCTAAAGAGATAGTCAGGTAAACTACTGCACTTTTTATCGGATTATTCTGCTTTCTTATTTTCTTTAGATCGTTAGGGTTATATTTGTACTTTTTATGAGCTGTATTTTTAAAAATAGGGGGATTAGAGTAAGATATTTTCGGGGCTGCTAAATAGATCCGGTAAACTACTGCACTTTCTATCGAATTATTCTGCCATTTCTTATATATTTTTAGCGTTATATTTTGACTTTTTTATGAGCTGGATTTTTAAAAATAGGGGGATTAGAGGGATATTTTACTCCATAGGGGGCGCTAAAGAGATAGTCAGGTTAACTACTGCACTTTTTATCGGATTATTCTGCTGAACTGAAATCAGTTATTAGAAATGTGTTGTGAAAAATCTCTCCATTAAAGAGAAATTTAGGGGGTAATAATTCAGGAGGGCTAATAATTCTGAGTTCAACTGTATATATTGTTTTGTAATAATAATTTGTGCTGATATGAATACAACTGTAAAGTTTATAAGTTTTAAGTTTTAAAGATTTTATGGCTTAGCGCAGGAGAAAAAAACTCATTTTGAGGAAATGGCCTTTAAAAATATGTATTGTAACTGACATAAAGTGCAATAACAGAAACACTTAATAATTTTAGGGATGTTTTCTTTCTATAAAACTGAAAGAAAACACTTTATATATTTGCGTCGGGGCTGAAACATGTTTTGTATTGGTTCACCTATGAGCATTACATTTCTTCCCTATTGCTGCTCATTGGTTTATTTTTCACGTAATAAAACGACAGTTATTTGGTTAGAGTGGATATGAATCTTGTTTTAGGCAGCACAAATTGAATTGGCTGTACAGCAATGCCATTCAGTCATGTTATATCGGATTTGATCTTTATTTTCTTCTAGGACTGTTTTCAGTGCGGTTGTGGAGCTGGAACACATCTGTCTCCTGACCCCATACGGAGGTGCACTTGGTAGGAAATAAATGCACATTTTTTTTTGTGCTGGCGGTGATGGCAAGATTGTTCAAATGATGTTAAGACATTATTCTGTCATAATTGTCTTTATATCAGAGGCAGCGCTGCAGAAGATCTTTGAACCCATGACTTCTGTTACGGATGAAGCTCAGTATTCAGCTTATGTTTGTCATCGACACGATCACTGTCCTCGACTGCACATCCGCAAAGCCAGGTTTACAAATCATCCAATCATTTATTTCCCTGCATTGTTACATTTTGTGCATGCCAGTGAAGCGCTTACGCTTTCTAAGTACATTCTAAATACATTTTAATATAAATATATTTAGAAAAAATATATGTATTATAATATATAATATATATTGGTAATTAAAAAGCGATTCAATATTTAACGTTTTTTTCTGTAATTCTTGTATAATTCTAATTTTTTAATGTAAGCTTTGAAATTTCCCTTTTTAATTTGTTTATAATATTTTGTTTATTTTGTTTATTGTCAATAAATACCTTCTGTGGTAAAGTAGTTAAAAGCTAATTTAATAATTCATAAAATATAATTTTAATATTTGATTTACTCTGTAAAGCTATTGTAAGTTTAAACATTTCCAATAAAAATATTGGCATATACTTTTACTTACATTTACTTAATATGTATATATATTAAAGTGTTCATAGCGTTTCACTTTTACCACATTGTTTTATGCTACAGCCTTATTCCAAAATGGATTACATTCATTTATTTCCTCAAAATTCTCCACACAATACCCCATAATGACAATGTGAAAAAAGATTTTTTGAAATTGTTGCAAATTTATTAAAAATAAAAAACCTGAAAAATCACATGTACATCAGTATTCACAGCCTTTGCCGTGAAGCTCTACATTGAGCTCAGGTTCATTCTGTTTCCACTGATCATTCGTGAGATGTTTCAGTAGCTTAATTGGAGTTCACCTGTGGTAAATTCAGTTGATTGGACATGATTTGAAAAGGCTTACACCTGTCTATATAAGGTCCAAGGTTGACAGTGCATGTCAAAGCACAAACCAAGCATGAAGACAAAGGAATTGTCTGTAGACCTCCGAGACAGGATTGTCTCGAGGCACAAGGCTGGGGAAGGTTACAGAAACATTTCTAAATGAATTTAATCCATTGTGGAATAAGGCTGTAACATAAAAAAAAAATGTGGAAAAAGTGAAGCGCTATGAATACTTTCCGGATGCACTGTATATATAGTCATTTTATGCTTGCTCTTAATTATTACATTTTATATTTAAATTTAGAAGAAACTTATAACATAAAGCATATAAAATAAAGTACAAATATATAACAATTATATATCATTATATTATATATTAACATGCTTTATATTATATATTTCTTCTAAATTTAAATAAAAATGTAATAATTTAGAGCAAGCATAACATTTCTAATATATACACAGTTGAAGTTATTCGCCCCCGTTTAGTTTTTTCCCCAATTTCTGTTTAACGGAGAGAAGATTTTTCTCAACACATTTCTAAACATAATAGTTTTAATAACTAATTTCTAATGACCGATTTATTTTATCTTTGCCATGATGACAGCACAGAACTTTTCCTTTTTTTTTTTAAAGACACTTCTATACAGCTAAAAGTGACATTTAAAGGCTTAACTAGGTTAATTAGGTTAACTAGGCAGGTTAGGGCAATTAGGCAAGTTATTGTATAACCATGGTTTGTTTCAGCCTGATCTCACGAGGAAACGTAAGTATTTTACGTTTTGTCAGTTTAGTGGCTAATTTGTACAAATTCGTACGAGTTGAGTCGCACGACAATGCACAATTTTAAAAAGGAGACGTGGCACTCAACCCCGCCCCTAAACCTAATCGTCATTGGGTGGAGCAAATCAAAATTGTACTAATTAGATCGTACAAATTCATACAAATTAGTCACTAAATCAAAAGGTTACGAATTGCTGTGAGATTGCGTTGTTTGCTCTGTAGACTATCGAAAAAATATAGCTTAAAGGGGCTAATAATTTTGAAAAAATTTTTACAAATTTTTTATTGCTTTTATTTTAGCTGAAATAAAACGAATAAGACTTTCTCCAGAAGAAAAAATATAATTTATGAAAATATAATTTTCCTCTAAATGTATTGTAATGATATAATATATAAAAACAAATAATTAGAGCATAATATATATATATATATATATATATAAGGCAAATGTAAGTAAAAGTAAATGCCAATATTTTATTGGAAATGTTTAAACTTACAATAGCTTTACAGATTAAATCAAATATTAAAATTGTATTTTATAAATTATTAAATTAGCTTTTAACTACTTTACCACAGAAGGAATTTATTGACAATAAAATAAAGAAACAACATAATAAACAAACTGAAAAGGCAAATTTCAAAGCTTACAAAAAAGAAGAATAAGAATTATACATAAGTTGCATGAAAAAATACTAAAATATTGAATCTATTTTTAATTTTAAATACTGTACAGAATTATATACAGACATGTAATATATCAATGGCAATAATAAATTGTTTATTGACTATTAGATTTACACATTTAAATTGCTTAGTATTTTGCAATGTAAAAGATGACAAAGAGCTTAACATTTAAATATACTGCTAATAATGTAACATTACAGAAAGATTTGAAAGAAATAAAAATGGTCCTGAAATAGAACCTTTTTTTCCTATTTGAGCTGAGCTGCCATGTTTCTGTGTAATTCTGCAGTTTCATCTTGTGTAAAGCCAGTCGTAATCCATGTCTAGACGGTTTTGGATCTGCTGTACACAGTTTATATCAATATACAGTTCATACAGAACATTTGCAGCTCAGCGACATATTAAAATCCCAGTGCAATATCTTTTAATTCCCCAGAGTGGAAGATCACGATGACCTCATGCACATATTTGGAGAGCAGATCACGCCACTGGTGGAGACACACGGGCCGTTCGTCCTGTCTGAGCTCATCGAGACACAAGACCAGGAACACCACACAGCCGTCTGTGAAGTTAGTCTATTTTCACACTATTGCCAAAAACACTGCTTCTTCATGCACCTGTCAGTTTTGAGATTTTGAACTTTGAGATTTTTTCTTTTCAGTATAACGTAAAGAAAACATCAAAAATACACTAATGAAGGTCCCATGAAATTAAAATGAGTTTTTTTTTACATGTTAGTATCAGTATTGTTATTTTGTAGGATATTTATTAGCTAGTGTGCACCAAAACAGTGACAAAATTCACATTTAGAAGATATAAAACTGATATAAACATGTAAAGCTTGTAGTTTGTCGTTTGCGCCTAAATGGATCAACGGTTTTATTCACGTCACCTCATACTTCAGTTTTTCATCAAATCGTGACCAATCAAATGCTATCTAGCATCGGACATGCCCCGCCCACTTCAAGACGCTTTATATTTGATGTGCTTGAGCTCAATCGCTCTCACTGGCAAATCGGTGATAACTCAAAATGCTATTGGCTGTTTTTTTTTGTAAAGGGGAGGAGCTACACTATATCCCACCCTTTCTTCATATTTTGGTAAAGATTACGTCGAATATAGTAGGCACTGTCGCCTCACAGCAAGAAGGTCGCTGGTTTGAGTCTCGGCTGAACCAGTTGGTGTTTCTCTGTGGAGTTTGCATGTTCTCCCTGTGTTGGCGTGGGTTTCCTCTGGGTGCTCCGGTTTCCTCCACAGTCCGAAGACATGCGCTTTAGGTGAACTGAATAAACTAAATTGGCCGTAGTGTATGAGTGTGCGTGTGTGAATGCGAGCGTGTATGGATGTTTCCCAGTACTGGGTTGCGGCTGGAAGGGCATCCACTGCGTAAAACATATGCTGGAATAGTTGGCGGTTCATTTTACTGTCGCGACCTCTAAAATAGAGACTAAGCCGAAGGAAAATGAATGAATGACTTTTAGTTTGATTTTTTTTACCCTACACTCTCAGAAATAAAGGTACAAAATCTGTCACTGGGGCTGTACCTTTTCAAAAGGTACATTTTTGTTTCTAACAGGTCCTTAAAAGTACATTTTAATACCTAAAAAGTACAAATGTGTACCTCATAGTATCTTAAAAGGTACAATTTTAAACCTTAAAGGAACAAAAGAGAACCTTAAATGTACAAAAGTGTACCCTTAAGCAATGTTTCTCAACCATGTTCCTGGAAGACCACCAGCTCTGCACATTTTTTAATGTCTCCTTAACCAAACACACCTGATTCACATCATCAGCAGAGACTGAAAGACCTGAAATGGGTGTGGCAGACAAAGGAGATATCCAAAACATGCAATGTTGGGGGTCCTCCAGGAACGTGGTTGAGAAGCAATGCCCTAAAGGTACTAATATTCACCTGTACAGTACCTTTAGAACAAGGGTGCCCAAACTCGGTCCTCGAGGGCCAGTGTCCTGCAAAGTTTCGTTCCAACCCCAATTAGACACACTAATCAAGCTCTTACTAGTCAAGGTTTCCGCTACATTCATTCATCCGTGGCGGGCCGCCACGCCAAAATTCATCCCGCCACGGCTACATTACAACTTCTCATTAAACATTTAGTCGTGTTTTGTATAGCGGATTATAATCGCACTAAAACATATTAGAGGTAAACCGCGCAAACTTTTCTGCAACCGTAGTAGTGCTGTGCGCTATTTGTTCAACCCTTTAAGGTGACATGCTGACTCTCTGACAGACTGACTGACAGGTGCGTGAGTCTAGCAAACACCGCGTAGCTTTCAGTTTAAGATGAACACAGTTTCCATAAGTATATTTTATTGATAAATGTCAATGGCTCTGCATACAATGACTTTATCTTGCTGGAGTTTCACTTTACTTCAGGACGCGTTAATGTCGGAAAACGCACAAAACACACTAAATCGCGCGTCAGCAGCGCTTACTGGAGAGCGCACGAGAAGATCTGCACTTGAACGTGTAAATTTGAGTGCGTGCAAGAAGTTCTGTGCACGAAGAGGAAATCGGCGCGCAAGCAAAGAGATTCGCATGCTCATATTACATGAATGCTATCTCGCCTTGCAATAATGCGTGTAATATTTGTCTTTGAAATAGTTGGCAGATCTGTGTAAAAAAAAAAAAAGTCCTGCCGCCACTGCTGGAAAAAATCCTAGAGGAAACACTGCTAGTGTAAGTGTATTAAAGGAAGTTGGAGCTAAACTATGCAGGATACCGGCCCTCCTGGACTGAGTTTGGGCACACTTGCTTTAGAACCAGATATTATACTTTATTTCATCTGTAGTGTCTTGCATCACGTGACGCTTTAAACAAATGTACAGTCGAAGTAAAATCGCCCTCCCGTCTATTTTTCTTTTTCCAATATTTCGCAAATGATGTTTAACAGAGCAAGGAATGTTTCACAGTATTTGCTATAATGTTTTTTCTTCTGGAGAAAGTCTGATTTGTTTTATTTTGGCTAGACCAAAAGCAGTTTTTTAATTTTTAAATACATTTTAAGGTCAATATTATTAGCCCCCTTTAAGCAATGTTTGTTTTCAACTGTCTACAGAACAATCCACTGTTATACAATGACTTGCCTAATTACTTTAACTTGCCTAATTAAGCCTTTAAATGTAGCTTTAAGCTGAATACTAGTATCTTGAAGAATAACTAGTCAAATATTATGTGCTGTCGTCATGGCAAAGATAATTATTAGAAATTAGTTATTAAAACTATTATGTTTAGAAATGTGTTGAAAAAATCTACCCTTCCGTTAAACAGAAATTGGGGAAATGAATATACAGGGGGGTTAATAATTCAGGAGGGCTAATAACTGTATCTGTATAAAAAATTTAAACGTTCACACTGCATGCGCATAGGAAAGAGAAATGACAAATGAACCCTTTTGTCTTTGTAATATCATTCAATCCAAAGCAACTGAAGGATTTTGGTCCTCGTAGTTCAACTTTGCATACTGCGAGGCGGGTCAGAAATTGTGTTAGTTTATGTTTTCTCAGGAATGACAGGACGACAGATCGCCTCAGTCTCTCCCCTGCGGCTCATGCTGACATGTGCTCATGCGACATATGGCAGACGAGGCTCCTGCCCTGCCAAGACATACTCACACTGAACATATTGTGTCCAGACATCTGTAGCCGTTCTGCCTTTTGTCTGAATGTCCCGACCGTTCAGCGGGACAACTGTACTACATTGCCCAGGAGGATTACAGCGGGTTTTTTTCTTCTTTCCAGAGAAAATTCATCAATTATTAAATAGCTGTTGTTTTTCTAAGCCTTTTATGAAAGGTTTAAATTATATATGGGTATATCTTATGAAATCTGTCAAGAGCATGTCCAGGTTGTATTTTACTCCCGAATTATAAATGCCAAAAAGATATTCTGCTTTTTGTATTATTTTTAAAGATATCTTGAATCAAGAAACATTTACGGGAGAAGCAAAATGACTGTTAATAAAAAATGTATTAAAATATAAATTGTGAATTAATTTGATCAAAAAACAAGCATGTTACATAGACTCAAAATAGGACGTTTGCTGTTTGATAAACCTACTTATTTAAAAGAAGCTGAAAAAGCACAATTAAGCTTTTTCGGGCGGACAACTCAATTGTTTTAGGTTCAATCCACTTAAATTTGTGAAAACTAATAATTTAATTTAATTCCTTCATATTACGGCTGCACAATATTGGAAAAATTTGACATTGCGATAATTTCTTTCTCTGTGATATATACAGTGCATCCGGAAAGTGTTCATAGGGCTTCACTTTTTCCACATTTTGTTATGCTACAGCCTTATTCCGAAATGAATTAAATTCATTTATTTCCTCAACATTCTACACACAATACCCCATAATGACAATGTGAAAGAAGAGTTTTTGAAATTGTTGCAAATTTATACCATCAGTATTCACAGCCTTTGCCGTGAAGCTCTAAATTGAGCTCAGGTACATTCTGTTTCCACTGATCATTCTTGAGATGTTTCAGCAGCTTAATTGGAGTTCACCTGTGGTAAATTCAGTTGATTGGACATGATTTGAAAAGGCATACACCTGTCTATATAAGGTCCCAGGGTTGACAGTGCATGTCAAAGCACAAACCAAGCATGAAGACAAAGGAATTGTCTGTAGACCTCCGAGGCAGGATTGTCTTGAGGCACAAGGCTGGGGAAGGATACAGAAAAATGTCTGCTGCTCTGAAAGTTTCAAAGAGCACAGTGGCCTCCATCAACCATAAGTGGAAGATGTTTGGAACCACCAGGACTCTTCCTAGAGCTGGCCGGCCATCCAAGCTGAGTGATTGGGGGAGAAGACCCTTAGTCAGGGAGGTGATCAATAACCCGATGGTCACTCTGTCTGAGCTCCAGCGTTCTTCTGTGGAGAGAGGAGAACTTTACAGAAGGACAACCATCTGTGCAGCAATCCACCAATCAGGCCTGTATAGTAGAGTGGCCAGACAAAAGCCACTCCCCACCTGGAATTTGCCAAAAGGCATCTGAAGGACTCTCAGACCATAAGAAACAAAATTCTCTGGTCTGATGAGACTAAAATTGAACTCTTTGGAGTGAATGCCAGGCGTTACGTTTGGAGAAAACCAGGCACCGCTCATCATCAGGCTAATACCATCCCTACAGTGAAGCGTGGTGGTGGCAGCATCAAACTGGGGCGACGGTTCATCTTCTAGCAGGACCGCCTAAATATCAATAGAGTGCCTCACAAAAACTCGGTGAATGTCCTTGAGTGGCCCAGCCAGAGCCCAGATCCTAAATCCTGTTGAACATCTCTGGAGAGATCTGAAAATGGCTTTACACCGTCCAACCTGATAGAGCTTGAGAGGTACTGCAAAGAGGAATGGGCAAAAATTCCCAAAGACAGGTGTGCCAAGCTTGTGGCATCATATTCAGAAAGACTTGAGGCTGTAATTGCTGCCAAAGGAGCATCAACAAAGTATTGAGCAAAGGCTGTGAATACTGATGTACATCTGATTTTTCAGGTTTTTTATTTTAATAAATTTGCAACAATTTCAAAAACTCTTTTTTCACATTGTAATTATAAATTAATTTGATCCATTTTGGAATAAGGCTGTAACATAAAAAATGTGGAAAAAGTAAAGCGTTATAAATACTTTCTGGATGCACTGTATACACAGTATGCACAAATATATTTTGTAAATATAAACGTTTATTTTGGATATGATTAATTGTGATTAACAGCACTAAATATAATAGAACTACAACATGAGAAAATAATTTTTGTGCAATACTTTATGGTTTTTACATCACATGTTTACCTCACGTTATGAGTATTTTGACAGAATTGCAAAAAAAAAGTAATGAAAGTGTTGATTTGTGTGTTGATTTACATACTCAGAGTGATGGAGCAGTCGTTGGCTTCATCAGTGTGAGCGCTCACATGGATCTGAAGCTTCTCAACAAGTGCTTTGAACTTGGAGCATTTGAAGGACTAAGAAAGACAGATCCATCTCAACAAGAGGAGCCGCATCAACTGGAGGAGGAAAACCCTACCACTGATGCTCAGGGATCTGATGAAGCCAATGAACCTGTGGAAGTGAGTTTCAAAAGACATGTTCGGAATGTTAGATTGTATTTTACTAACCCTAATACTTCCACAGGGTGAACAGATGACAGAGAAAGAGACGGCAGGAGACCAGTCTATAGACACATCTCAGGTCAGAGATAAACACCATTTTAGAGATATTGTGTTAGCTTAGAGAATTATGTTGCATTTTAATAACAGTTCATACAGTTGAAGGAAGAATTATAAGCCCCCCTGTATTTTTTCCCCAACTTCTGTTTAAGAGATTAGGATTTTTTCAACACATTTCTAAACATAATAGTTTTAATAACTAATTTCTAATAACTGATTTATTTTGTCTTTGCCATGATGACAGCACAATATTTGACTAGATATTTTTTAAGATACTAGTATTCAGCTTAAAGTGACATATAAAGGCTTAACTAGGTTACTTAGGCAAGTTAGGGTAATTAGGCAAGTCATTGTAGGATAGTTTGTTCTGCAGACAATCAATAAAAAATAGCTTAAGTGCGCTAATAATATTGACCTTAAAATCGTTTATAAAAATTTAAAAACTGCTTTTATTCTAGCTGAAATAAGCAAATAAGGCTTTCTCCAGAAGAAAAAATATTATAGGACCTACTGTAAAAAATTCCTTGCTCTGTTAAACATCATTTGGGAAATATTTAAAAAAGAAAGGAGAGCAAATTATTTTGACTTCAACTGTATGTCATTACGCAAGAGTAAGCTTGCAGTGTGGTGAACGCACTCTGGACTGTTTGCCAAGGATGCTTTGCACAGACTAATTGTTTTATTCATAAGACCTCAATGTATCATCAGGAGCCACAAGTATCAATTTTGTTAATTTTTCCTACTAGTCAGAGTACACTGAGCCATGCATTAAAGAAACAGTGGACTGCTGTGAGGATCCTGAACCAGACGGCCCTTCTAATGCATTCTGCATTCAGCTCTTCACCATGGAAAAGAAGTTTGAAATGAGGTAAAGACTTCTTACAATAGAATAAAAAAGAATAAAAAAAAATATCGCTAGAGATTACATGTACATAGATTTACATGTATCTACAAACTCTAAAATCAAGATTCATGTACATGAAAATATTCATTCATTCACTCATTTTGCTTCGACTTAGTATCTGATTTATCAGGAGTCGCTACAGTGGAATGAACCGACAACTATTCCAGTATGCGTTTTACACAGCGGATGCCTTGCAGCCACAAACCAGTACTGAAAAACACTCATACACTCCCTCTCATTCACACACACTCGTACACTACAGCCAATTTAGCTTATTCAGTTCACCTATACCACATGTCTTTGGACTGTGGGAGAAACTGGAGCACCTGGAGGAAACCCACACCAACACGGGGAGAACATGCAAACTCCACACAGAAATGCCAACTGGCCCAGCTGGGACTCGCACCAGCAACCTTCATGGGAACATTAAGTCTTAAAATTACATTTCAACAGTTTTTTTTTTTTGTAGGGGTTCTTTGAGGAAAAATTTAAGTAACTTCAGAAATAAATGTACAGTGAAAGTACAGCAAATGTACAGAATCCTGATTTAAGAATGTCTCTATATTTACACTAGAAAGTAAGATGAAAACACAGTTTTTGTAATGCAAGGGTGGAGATTTGTCATGGAAAAACACTGTTGTGATTGTTTGTGGTGCAACTTTAGCAATACTGTGAAATACAGTTGAAGGGAAATTTATTAGCCCTCGTCTGAAATTCTAAATATTTTTATATAATATTTGCCAAGTGACGTTTAACGTTTAAAAAATATAAACAAAGATTTAACAAATATCTAATAACCAATTTCTTTTGTCTTTGCCATGATGACAGTACATAATACTTAACTAGTTATTTAGCAAGACATTCCGCTTACAGGGCAATTTAAAGGCTTAACTAGGTTAATTAGACATTAGACAAGTCATTGGACAACAGTGGTTTGTTTTAAACAGCCAATCGAGAGAAAGAAAATCATAAAAGCCAAAGCAAACTATATGAAATAAGAAAAATATATAATAAGAAATACTGTGAAATGAAAATGTCCTTGCTCTGTTAAACAGCACTTGGGAAAAAATTGAAAAGCTAAGGCTAAGGGGTAATAATGTTACTTTCAACTGTATGTCTTATAGTCAGGGCCAGACAGAATCTGCAGACATAAAAAAAACAAAAAAAAAAACAAATATCATTCATTCATTCATTTTCTTGTCGGCTTTGTCTCTTGCGGGGTCGCCACAGCGGAATGAACCGCCAACTTATCCAGCACGATTTTACACAGCGGATGCCCTTCCAGCCGCAACCCATCTCTGGGAACTTCCACACACACACACAATCCATATATATATGGATTTATGCAGAACAATTTTGAGAGTATACTAACAATTTTGAGAGTATACTCTTGTTGTCGGTCCCAGTTATAAGAGCAGTAAATAATAACTTGACTTCTAGTTGATCATTTGGAAAAGTGGCAGAAGGTAAATTTTTTTCCCATGAATCATCTGTTGAACTGCATCGCAATCATCACAAATACTGCAGAAGACCTACTGGAACCCGCATGGACCCAATATTCTCACAGAAATCAGTCAAGTTTGGTGAAGGAAAAATCATGGTTTGTTGTTACATTCAGTAAGGGGGTGTGTGAGAGATCTGCAGAGTGGATGGCAACATCAACAGCCTGAGGTATCAAGACATTTGTGCTGCCCATCACATTACAAACCTTCTCATACTTCAGCCTCCACATCAAAGTTCCTGAAAGCAAAGAAGGTCAAGGTGCTCCAGGATTGGCCAGCTCAGTCACCAGGCATGAACATTATTGAGCATGTCTGGGGTAAGATGAAGGAGGAGGCATTGAAGATGAATCCAAAGAATTTTGATGAACTGCACCATGACTTTATATTCTATACTGTTCATTATTTCTGTTAAGTGACAAGACTTTTGTGTCAGCAAAGTCAGATCTTACTGTCCTTATTAAATAATTAAAAATCAAGGCATGATCATATTTCATTTTGGTCAAATAAGCGTAATCTTAGAGGCATTTGCCTTTCATATAAGCCACTTCTGATACCAAATGATCAACTAGAAGTCAAGTTATTATTTGTTGTTCCTAAAACTTGGATAGGTGACAAGACGTTTGTCAGGTAGTGTACGTATTTGTTAAACAAAGCACGTCTCTCAAATAATATACATCTACTAAAAGACAGAAAATATTACCTTACAATCTGTATTGTAAATAAATCATATAATCATTTCCATATTCATCAATAATATTACTGAAATTAATATAAAAACTAATTAAATGTATTGTTTACACAGATTTACATAAGTAAAAAAAATCAACTCAATGATGGGCTTAAAAAGACTCTGTGGATTTCTGCGGGCACTAATCCTGTGTGGGTCTGCTTATAGTACAGTACATCAGCAGTCAGTCAGAACTCCGAGAACTTGTAGGCCTACTGGTTAAATGAAATGTGGTTAACTGAAAGCGGTCTGTCTGTCTGGCCGAGCTCCAGTGGCTGCTGTAGAAATCAGTCTGAGTGTTATTGGCTCCTGCTGCGCTGGTCTGTGTGCCACCTTATTGGCCAGCTGTTGTGGAATATGGAGGCCTGTCGCTCCCCACAGAGCATGAACATGTAATTAATGAGTAGAATGCTTAAAGTGACAGCGAGACCGATAAGACCACTCTCTCTTTCTAGTGGCCAAATCAATGCCGCTATACTGAACAGCTTTCATTTCTTTTGTCATTTCTCTTTCCCTACAGATCAGCCGATTTCCTGCCGTACCTGTACAAACTTTTTCCAGTAAGTGCATTTGGCTAAGTAAAGGAAATATTCAAGTGCTTAAGCATTAATTCAAGTCATGTCAAGCTTTATTGTCGTTCTGCTACATGTGTGGAAGTGGAATGAAATGTTGTGTCTTGCAGTGCTACATAAATAAACAATCATAAATATAAACACAACACTAAATTTAGGAGCAATTTTTAAACCTATACATAACTAACATACCAGAGTGGTAATCTAACTATTTATCCTACTATAATTAGTTAACTATACACACAACCTAATACAGACTATACAAGTACTTTACGTGAAACAGAAACAATATTGTGCGATATTTTGCACAAAAAAGGTATTTAAAGTTGAAAAACTAAACAATGCAACATGATTTGTGGTACATTCACTAATAAACATTGTTTTTCTTATTGAGTCCTTGTAAGATGGATTTTAAGTAAAATCACTGGGCCGGTTGCACCAGCAGTGCGTAAGTTAAAGCGTAGCCTAGTTGTGACTTAAAGGGACACTAAGTTACAACTTACGCACTACTGAATATTTTTGTGTTACACCAGTGAACTTAGTTTAAACGTAACGCTACTTTCCATTTCAAGAGTTCACACTTAGCTGATGATTGATTATAAAGCTAGTTTGGCATGCTGTCCCGGGAGAGAGCCCTGAGCTCATAAGATCCTTGAGCCTGGGGCTCCCTCCAGTTTGCAAGGCTAGATGGGAGTTTGAGCTCAGGTAGATCTCGAGAACTCCCCTGCTGTAGTAGCTAATCAACAGACAGTGATTGCTCTTAAGAGATAACTACTTACTGGGAGCATGTCTATGGTGCTGATTTGGATTAGTCAATTAACTTAAGTTGCATGTTTTTGGACGGTGGAAGGAAACCGGGGAACCCGGGGGAAACCCACGTGAGCACTGGGAGAACGTGTAAACTCCGCACAGAAAAGTTGGCTGGCTTGGTAAGGACTAGAACCAGTGACGTTCTTGCTGTGAGGCAACAGTGCTAAGCACTGGGCCACCGTGCTACCCATCTAAGAAAGGAGGAGGAGTAGGGGTGGAAGGGGGGATTCTTCAAAACGAAGATGGCTGTTATATGGAACTTAGGGTATTTATAGTGGCTTAGGAATCATCTGATTTGTGAATCATAAATTGAATGATGCGGGGCCGGCTGCAGGGAATCATAAGCACGTGATCCTCTCGAAATTAATTTATAAATAAACTTCACTTAAATATTTACGGCAGCCTACCCCATGTATAACGGTCGAAAAGGGATGACAGCGAGAGTAGTTTACATTGAGGAGCTCACAATGATAATGAAGAATGATCTTCCTCTACTCTACTTTTTTTCGGTTTGTAAAAGAAGAGTTTAATTTTCTTTTAAGAAGTGTGTTGTGTTTATTGGATCCATTAATTAAAACGAGAATTTCTTCATGACTGAGTTTTTCTCCCTGCTCTTTTCACTTTCACATGTAGGATATAAAAAAAATCAAGTTTAATGATTTGATAACTTCATGTGTAATTTGTGTGCATTCACGGCTCGCGATGCAGGTGTGTGCATTGCCTGTTATAGTGACTGACTGTAATGTAATGTACTAATTTATCATTTAATTTCCATAGGACAATTACAGTGCCTCCGGAAAGTATTCATAGCGCTTCACTTTTTCCACATTAAATTCAATTATTTCCTCAAAACGCTACACACAATCCCCCATAATGACAATGTGAAAAAAAGAGTTTTTGAAATTGTTGCAAATTTATAAAAAATATTCACAGCCTTTGCTCAATACTTTGTTGATGCACCTTTGGCAGCAATTACAGCCTCAAGTCTTTTTGAATATGATGCCACAAGCTTGGCACACCTGTCTTTGGGAATTTTTGCCCATTCCTCTTTGCAGTACCTCTCAAGCTCTATCAGGTTGGATGGGAAGCGACGGTGTACAGCCATTTTCAGATTTCTCCAGAGATGGTCAATAGGATTTAGGTCTGGGCTCTGGCTGCGCCACTCATGGACATTCACCAAGTTGTTGTGAAGCCACTGCATTGATATTTTGGCGGTGTGCATGCTTCACTGTAGGGATGGTATTAGCCTGGTGATGAGCGGTGCCTGGTTTTCTCTAAACGTGACGCCTGGCATTCACTCCAAAGAGTTTAATTTTAGTCTCATAGGACCAGAGAATTTTGTTTCTTATTTTCTGAGAGTCCTTCAGATGCCTTATGGCAAATTCCAGGCGGGGAGTGGCTTCCTTCTGGCCACTCTACCATACAGGCCTGATTGGTGGATTGCTGCACAGATGGTTGTCCTTCTGTAAGGTTCTCCTCTCTCCACAGAACGCTGGAGCTCAGACAGAGTGACCATCAAGTTATTGATCACCTCCCTGACTAAGGCCCTTCTCTCCTGATCACTCAGGTTAGATGGCTAGCCAGCTAAAGGAAAAGTCCTGGTGGTTCCAAACATCTTCCATTTACGGATGATGGAGGCCACTGTGCTCATTGAAACTTTCAGAGCAGCAGAAATTTTTCTGTATCCTTTCCAAGCCTTGTGCCTTGAGACAATCCTGTCTCGGAGGTCTACAGACAATTCCTTTGTCTTTATGCTTGGTTTGTGCTTTGACATGGACTGTCAACCCTGGGACCTTATATAGACAGGTGTATGCTTTTTCAAATCATGTCCAATCAACTGAATTTACCACAGGTGAACTCCAATGAAGCTGCTGAAACATCTCAAGAATGATCAGTGGAAACAGAATGAACCTGAGCTCAATTTAGAGCTTCACGGCAAAGGCTGTGAATACTGATGTACATGTGATTTTTCAGGTCTTTTATTTTTAATAAATTTGCAACAATTTCAAAAACTCTTTTTTCACATTGTCATTATGGGGTATTGTGTGGAGAATTTTGAGGAAATAAATGAATTTAATCCATTTTGGAATAAGGCTGTAACAAAAATGTGGAAAAAGTGAAGCGCTATGAATAATTTCCGGATGCACTGTATATATAGATGCATTAGTTGCAGAATTTTATAGCAGTTTAACGATTTAAATGCTTTTTATTGGATATTACATCATTCAATGCGACTACGCATGACTTTACGGAGAGCTTACAACCTACTAACTATGGTTTGCCTTAAGAGCATGTGGTGCAACCGAAGTAAGAACAAGTTTAGTTATAAACTAGCTAGTAGTTACTAAGCCCTTAATGTGGACTTTACGCTCCAGTTTAAGAAAGAACTTACGAACAGCTGGTGCAACCCTCCCCTGGCGCATATAGAGAGAGGAGTGTTTCTACAGATGGTTTGTCAAGCCCACTCACCTGTGTGAGGCATACTGTGAAATGCACTCTAAAATCCTTTACTCACCTTTATTAATATCCTAGCAGTATTTGTCCAACATTCCAAATCTTCTGAACTCATATGATCACTATGTGTCTGAAACAGACAAGTATTAATATTATTATGAATTTTATATATTTGAACATTGCTCTAAACATCTTTAGTGTTCTGTGGAGAAGAAAAGTCATATAGGTTTATGAAAACATGAGGGCTGGTGAGATTATTTCTAAATTAAATAATACTTTTATTCAGCAAGACTGCATTAAATGTACTGTACATGGATGATTTTAAATGTTGAGTCCCATCAAACCTGTTGTGTTTTGTATTCTATTTTTATGCATCATAATAAATCTAATAAATGTAAGATCTTAAAATCGAAGTAACACATTGCAAGTAACTTGAGTTACTTAATCTTACTACTTTCAAGTAACTAATAAAGTAACACATTACTTTTTAATTTCCAATAAAATATTCAAGTTACTTTTCTAAAAATAAACACCACTGGATACTTTGTTTTATCCTTTATTGACTGACAGCTCTACTGTTCCCATGTTGAGGCTAAATGCAGAGAGTAAATTTGTTTTAGTAAATGTACGATGTGAAAAAAATTATACTTTATAGTCCTAGCTAAAAGGTTACCATGTATTTACTCATCTCACCTGCACAAAATCAGTTATAAATAGTGAAATGCAAACTTAGAATCTTAGTTGCAGAAGAGTTTGAACTTTCTTTTATGCATCCTATTCTTCATGTAATCATGTAAATTGTGCAGACATTAAATTATATTCCCTTTAGCCTGAGGTTTATTTACTTCATATGACACATTTAATGTAAAAGGGCCATACATTTGTCAAAAAAATGTTTAATGTAATTACAAACAAGCAAGCTCACCCCAAGAGTAAAGTGCTTTCCTTAAAGTCGCCATGAAATGGAAGTTAAAATTGTCCTTTTTTCTCCCTATCATGACGTACATCCACTTGAAAAGGCCTTGGAATGAGAAAAAAAGTAGGTCCCTTTTGTTCTTTGGTAACTGATAGGATTTCTGGAAGTTGCTTACAAAATGAAAAAGATTGACAAAAGGATGAGGGCAGAGCAAAAATGAGACACGCCCTGATAGCATGTGACCAAGAAGTGAAGAAAAGTCATTTTGATGAAGGAGAGAAGGTTATGGTATTTCATTAAATATTCTGAAGGCAAATTCATTTTATAATCAGCTCTACAGTACCTGACAAACGTCTTGTCGACGATCCAAGTTTTAGGAACAACAAATAATAACTTGACTTCTAGTTGATGATTTGGTATCAGAAGTGGCTTATATGACAAAGGCCTCTAGATTACGCTTATTTGACCGAAATAAAATATGATCATGCTTTGATTTTTAAGGATTTAATTAGGACAGTAAGATCTGACTTTGCTTAGACAAAAGTCTTGCCACTTAACAGAAATAATGTCCAGTATAGAATATAAAGCCATGCTGCAGTGGAAAAAGAATGAATATTGTGTCTGACTCCATCATGAGCTTGGAGGACTGCATCCATACATCTCTGCAATGACTCAGATCACTTATTAATAAAGTCATCTGGAATGGCAAAGAAAGCGTTCTTGCAGGACTCCCAGATTTCATCAAGATGCTTTGGATTCATCTTCAATGCCTCCTTCTTCATCTTAACCTAGACATGCTCATAGTGTTGATGTCTGGTGACTGGGCTGGTCAATCCTGGAGCACCTTGACCTTCTTTGCTTTCAGGAACTTTGATGTGGAGGCTGAAGTATGAGAAGGAGCGCTATCCTGCTGAAGAATTTGCCCTCTCCTGTGGTTTGTAATGTAACGGGCAGCACAAATGTCTTGATACCTTAGGCTGTTGATGTTGCCATCCACTCTGCAAATCTCTCACACGCCTGAATGTAACCCCAAACCATGATTTTCCTTCACTAAACTTGACTGATTTCTATGAGAATCTTGGGTCCATGCGGGTTCCAGTTGGTCTTCTGTTGTATTGTGATGATTGGGATGCAGTTCAACAGATGATTCATTAGAAAAACTGACCTTCTGCCACTTCTCCAAATGATCACCTAGAAGTCAAGTTATTATTTATTGCTCTTACAACTATAATCAACGACAAGACATTTGTCAGGTAGTGTACATATAAAACTAAGAAAAGTATATTTCTATTTCATTCCTACTTTAAGCATTTAAAAACATTTCTAGTTCCTTTTTCAAAGAAGTAACTCAAGATTGTATTACATCACTTTTACAAGTAACTTTCCCCAACTCTGTCCACAGGAGCGGGATTTCTGTGTGATCTCTGTACCTAAACTGGCTGCAGATTTCCCGCTGCTGCAGTCCTTTATCAGAGTCGTTCCTCGTGACACAAGCACCTTCCCGCAGGAACTCTACCTGTGTCACCGATGGGGACTGACCAGGTACTGAATCATTTAACTGAGCTGACAAAGACCATGACACTTTAAACAGCATAAGACACTCTACACACTTTAAACAGTGTATGATGGTTGATAATGTTTTTTTTAAAGGTCCTGGGAAGTGCTTTGAAATGTGCATTTTTGTCCCATGTCTGACATAATCTCAACTGAAACATGGAGAGAGGGTGGGACTAGAGCTTAGATCGAGCCCAAAAAATTAAACCCGACCCTTCTCGAGCCCGTGCACCTTGTGTCCGAGCCCAACCCGGTCCGACACATTAACTGTAATTATGAGCCTGATTTAAAGCCGACTATTTTTTTAAATACGTGGGCCGTTATAACAGACATTCTCAACTACAATTCTGAGTTGTTTGAACTACAGAAATTAGTTTCGATTTATCTTACCTCGCTCTCAGGGGTATGCTTGAAGAAGTGACAAGAGGACATTGAAGGCGGACTATCATCTTTTCTGCATACCTGTCTACCCTCCCGTTTTTACTGGGATTCTCATGTTTTTTTTTACCATTCTATCCTACTATCATCCCGTTTAGGCATTTTCCCATATCTTTCTATCTCGTCATAATTTTCGTGACAAACAAGTTTCTACCAACGAAAACTAGATGAAAACTAAATAAAATTAAGTGATGATGACGACAACTATAATACAAATATACTGACATTTTTGTTGACTATCAAAAATGAGACGAGAACGTGATTGAGGGATGTGTTTTGGTAAATATCCAATCGGAATTAATCTTGGTGTGTGACGCATTACGCACAACATGAAAACAGCTTCATTCAGGACGCCATTCAGCGATGTGTTTATTCTTA
The DNA here is from genome assembly GCA_903798195.1 of Danio kyathit. Taxonomy (NCBI): domain Eukaryota; kingdom Metazoa; phylum Chordata; class Actinopteri; order Cypriniformes; family Danionidae; genus Danio; species Danio kyathit. The sequence continues at coordinate 56,336,165 of LR812538.1, read as the reverse complement.
CGTCTGTAAGGATGTAATGATACTGTAGTGCTATAATCTCCGCTTATCAGGGAGTCGCATTTAACATACAAGATAATGAAACTGCCTTCAAGTGAAGCGCAATTTTATTTTTTACGTACATTTTTGCTTTGGAATTCCTCTGTGAGCTAACAGAGCCATGGGATTGAGTGCACATTTTACAAGACAACACATTAATATCAGTGACATGTCATTACTTATTTACTCTAACTATTTTAAGCACTTTCAAAGATTGAGGGTCCTATTTTAACAATCTAGGTGCAAAGTCCAAATCGCAGGGCGCAAAAGCATTAAGGGCATGTCAGAATCCACTTTTGCTATTTTAAGGACGAAAAATTCCGCTTTGCGTCGCGGCGCATGGTCTAACAGGGTTGAGGCTTATTCTCTTAATTGCGTTATAGGTGTGTTCGAGAATAAACAAATCAGAGTCTCATCTCCCATTCCCTTAAGAGTCTGTTGCGTCGAGCCATGTGCATTTGCTATTTACATGGCGGACTTTGATAGTGGAAAAAACTGAGCGCTTCACTAGCGAGAAAACAATTAAACAGAGCATCTACAGCGCAAGAATGAGAGAATGAGCCTCCTCATTCTTTACTTTCACTCTCGTGGATAATGAAACGTGTTTGTACACACAGACGTCCATTAGCCTATACATAATTATTTAGTTTGTTGTGTAAAAAGATTATTCAAAAATATTTCTAAATTCAGTTCTAATTTCCAGCTAACGATAAATGAACAATAATAATAAAGTGTGGTCAAAAAAACTGAGTTTTATCCAAACACACATGCTATGCCCCATATGGTCTAAAAGCTGACAGGTAAGCAATCTAAGCTTGTTTGTATAAAACAAATATAAATATGCATATAATAAATAATACTACTAATAATAACATTATACAAAAGCAATTTGTCACGAATAAACTGAAACAAAGCCATCCGAGATGAAGAAAGCATGAAGGCAGTAGTTTTTATATTTATGTAGGCTAGAAAGTAATAATTTTGTAATATGTTAATCCTTTAATTTTTTATTTGTAAAGATATTTGCGTATCGCTCTACATCCTGTGTGTATTAAGCAATGTTTAAGCGAGGTGCACATCTAACGCGCTCTGCGCTGGACTTTTAGACCTCCTCTTAGCTGGTCTATTGAACTGTCTATTCTAGTTTCTCAAAATAGCAACGCGCCAGCACGCGCCTCAACACACCTCCTTTTTTAGACCAGAACGCCTATGGGCGCACATATGAGTGCAAATGCATTTGCTATTTAAACAGCGTGGTGCAAAACGCCAAAATGACTCTTGCGTCGAGCTGAAACTAGCAAACAACAATTGCATCGCGCCGCATTGAGCCGGGTGTATGATAGGGCCCTTAATGACTTTGAAACTGTTCAACAAACTGGTTAAAAAAGACTAGTAGTTTACCACAATAAAATAAAAGGTTTGCTAAATAATTGAACAATGCTGCATTTTCAGATGGCTACTGTTTTTACAAGTGGATTGATTGCCGGCACATAATTTTACATATTACTTATGATATAAAATAAACAATGCACATCTATTTTTTGGTTTTCAATGGAAAAGCTATATTCCATATTTTAATTAGAACCGTTTTATTTAATTTTAAGTGAGAATATTTTATAGAAATAAATGTATACAATATTTAATTAAATTACACCTAAATTAACCAAATATATTTTAGTCACTAAATATAGAGTAGATTAGTCGACTAAAATCGAATAAAATTTAGTCGACTAAAACTAGACTAAACCTAAAATGATAAAGAAGACTAAAATATGTTCCCCCACAACTCCAAAGGACATGCGGTACAGGTGAATTGGGTAAGCTAAATTGTCCGTAGTATGTGTGTGTGTGAATGAGTGTGTATGGTTGTTTCCCGGTGGTGGGTTGCAGCTGGAAGGGCATTCATTGCGTAAAACATATGCTGGATAAGTTGGCGGTTCATTCTGCTGTGGCGACCCCCAGATTAATAAAGGGACTTAGCTGAAAGAAAGTGAATGAATGATTGAAGACTAAAATATGACTAAAACTAAAATGGATTTTCAGTCAAAAGACTAAGACTAACACTAAATCAAATTTGTAGTCAAAATTAACAACTGCATCAAAGAGCTATTTATCAAAGAGCTAATTTATGTTTTAACTTTATTTGGCTTGAAACTACATTGAAAATTAATATATAAACGGCCGCGTTCATTATGCAATCTCTGAATCAGTCAATTCATGTAACGCCTGGTTTCACACTCCACGTGCAGGAAGTTGCTGCGGGCCTTGGTGCAGATGAAAAGTAAAAATAAAAAGGTGTATTTCTATATAAAGATAAGTAATGTAATGTGTATTTATATAGCGCATTTATTGTGTATGGCCATACACCCAAAGCGGTGTTACAATCATGAGGGGAGTCTCTCCACACCACCACCAGTGTGTAGCATCCACTTGGATGATGCAACGGCAGCCACAGGACAACGGCGGCCAATGCGCTCACCAAACAACCAGCTATTGGTGGAGTGAAGAGACAGTGATAGAGCCAATTCGGTGGATGGGGATGATTAGGAGGCCATGATGGGTAAGTGCCGGATTGAGGGACTTTGGCCAGGACACCCTGGGTTACACCCCTACTCTTACGAGGAAGTGCCATGGGATTTTTAATGACCACAGAGAGTCAGGGCCTCGGTTTAACGTCTCATCCGAAAGACGAAATAGATAGGTAACTAGATAGAATAGAGATAGATCGATCTTTGCAGCAGCCCCGATCAGCTGCGAAGCTCATTACAGACCATTCACACACTGGCAATGAAAAGTTCCATTCATACATCAAATGTTTAGAGACTTAATAAATGTAACAAATGAAACCTTATTGCAAAGTTATAACAAGTAAAACTTTGAAAATACAGACCTGGATCCTGGATTTATTTGTGCTTCAGAAACCATCTAACTTTCTGTATATTCTCAGGAGATTGGGAGGTGCGTGTGGCGGTTGTCGTCAGATATCCCAGCAGTCCAGAGTTTACAGAGATTCTCAGCCAGAGAGAGTCCATCATTGAAGATCTGGATCTGTTCCTGCAGGCCCGAAAAAACTCGGTCCGTCACTGAACACACACTTGATGATCTCAGACTGCAGACAGATGATTTGAACAATGTTTCTTCTCCTCAGGATGGAACGGCTCTTCAGGCATTCGTGGCTCATGTTGAGGGTCGAGTTGTTGGTTTGATAATCACCAGAGATGAAGAGGTGAATATTTAGCTTTATAGGCTGTCGAATGATTGGCTCTAATTGGCTGGTGAACATCTAAGGTGTGCACATTATTTTCAGATAAATGCACAGCTAAAGTAGTTCCAGGCAGGTTCTTGACATCACAGATATGTATCACTAGTACACTGTAAAAGTCATATTGTAATTGTTAATTGCATTATAGGATGTTGATCTCTGCTCTGTCGAAAATTTTATTTAAATTTAACAGTATAGCAAAGCAACTTTTATTGGCATTTTAGTAGTTTGAGACAAGATATTGTTTAAAAAAAAAAAAAAAAAAAATACACTCACCAGGCCCACTTTATTAGGTACACCTTCACTAGTACAGGGTTGGACCCCACTTTTGCCTTCAGAGCTGCCTTAATGCTTCATGACATAGATTCAACAAGGTACTGGAAATATTCTCAGAGATTTTGCTCCATATTGACATGATAGCATCACGCAGTTCCTGCAGATTTGATGCTGTGATGAATTTGGTCAGCAACAATACTCAGGTAGGCTGTGGCGGTTGACACAATGCTCATTGGTACTAATGGGCCCAAAGTGTGCCAAGAAAACCATCCCCCACACCATTACACCACCACCACCAGCAGCCTGAACCGCTGATCAAGGCAGGATAGATCCATGCTTTCATGTATGTTGATGTCAAATTCTGACCCTATCATCAGAATGTCGCAGCAGAAATTGAGACTCATCAGACCAGGCAACGTTTTTCCAATCTTTTATTGTCCAATTTTGGTGAGCCTGTGTGAATTGTAGCCTCAGTTTCCTGTTCTTAGCCTACAGGAGTGGCACCCAGTGTGGTCTTCTGCTGCTGTAGCCCCAAGGTTGGATGTGTTGTGTGTTCAGAGATGCTCTCTTTCATACCATCGGTTGTAACAAGTGGTTATTTGAGCTACTGTTGCCTTTCTATCAGCGGAAACCAGTCTGGCCATTCTCCTCTGACCTCTGACATCAACAAGGCTTTTGCGCCCACAGAACTGCCGCTCAACTGGATATTTTCTCTTAACAGGACCATTCTCTGTAAACCCTAGAGATGGTTGTGCATGAAAATCCCAGTAGATCAGAAGTTTCTGAAATATTCAGACCAGCCCGTCTGGCACCAACAACCACGGCCACGTTCAAAGTCACGTAAATCACTTTTCTTCCACATTCTGATGCTGCGGTTTGAACTGCAGCAGATCGTCCTGACCATGTCTACATGCCTAAATGCATTGAGTTTCTGCCATGTGATTGGCTGAGAAATTTGTGTTAACAAGCAGTTGGAACAGCTGTACCTAATAAAGTATATATATAGTAGAACCAAGTTTGTAAAATAACAGAACATATACTGGCAGCTCATTTGCAGGTTTTTTGCCTATTCGAGCATTTGATTCCTCCTTTGAGAATGCATTTTGATTTATTATTTGATAGTTTGAGCATTTGAATTTATTATTTGGGTAGTTGTTTTGAGTGTTTTATTTATTATTTGATCGTTTTTGGGCATTTGATTTTTCATTTTAATTTTGTTAGGAAAACATTTAGTACAAAAACTTGATAAAAATGTCTGTAATACAACAGTGGCTTTAGGTGTGCACTGTAAAAATGCTTGGTTCGCAGTCAGTCACAATTGATTTGTGTTGGGATAACATGAAGGTATTGTCAACTTATTCGTTTTACAATTTAAGTGGATTGAATATAAAACAATTCAGTTGTTCCCAAAAAAACTCAAGAATTGTGTTGTTTCAGCTCATTTTAAATAAGTAGTTTTAGCAAACAGCAAACATAATTTGTTCAGTGATAGGAACTCATATACTGTAAAAAAGATGCTGGGTTCCACACAATTCCTTCATGTTGTCCCAACACAAATCAATTAAGTTAACTTAATTGTTTTTACAAATTGAGCTGAATTAAACAGAGCACAATTAAGTTCCCATCAAAAAACTCAAGAGTTGTGTTCTTCATTCTTTCACAGGACATTGAGTTCATCCGAGCGAATTTTGACATTGAACGGTTCATGTACTTCAGCCACAATCAGCGAGAGGAACACGGTCGACTGTGCCATTTTCTCCTCAGCCCTGTTTTCCAGCATTACACTAAGTATATCTTCAGAGAGGTGCTGCGTTTGGCACACAAGTCCTGTCTTTATTACCTCCTCCATCCACTCAATCACTGCCATAAGGTGGGCATGCAGCAGAAATTACACAAAAACAATTCAGTATTTTTGTGCTGTTTTCTAAATCAGTTTAAGATGAGGCACTGTAGGAAAAATAAGAGTTTTTTCATACTCACATTGGTATTATTTACACTGAGTAAAGCACATATTCAGTACCTGAGGTGATCAATGCCATAGTAGTTTATGCTGTTGTTTTGATGCGATGTTTGCAGAATATAAACGGCTTCTAAAATAGAAATTTCCAACATTACACCAAGTATATTGTCAGAGAGGTGGCTGTGTTTGGCACACAAGTCCTGTCTTTATTACCCTCCTCCATTCACTCCATCACTGTCATAAGGTGGGCATGTGCCTTTTTCCTTGCTCAATTTAGGTGAGGCACTGTAGGGGAAAAAGAGGGGTTTTTCATGCACTGGTAGTTTTTGAGATTTTGGCCTTTTCAAAAGGTTTTTATCAGTCTAATATAAAGGAAACAACTCAAAATTATATATTTCTCCCACAACTGAGCCATAAATCTGCTTTACAGCTGCAGGAGGGGATTGTTTCAGAAACATTTTTTGTTGTGCTGGTTGAAAGTCTCTTCACATTCAAATAGTAATGATTGTAAATGATCTAAATGTATTTATATGTATTTTTACATTCTGGGTAAGCCATAAGACTAAAAAAATGTTCATCCAATTAAATATTGTCGGGCCAATAATTCCCATAATTCTGATAAACAGCCCAAACTGTCTGTCAGCAAATGTAGATTTGTACATCTGCGCAGCCAGAGTAAGGCCCAATCTTAATTCTACCCCTTACCCCCTTAGCCCTCCCCCTTACCCCTACCCCTCGTTTTGCGTGTTCCCGTGAAGAGGTAGTGGTTTCCCAATTCTCTTTAGCTTGAAGCGATTTTTCAGGACCACACTCGAAACCAAGGGGTAAGAAAATTACCGAGAATACACCAGCCTCAGCTGCACCCGGAAGTAAGGAGATCCACAAATTAGTATTTTTTGTCATTATTACGAATTTTTACAACAAACAAACATATGTTTTAATATATTCATAACCTTGTTCGTGTTTTACCGTCATGCTTTTTAAAAAAAAACGCTAAAATAAAAACTGCTAAATTTCGCAATCTATAATCCATAATCATAACTCCTGTGTAGCAGTCCCACAACATTCTGACACTCGAATACTCTGTCATGATATATGCCTTCAGTGATTTCCTGAAGATAAATACCAAAAAATAAAGCAACTGGAATAACTACAGCAGTCGTGATCGTCTGATCTCATATGAAGCAAGAGATCGTGATGACATATGATGACGTGTGCAGATGCTGTCCCAATTCTTAGGGGTAAATTTTGAAGCCCTTCTCCTTAACCCTCGGTTGTAAGGGCCAAGGGGAAGGGAAAGGGGAAGGGGTAGGGGTACAAAAGAATTGGGATTGGGCCTTAGTAACAGTGGTGAAAACAAATGGTAAATCAAAACTTTTAAAATTCCTTAATGTATATTGGAGTTAGTTTTGCAAACCAGAGCAAGGATGACACCATGGCTGAAGTATTTCTTGTAGACAGGTAATGTTTTGTTTTAAAAGTATTTTAGTCACGCAAAGCTGATGTAGATCGTGTTGTTTTATGAATGGGTTATATACACAGAAGTGTTGTTCAGCCACTGAAATCTTCCAGCGAAAGATTGATGTGACTATTTTCAGTTTCATAAGGGACTTTTTACAGCATCGATAATGAATCGATAAGAAGCAACAAACTGAAGATATGGTAATGCGCACCTGTCAATCAATATTGGTGGGCGGAGGGACCGCACTCCTACGTCAAGTTGCGGTCGATCTCAAAACCGCTCCAATTGGTCCACCGTTTTTATGTTGTTAAATTGAAAAAAAAAGGACTGGGTGTGTTTATATCACCCCAATATGACGGTCTATACACTACACCTATATGTCTGTCCAAACAACATTTTTCACCATAGGTGCGCTTTAATCATTAATTCAGAAATAGAATATACAAACAAATTGGCAGAGGTGGAAAGAGTAATAAAATCTTGTACTCAAGTAAAAGTACTGTTACTTACAAAATTTTTTACTTAAGTAAAAGTAAAGTTACATGTCTATAAATCTACTCAAGTAAAAGTAAAAAATAACTCATTAAAAATGTACTCATGAGTAAAAAGTAAAGAGTAACTATTTCTCAAAAGGGACAAGATTATAAATCTCCAAATAGTTGTTTTTATTTAAGTAACTTAAAAAATTAAAGACCTATAACAAAAAAGTATATAATTATTTAAAATATTTTACAGATTATCCTATTTAACAATTTATACAAATTCAAAAATTCTAATGCAACATCTGCTGTGTTAGCTAAATGGGCTATATGCACACAGACTTTTAATTTTTAGCCAGGAGCCCAAATGCTCCTGTTGAGTTGTGTTTCCATTTCAAAATTGTCACCTTTAAGATCTGTTTCTTTAAAAATCAGCAATCTTCACTGCTGTTAGATATATGATATGAAGGGGCTCTCATATCGGACTAAGAAGCACTGCATTAATGTCCATTTCTCCCGCCATGTCTTTAAAATATAAACAGTTTGTTTTACCCCAGTGTTTTGGTTGTTGCTAGATCAATACACTTGCGGCCGGAAGTTAACGAGAATTGTTTATATTATTTATTAAACTTCACATTTGTTGTATTTTATTAACGTCTACCCCCAACCCAACCATCACAGTAACGTAAAAACAGTAGTTGTATTGAGTATTATTTATGCTATTTATTAAATTACCCAATAAATTGTATTTTTTAAAGCCTACCCTCACCCCAACCCTAAACCCAACCATCACAGTACTGTAAAAAATATTAATTATTGTTATACATTCATTCATTCATTTTCTTTTCGGGTTAGTCCCTTTATTAATCCGGGGTCGCCACAGCGGAATGAAGCGCCAACTTATCCAGCACATGTTTTACGCAGCGAATGCCCTTCTAGCAGCAACCCATCCCTGGGAAACTAATACACACTCATACACTACGGACAATTGTTAGCGTACCCAATTCACCTGTACCGCATGTCTTTGGACATGTGGGGGAAACCGAAGCACCTGGAGGAAACCCACGCCAACACGGGGAGAACATGCAAACTCCACACAGAAATGCCAACTGACACAGCCGAGGCTCGAACCAGCGACCTTCTTGCTGTGAGGTCACAGCACTACCTACTGCGCCACCGCGTCGGCCTATTGTTATACAGGTCATAAAAATGCTGCTATATTGATGTGCATAGCACACATCCAGCCGGCCGCGTATCCGATCTAGACTTTACCTCAGTATTTTCAATGGAATTTCTGCGCTAGCCTGTTGCTACTGACGGCGCTAGTGGTTACACCATCTTTCATCTAATTTTAACCTTGAACAACTAAATGAAATGCTTAAGTCTATTTAACTGGAATGTATTGTAACTACATTACAACATTGATGCTGTAAAAACAACCTTGTGAAATTCAAAATAGTCACATTAAGCTTTCACCGGAAGTTTATCGTTGGCTTTTAAAACTCTAACGGTGTCTAGAGCCCATTGTGCATAAACAATTTGCTCCAAATCCCTGTTAATATCTAATCTTTGTGCTAACGAACATTAGCAATGTTACGAACACAGTTGGGTAAGTTACTTCCAAAATGTAATACAATATATATTCAAAGTTACTGTCATTTCTTTTTTGTAATTAGTTACATTACAATATTAATATCTCAGAAATGTATTACGCTGCTTTTGTATTACTTTTAGGTTACTTTAACCAAAATAACCACAGAAGTATGACTCTTATGAATTAAAGTATGAATTTTCAATAGTATGTCTATGTTATCAAATACATTTTGCTATTAATTGTAATTATTCTGAGAGATTTTTGTTTGCAAAAGGAGTCTGACAACAGCCAGTGCTCCACACAGAGATCTGATCATTTGACATACTGTATTTTATTTTAAATATATATTCATAGCGCTTCACTTTTTCCACATTTTTTTGTTACAGCCCTTATTCCAAAATGGATTAAATTATTTATTTCCTCAAAATTCTACACACAATACCCCATATTGACAATGTGAAAAAAGAGTTTTTTAAATTGTTGCAAATTTATTAAAAATAAAAAACCTGTAAAATCACATGTACATCAGTATTTACAGCCTTTGGCGTGAAGCTCTAAATTGAGCTCAGGTACATTCTGTTTCCACTGATCATTCTTGAGATGATTCAGCAGCTTCATTGGAGTTCACCTGATAATATCCACTGATTTTTATATAGTCGATCAAATGAACTTAAACTATTAAAAATCCAACAAACATTTGTTTTGGCCCAAACTACAAAAACAAGCAAATTTAAAATCGTTTTAGTATTGGTTTTGCTTAAGCTGCACACTAGTTTGATCATGTAAACATGTCATTATAACTATATTGTATAAATATTATTACAAAGGCCTATCATGCTGACAATAAAAACTAAATGGCATGATATAACAGGTGATTGTCCTCTGAGTGCACCTGAAAAGACATATGACACTTCTCATAAAGCTTAAGCTGATGCACTCGGTAGGCAAACCCTGCGAGTTGCTTTTCGCTATGTGCTGCGCACGCGCTGCTTCAGCTTTTTTTCTGCGATGGGAAAAAAAAGTCTCCCCGCACTCACCCCGGTCTGAATCATATTATGTGCGCGCTGCTTTATTTCCGCATAGTAATGATCTTTATATCGCGGATCAAGTGCAGTGAAGTGTAAAATTATTAATGAGTCATATACAGTACAGTAGCTTACCTTGTCATTGCTGGAGTTGACAGGCATTATGCTGATAAACCTCCTAAACTCCGGCGATAAATCCAACTCCAGCAAAAGTAAATAGACAAGTTTACCGCTGATTTTTCTCACGCTGCTGCTGCAGTGACGTGGCTTCCGGGCGCGAATCCCTTATTCTTTTTCCGTTGCATTTCTTTATATATTTATTTTTTACTCAGTAACGGATATGATTTAAAATGTAGCGAAGTACAATACTTTAGGCAAATCATACTTAAGTAAAAGTAAAATTACAGATTTTAAACACTACTCTAAAAAGTACAAATTCTCAAAAAAACTACTTAATTACAGTAACGTGAGTAAATGTAATTCGTTACTTTCCACCTCTGCAAATTGGTATGTTTAAACATAACCTTTTAGAAAACGTGTAATACAATTTTGTTATGCAATTCTTAATGTAATCAATCAATTAGAAATATGGGGAAAACCATTAGTTATTTTTTTACCCTATTCACACACCGTGTCCTAACAACACGTGAGAGCGACAAGCAATTTGGACGTCTGCACCAAACGCAAAGCGACACAACAGAAACATTTAAATACCAGCCATTCATTTAAATATCAGCCACTATCACCAACAAGGAAATGGTATGTGTTATAATCGAATTAGTACATATTTAACATTATTAAAAGTACATAGGCCGAGTGACTGATGCTGTTAGTTTGCACAGTGAACCGTTAGTCACAGTTCTGACTTTCATTTTTAAACCGTTTATTAGTTATTTTATTTTCAAGATCTGAGGTGAACTATCTCCTGCTGCTTTCAGTATGTTGGCAATAAATACGACGTAAAATGGCATTTAAACTCACATTGGTAAAATTGAACACTAAATAAAGCCCAAAATCAGTTCCTGAGGTGATCATTGCCATAGTATTTTGCTGTTGTTTTGCTGCGATGTCGCAAAAATATATATGGCTTCTAAAATAAGCATTTCACATGTTGCAGTCGCAGATGGTTAGGATAAAAACTCCTTTTAACATGGAAAAGATTCATAGCGTTACATCACTGTTGCGCGTAGTTATGAGACGGTGTTAAGAAGTAAAACAACTGAAGACATTATATTTTATTTCTAAAGATTAAAGAGTTTCCCAGTGTTGGGTTGCGGCCGAAAGGGCATCCACTGCATAAAACATGTGCTGGATAAGTTGGCGGTTCATTCCGCTGTGGTGACCCCTAATAAATAAAGGGACTAAGTTTAAAAGAAAATGAATTAATTAATAAATTAAAGATTAAAGAGATAGTGGACCTAAAATTAACACTCAATTGCTGTTCACTCACCCTCAGGCCATGGAAAATCTACAGCTTAATTGTTTCTTCTGTTAAAGGAAAATTTAAAGAACAATTTTTTTTTTGCTGAAACTATGGTGATTTATTATTGCAAGTAAACAACTTCTAGGGTCAAAAAACATACAAGCATTACAAAATGAATACCTAATACTCCTGATGATACATTGAGGTCTTGTAAAATGAAAGAATCAGCTCCTGGAGAGTTACATAAAAGCTCTTCTCATGTGGCATTATTTGCTCATCAACACGTCTTCATTTGTCCTGTTTGTTTTCAGAACTTCAGCGCTCACTCTCTGACAGCCGTGCTGAACTTCATGGTCCCCGTAAGTCCGAGACGACAGATAATATACCCGCTGGAGGAGCTGGGCATCAATGCACCATCCCAGCAGATCACAAAACTACAGGTCAGACCAAAACTACTGTACTTCTGAAATAGAAAAATAATCCAAATCCTAGAATAAAAACAGTGGGAGCATCTATAGTTGAAATTATAGCATGAGCAGTTTTGGAGGGTCCTGAAGCATGCTAATAAGCGCTAGGAGTTTGTTTGTTTGTACCCTTAAATTATAATACAGTATGTTTATTATCTGTATGCTACATTTTGCGTTTGTGAAAATCATTATGATAAAAAGAAAAGTATAATATTTTTCTGCCAAAACTACATTGTCTTTAATAAGCAAACACATCATTTATGAGAGAAAGTTTGAATTTGATTGTTTTTACTTACTTATTATTGAATTTCCCTATTTTATTTATTAAAAATTGAGAAATTTAAAGACCCTGCAAAGAAATAGTAAAATATATTTAATGATTTATTGATAAGAAATGAATTTATATTGCTGAAAAATATTTAAAGAGTTCACACTTAGCTGATAATTGATTATAAAGCTTGTTTGGCATGCTGTCCCAGGAGAGAGCCCTGAGCTCAGAAGATTCTCGAGCCTGAGGCTCCCTCCATTTGAAGGGTGAGAGGGGAGTTTGAGCTCAGGTAGATCTCGAGAACTCCCCTGCTATAAGTAACAAATATGAAATTCTGCTGGCTAGAGTTCGTCAATGGTGCCAATTTGGTTTGTTCAATTCACCTATGTCGCATGTGTTTGGACTGTGGGAGGAAACTGGGGAACCCGGGGTAAACCCACGCGAGCACAGGGAGAACATGTAAACTCCGCACAGAAATGTCGGCTGGCTTGGTAAGGACTTGAACCAGTGACATTCTTGCTGTGAGGCAACTGTGCTAAAAAGGGAGGAGGAGTAGGGGTGGAAGGGGGGATTCCTCAAAACGAAGATACGGGTAAGAATTTCTGATTATTTATGCTGAGTTAGGAATTGACTGATTGGTGGATCGTGTATTAGCTAATGCTGGACCAGCCGTGTTCATTCATAAGCACATGCTCCTCTCGAAATTATTTTATAAATAAACCACACATACAGTTGAAGTCAGAATTATTAGCCCCCCTTAATTATTAGACCACTTGTTTATTTTTTTCCCAGTTTCTGTTTAACGGAGAGAAGATTTTCTCAACACATTTCTAATCATAATAATTTTAATAACTCATTTCTAATAACTGATTTATTTTATCTTTGTCATAATGACAGTAAATATTATTTGACTAGATATTTTTCAAGACACTTCTATACAGCTTAAAGTGACATTTAAAGGCTTAACTAGGTGAATGAGGTTAACTAGGCAGGTTAGGGTAATTAGGCAAGTTATTGTATAACAGTGGTTTGTTCTGTAGACTATCGAGAAAACATATAGCTTATAGGGGCTAATAATATTGACCTTAAAATGGTTTTAAAAAAATTAAAAACTGCTTTTATTCTAGCCGAAATAAAACAAATAAGACTTTCTCTAGAAGAAAAAATATTATCAGACATACTGTGAAAATTTCCTTGCTCTGTCAATTATTATTTGGGAAATATTAAAAAAAAAATATATATATATATATATATATTAAAAAAAATCAAAGGGGGGCTAATAATTCTGACTTCAACTGTATATACACACACAAGCCCGTAGCCTGCTTGGTGAAAGGGCTGGTTCTTTTTCTCAAAAAGTTGACCTCTCATTTTCATTTTCTATTAAATTATGAGGTTTAAATACTGCATTTAGTGACATTTAAGCACTATTTCTAGCTGGATTAGCTAGTCCGATGGTCATCATAACCTCACTTTTTGATGTAGGCCTACTAAAAATATTTCTTAAAATTTAGAATAAAGAAATATTAAGAAAAAAAATCTTATTTTTAAAATACAAATTTCTTACATATATCATTAGGGGAAAAATAAAATCTGCCTATTGTGCCATTTATTAGGCAAATAACAAACTGAGCAGCACTTTCAACTTTCCTCAGTCAGAATTTGGCCATTTGAAAATTTAACAATTAAAACAACAACAACAACAACAATAATAATAATAATAATAATAATAATAATAAAAAGAGCTTGACGATTTTTCTAGCCTCTCTTGTGAAAAAAGTACATTTGAAAATATATGAATAACAACAATAGCCAAATTAGTATTAAAATGAACTTTAATATGGGCCGCTTTTGGTGCTTCACACTTTTTATTGGTCATTTTTTCTTTCAAGAATAAGTTCCAAGATTTAGAATAAAAGTTCCTTCTAAAACGTTTTCTCTGTTTAACAACATAGGCCTAAAGTAGGTCAGTAGTGAAAGATGACTTGTACGTTCCGCTTGGTCTTAAAGCCTTTTATGGGTTATTTTCATAATTTATGATGACTTAGCAGTCAAAATAGGACAAATGGCCAAATCTATGGACAAATTCTGGACCTTTGTCAGTGGGGGGTGGGTCTTTCAAACTACCCGAACCCTCCTGGCTAGGGCCTGACACACATATACCCTTTTCTGTTTTTGTTTTATTACTATATGCATATTTTGACATTTTCATGCATTTCTTACAAGTCAAAAATGAAGCAGATTGTTCAGAAAAATCCCCTTAAGTATGAGTTTTAATTACAACATGGCATGCTTTAGTAATCACACCGAGTAAGAAATCGTGCCACAAGAGGGTGCTGTGCAGTAAAAGAACGCTCATCACTGCTAATCTCACACACTTCTCCATCACCACTAAACTATCCAGAGCCAGCATGACATCTCTGTTTCCTGTCACATTTATCAATCATTAACTGAAGCCGCCTGCATTAGTGCACTCGTTAGGCTTCAGGATCGGTGAGTGTACGTGAAGCAGCTCACAGGCCGTTGTTGCCTGAGGTTATTGAACGTGTAGTTGTAGAGAAACAGAGGGATGATGGTGGTGGCAGATGGTGCTGAATGTTTACGCTGCTTTCTAACAGGTAAAGCTGCAGCGATCTTATCCAGCCATCATCAGAACAAGCAGCATCTGCTGCGGACGTGTGTGTGTGTGTGTGCATATGCATATGTGTGTGTGTGGGTGTGTATGTGTGTGTATGTGAAATTGTGCATATATTATATAATATATTATATATATATTATATATATATATATTATATAATTAATATATATATATATATATATATACTATATATATATATATTACACACACTATATATATATATATATATATATATATATAATATATATATATATATATATATATATATATATATATGTGTGTGTGTGTGTGTGTGTGTGTACAGTATGTATGTATGTATGTATGTGTTTGTACATGAGTGTGTGTTTGTTGTGTGTTTTATTTATGTATGGTGTGTTTTGTGTATGTCTGTTGTGTGTATTGTCTGTGTGCCTGTGTTAGGTGTGTATATCTGATTAGTATGTGTTTGGTGTACGTTTTTGTTTGTGTGTTGTATGTTTTGTGTCTGTGTCTATAGTCTGTGTTGTGTATGTGTGTGCATGTCTTGTGTGTATGTTTTGGGTGTATAAGTGTGTGTGTGTGTTTTGTGTGTATGTGTATGTGCAAATATTTATGTGTGTTTGTGCTTGTGTGTGTCTTATTTATGTATGGGTGTATGTGTTGTGTATGTGTGACTGTTGTGTGTATGTTTGTTTGTTTCTTTGTTTGTTTGTTTAGTGTGTGTTATGTGTATGTTTTGTGTTGTGAGTGCTATATATATAAAAATTTAGTGTGTGGTGTGTGTTGTATGTTTTGTGTGTATGTGTGTGAGTGCATATTATATATATATATATATATATATATATATATATATATATATATATATATATATATATATATATATATATATATATATATATAATATACAGCCATATCGATATTGTGATGGCATAATCGTGTATATAAAAAAGAAAATCAAACACAGAGAGTCTAAAAATCCTTGTGTATGAGGAACTACTTTTCTTCTTTCTGTCATTCACATCTACAGCTGATGGTCAGAACAGCCGAAACTGTTACTCATTCACAAACCTCACTTTAGAGCTAGTGTTTGAATGATTCTCTAGCGTAATGTCTACATTGATGACAAAACAGGTGATTTCGCTCACATTTTAAGATTATAAGACTGAACGACATGAAATGCCATCAGTCTACAGAGATTTCCCTGTATTTCTCTGTTGCAATCAGGAGATCACAATAATTAACTTCCAAAAAGCCAAAGCAGCGCAAACACTACCAGATTGCTGTTGTGTTTGCGATAAAAAAAAACGCTAAACACATGCGGGCATTTCTTCTTTCTTTCTGTTTACTGGACTAGTCTGCAGTAACGAAAACAGTAACAAAAGAGTAGCCAACACAAAATACATAAGTTCCTAATATGTGAGTCATCAACTCAATACACTACAATTACTATGGTATAAATACAGCACTACATACAAAAGATAGAGAGATCGACTCAGAAAGTCACTTACCTGTTTAATAATGATTTGATCAGCTGTAGTTTAAAATTATGCTGGGTTTTTCCTCCTCTAAGGGCTTATGTATGCAGTGTCTGTCGCTATCTTGTGGATGGCGCTGTCTCTCCTAAATTATAAATATTTAAAATAGGCACTATCCTTATAAATAAACTGCATAGTTGCAATGTAAACAACTACATTCTTGCCTAAAAAAGCCTCTAAAGTACATTTTGTTGTCTATGTGGGTGGAGTAATACAGAAGGGTGTACGAGTGTCGTTATTGCAGAGTATCACACGGCTATCAGCCAATCAGATTCGAGACAGACAACCAAACAGAACTGTTATATATATATACACAGTTGAAGTCAGAATTATTAGCCCCATTTTGAATTCTTTTTTCTTGTTTAAATATTTCCCAAATGATGTTTAACAGAGCAGGGACATTTTCACAGTATGTCTGATAATGTTTTTTCTTCTGGAGAAAGTCTTATTATTTTTATTTCGGCTAGAATAAAAGCAGTTTTAATTTTTTAAAATCCATTTTAAGGACAAAATTATTAGCCCCTTTAAGCGAATTTTTTTTTCTGATAGTCTGCAGAACAAACCATCGTTATACAATAACATTAACCTAATTAACCTAGTTAACCCTTTAAATGTCACTTTAAGCTGTATAGAAGTGTCTTGAAAAATATCTAGCAAATTATTATTTACTGTCATCATGGCAAAGATAAAATAAATCAGTTATTAGAAATGAGTTATTAAAACTATTATGTTTAGAAATGTGTTAAAAAAATCTTCTCTCTGTTAAACAGACATTGGGGAAAAAATAAACAGGGGGGCTAATAATTCTGACTTCAACTATATATATATATATATATGTGTGTGTGTGTGTGTGTGTGTGTGTGTTGTGTGTGTGTGTGTGTGCTTGTATTTGCATATGTATGTGTATATGTGTGTGAGTACTTGTGCGTGTGTGAGAGAGAAAGCTGGGGGGGGAGTTCACTTCACACCATGTTTCTTCATCAGTACAATCTAAATGAGCTAAATTAATGATGAGGTGTTATGACAGCACAGTTTTCTTCAATAAAACACCTCCGGAGAGCTTGAATAGGACGCTCGAGGTGTCGTCTATTACGCCTTCAAGCGTAAGTCTATAAAAAGTTGAAATTTGGTTACAAGCCCTAAGTAGGCTGTGTATTTTTTCTGTTAGTCTAATGCTTTTAGAGAAAGTTGAATCGTTCTTTGTGAAGACATGTGGAAATACAAAACTAGTTTAGTCAAATAAATAATTTGTTTTGTGCAGTATTTGTGCATTTTCTTGTTTTTCAAATTCAAATGTATTTCAAAATGATATTTTCTGTTTTTAAATCAATGTTTGTAGCATTATTTTGTTCACCCTGATGCCTACATATGAGCATTAGTCATGTGTAGGCCCACACGGAATCTGCCATGCAGAAATCCGCATATTTCTACAGGTTTTTAGTCCATCATTGAGTTTATTACAGTAATTTGCTTGTTTTAAATGTGTGTGAATTTAATATTTATTCAGTTTTGAAATTAATTTCAGTAATATTATTGACTAATATGAAAATGTTATATGATTTATTTACAATACAGTTTGTGAAGTCATATTTTCTGTCTTTTAGTGGATATATTATACGAGAGACTGCTTTGTTTAACAAATAAATGGATCTAATTAGATTTGCATTGTAAACATTAAATAAAAGTTAAAAAGCTATTATATTTTATTTCATATAGTTTTTAGTTATGATACTCCTAAAATCATTCCGCATAAATCTGCAGATTTTTTACTAAATTCTCTGCAGAAATAGCAAAAAATGTCCGCAGATTCTGTCTGGCCCTAGTCATGCGGTATAAACTTGTCACTCATGATTCATCATGTGGTTTCCTTTATTACCACCTGTATTATTATGATTATTATATTATTATTATGATTCAAGCTGAGATTGTATCTCTCAGTGATGCGATGTTAGACACAATGCACTCAATGGAGCTAGTGATTTCAATGTGAGTGGTAGGGTTAGAGATGGGGTTAGAGGATGAAAGACCATCATGAAACACCCAAACACATTTTTTGAGATATTGACAGCCATACAGTCCATCCGGAAAGTATTGATGGCGCTTCACTTTTTCCACATTTTTTTATGTTACAGCCTTATTCCAAAATGGATTCAATTCATTTATTTCCTCAAATTCTCAACAATACCCCATAATGACAATGTGAAAAAAGAGTTTTTGAAATCTTGCAAATTTTTAAAAATAAAAAACCTGAAAACAGATGTACATCAGTATTCACAGCCTTTGCTCAATACTTGTTGATGCTCTTTGGCAGCAATTACAGCCTCAAGTCTTTCTGAATATGATGCCACAAGCTTGGCACACCTGTCTTTGGGAGTTTTGCCCATTCCTCTTTGCAGTACCTCTCAAGCTCTATCAGGTTGGATGGGAAGCGATGGTGTACAACCGTTTTCAGATCTCTCCAGAGATGTTCAATAGGATTTAGGTCTGGGCTCTGGCTAGGCCACTCAAGGACATTCACAGAGTTGTTGTGAAGCCACTCCATTGATATTTTGGCGGTGTGCTTTGGGTCATTGTCCTGCTGGAAGATGAACCGTCGCCCCAGTCTGAGGTCAAGAGCAGGTTTTCATTCAGGATGTCTCTGTACATTGCTGCATTCATCTTTCCCTCTATCCTGACTAGTCTTCCAGTTCCTGCTGCTGAAAAACTTCCCCACAGCATGATGCTGCCACCACCATGCTTCACTGTAGGGATGGTATTAGCCTGGTGATGAGCGGCCTGGTTTTCTCTCAAACGTAACACCGGGCATTCACTCCAAAGAGTTCAATTTTAGTCTCATCAGACCAGAGAATTTAGTTTCTTATGGCCTGAGAGTCCTTCAGATGCCTTTTTGGCAAATTCCAGGCGGGGAGTGGCTTCTCCCCCAATCACTCAGCTTAGATGGCCGGCCAGCTCTAGGAAGAGTCCTTGTGGTTCCAAACATCTTCCACTTACAGATGATGGAGGCCACTGTGCTCATTGGAACTTTCAGAGCAGCAGAAACAATCCTGTCTCAGAGGTCTACAGACAATTCCTTTGTCTTCATGCTTGGTTTGTGCTTTGACATGCACTGTCAACCCTGGTACCTTATATAGACAGGTGTATGCCTTTTCAAGTCATGTCCAATCAACTGAATTGACCACAGGTGAACTCCAATTAAGCTGCTGAAACATCTTAAGAATGATCAGTGGAAACAGAATGTACCTGAGCTCAGTGGGTGTTGTTGTTTTTTGTATGCGTTCTGTGTGTATGTTTTGTGTGTGTGTGTCTGTTGTGATGTTTGTGTGTGTTTTATTTATGTATGGGGTTTGTGTGTATGTCTGTCTGTTTGTGTTTTGTGTGTGTTGTGTGTGTATATTTTGTGTTTTTTGTTGTGTGTGTACAGTATGTCTTGTGTGTATGTGCATGTCGTGTGTGTTTACCTTGTATTCCTAACCTAGTGAGGACCTTTGAAGTAAACGGCTCATAAATCCCTGCAGCTTGTTTCCTGTGGAAGGGGAGAGGGTCAGTTGAAGAGGACAGAACATACAGTACAAAAAATCATTACGTCTTTGAGAAGTCCCCATAAAGATAGCAGAACAAGTGTGTGAGTGTGTAGTGCATTAGCTAGAAACACAAGCTGTCACCTCAGCTTCAGTCCACATTAGGAGCTCCACTGGTAGCGCAGCAACGCTGGTGTCCAGGCAGATAAGAAGCACAAGCACTGCTCTCCGCTAATCCCCCGTCCGCTTCAGATGAATTAATCAGAGTTAAAGCACCTGTTCACTCTCCCTCAATACAGGCTTGTGTTACGAAGGCCATTGTGTCTGAAGAGACGTCTGCAAGTCAGAGCAGCACCTGCTTACCTGAGACGCAGGACAGAGATGTCAGCTCATGTCATAGCATTATCAGGAGAACACAAACACACATTAAGGGCCCTATCATAACCCGGCGCAATGCAGTACAAGGCGCGACGCAATTGTGTTTGCTAGTTTCAGCTCGACGCAAGAGTCATTTTGACGTTTTGCACCACGCTGTTTAAATAGCAAATGCATTTGCGCTCATATGTGCGCCCATAGGGTTCTGGTCTAAAAAGGAGGTGTGTTGAGGCGTATTGCTATTTTGAGAAACTAGAATAGACTGTTTAATAGACCAGCTAAGAGGAGGTCTAAAGTCCAGCGCAGTGCGCGTTAGATGTGCACCTCGCTTAAACATTGCTTAATACACACAGGATGTAGAGCGATACGCAAATATCTTTACAAATAAAAAAGAATTAAAGAATTAAAATATTACAAAATGTTATTACTTTCTAGCCTACATAAATATAATAAACCAACTGCCTTCAGCCTTCTTCATCTCGGGGGGCTTTTCAGTTTATTCATGACAATTGCTTTTGTATAATGTTATTATTAGTAGTAGTATTATTTATTATTTGCATATTTATATTTTGTTTATTAAAAACAAGCTTAGATTTGCTCACCTGTCAGCTTTTAGACCATATTGGGGGATAGCATGTGTATTTAGATATAACTTGTTTTTTGACCACACTTCGTTATTATTGTTCATTTATTCGTTTGTGGAAATTAGAACTGAATTTAGAAATAGTTTTGAATAAATCTTTGCACATAACAAACTAAATTAATTATGTATAGGCTAATGGAAGTCTGTGCGTACAACACGTTTCCCTTATCAGAGAGGTGAAAGTTGAATAAGTAAAGAATGAGGAGGCTCATTCTCTCATTCTTGCGCTTTTGCTTGTAGTACTCTGTTTAACTGTTTTCTCGCTAGTGAAGCGTTCAGTTTTTCCACTTACAAAGTTCGCCCTGTAAAATAGCAAATGCACTATGGCGCTACGCAACAGACTCTTAAAGGGAATGTGAGATGAGACTCTGCATTGGTTTATTCTGAAAACACACACTATAACTCATTAAGAGAATAGCTCAACCCTGTTAGACCATGCGCCGCGGCGCAGAGCGGAATTTTCCGTCCTTAAAATAGCAAAAGTGGATTCTGACACGCCCTTAATGCTTTTGTGCCCTGCACTTTGGACTTTGCACCTAGATCGTTAAAATAGGACCCTAAATCACCAAAATCTGTGATTTCAGACAGAGTCACCAAACACTTCCTCAGTCAGAACACGTTACAGCAGTCGACCTTATTATTACAATGTGGAAGTGCACTGTGTGTTTGTTTTTAACTTCCGATTGAGTTGCCTACGGAGAAATGGATAGGAAT
The DNA here is from genome assembly GCA_903798195.1 of Danio kyathit. NCBI lineage: Eukaryota > Metazoa > Chordata > Actinopteri > Cypriniformes > Danionidae > Danio > Danio kyathit. The sequence continues at coordinate 56,314,511 of LR812538.1, read as the reverse complement.
AATAAACGGCAGAAAATGGTCAAACTACTAGAAAACACTTATCATTTTTACAGTATTTATGTTTAAAATTTGATGAAAAAATGCAGATGTGTATGATGTCTAACTGTACGTTCACACCGAAAGAGGCGGGAGCATCAAAGTAGCCGGAAGTCATCCATTTTCAATGGGAAACAGTGGCGATAAGCGGCAAGGAGCAGTCTTTAATACAAAACAGTATTGCTGCTTTAGAATATTTCAGACACATGGACCCAGTAGATAATTAAGTGAGCAAAGCCACACCACATGCACCTTGATCTTCCATTGTTAAATGAATTAGATAAAAAGTGTGCAACATTTTTACGCTAGAAAGCATGTTTTATGTGGGAATGTAACTCATATATGCTGCTACGGCCCCTTTAAATATGAGATCAATGTAGCAATTTTTGACGCTCTTACCCGCGGAGCTGAAGGCAGACAGCGGTTGTCGCCAGGACGGCCAGAGCGACCATTTGACACTCTCACCGCCTTCGGTGTGAACGCACAGTAATGTGAAACTTCGCAATGGACGAAGGCATCGTAGTAAGTGTCTGTGAATTAATTATTCGAGAATAATTAATTCATAACGAATTAATTATTTGTAGCCTACCGTTTCAACTACCTGACTCGCATGTTCTTTGTTTTACCCATAACCAAATCATGAATAAATAAAGATAAGTTACACACAAATTACCACCTGTCAATCACTTTTTCCGCAGGACTCTTGGCATGAATAGGCAGAGTGATCTGTGTCGTTGTAATGGCTTCGACAAACTTAGTTGGTAAAAAAGGTTCACAACCAACAGCAACCCAACCAACAGCATCTGAGGTTTTCACTAAAATTAGTACAAGCAAAGTACAAGCGTGAAGCGAAAGATTGACGCAGTGTACTGATGCTGTGACACGTTACCTGATAGATTCAAAAGACAGAAGAGTCGTTAGATAGAGACAAGATTAATTAAATATCACGTTTTAACAACTATAAGTGAGACGCGATCCAGCAATACATCCTTGATAAACTGTCCGACGTGCGCTACTTAAAGCAACTGCTGAGCTGGTGCATGACAGTACTGTGTGTGTGTGTGTGTGTGTTGTGGTCACATGATGCTTGCGTTTTCACCAAGTGATACTCGTATAGTGTGGACGGAGGCCTGTTCAGAAATGCTAGGTGAAACGTCAGTGTGGAGTGGATCGTTTTCATTTTCAAATGCCATTTAAAACTAAGAAGTATTAGTGTAAACAAGGCCTAGTGCGTATTTTTTGCGAGCGGGTTTGTGAAAGGGGGCGGGGCGGAGGATCGCAATGCCGGCTCAGCATCGTGACGTCTATCGGCCATCGGCGATAGAATATGACATCGTCTATCGACTCAACTCTAATAGACATTATATGATGTATATTCAATAGGGATTGTAACGATTCACCTGACTCACGATTCGATTACGATTCTTGATACTAATCTCACAATTCACTATTTAGTCATGATTTTTTAACAAAATTCTTTAAACAAATTAAGCGAAGAGCCAAACAAACAAACTCAAAACAAAA
>LR812538.1:56236825-56312851 GCA_903798195.1 Danio kyathit | reverse complement strand
AAAAGAAGGATACAAACTACAAACAAAATACAAACAATTAATCTAAAACTGAATCAACTAAAACTGTGACTGTGCTGGAATTTGACATTTTTAAAAAGAAATATCAGCACATGTATGCATACGCTGAGATCTTTGCACATTTACAATGTCCCCTGCTGCTGAAAAAAACTCACTGGGGACTGAGATGGCTGGTGCAGAAAGGAAAGCCTTACCTAATCCAGAGAGCAGTGTGTAAGGGTGGTGCTCAATAGACCCTCTGCTCCTGATAACTGGCCACTGGCATAAACTACTGATTATAAAATGACTGATTACAGTATATAGTAGGATAGAGACAGGAGTTGAACATGATAATGAAGGCGAATAATTAATATTACTTGTGTAATTAATTAGTATAAGTATCAGTGTGATACACTTAAGAAGAGACAATCTTGAACATTTTCAAATATTCAATAATAATAAGCAAATTATTAAAATATGCATAAAATAATTTGAATAGGAGAGGGTAAAAATAATCTAATGCCTGCTTCTGTCTCTTTCAGTCTGAAAAACATCTTCACACTTTCACTATGAAAACACTGATGCACTGTGTGATCTCTGTAACACTCGTCAGAGCAAGGGGAGCTGCAAATCATCCAGTCCGCGTGGTTTGGCTTATAGTTTTTTGCGTATAGACGTCTGTGACAGTAGTTTTTTTTTACTGTGCTGATGGTTTATGTGCATCATATTCGTTCTTCTGTTAGTGTAAGTAAATATCTTTTAGCAGTATTTGCACACAGTCTGTGTTTGTCTGTCGTACTTCACCGCTGTCATTTTACTCTGCCGCTTGCTCGCCACTGTGCATAGATATATACATTAGATGTCGCCTACCCTGCTGTTGTCTATTAGAACGAATGCGTCAATAGAGCCGCCATTTTAGTACAGGGTAGCGCTCCTTTGAAATGAATGCAGGACCAAGGTGAAGTGGAGGACTGTGGCCATCCAAAGCCAGAGAAATACACATATACACATATATCTATGATCGGGAGTTTTCCCCGGTGGTCAGTATGCAAATATTTTTTTCAATTACGAAATATTATAATTTTACATCACTTTTCTACATTGATGGATGTGAGCGCACGGGCATTCCTGACAAAGAGTGAGTGTTTGTGTGCATGGAAATGCATTATCCTCCTTCCCTGTTTAATTTGATCTAGTCCATGTCCTAAAGCACACCACCTCTCCTGCTTTCACTTCTCATTCTGACGGAGGGAGCGATTCCTTTGTGAATAAATCTCCGTTATGAACGACTCGTTCAGTTAGCCGACAATAATACAAGTTTCTAGCACCGCAGCGTCTTGTTGTCATATTTCATAACATTGTTTGCTTATTTTATTCAATTAGATTTTTATTCAACTAGCATAAGCCTAGAATTTAGTGCGAGTTGGTGCTACTTTGCCTTATGGTGAATGCAGTAAGAGACTGTATCATCATCAATAACATTACCTGTTAAGCACAAAAGTTCATAACATACAAAAACATAAAAAAACTAAATCTTACCTATGAAATGTTCTGCCTTTGTGCTTTGTTTTCTTTGTTTGCTCGTTACTACACCCGTACACAGCGCTAAAGTCCAGCATCTTCACATTGGCACACTGTCTTGACTAATGCGGTTGAATGACTTTTGTCTTAGGAGCACTGTACCAATGTGGCGGCGCTATTGACGCATGCTCAGGGTCCCTATGCGATATCTAGTGTATATATCTATGGCCACTGTGCAGGTAAAGCGAGTTTTCACCTGTAAACGCAGCACCCCCTCTGTTCAAAACATGTATCGCGATTCATTCAACATTTCTACCGGTTTGAATCGTCACATATTTAAATCGATTTTCAACCGGCTCACAGTGAATCGTTGCATCCCTAATATTCAAGTGTTCATCATAATATTGTTTTCCTATTTCTAATGGGTCTGTTATTGTCATGATTACATTGTGTTCATAATAACGCATCACATAGACCTCACGCTACACTCCACTTTTTTAACCCATTCACGAGCGCCGCGTCAAGCGTTTTTAGATTGAATTGAATTTTTTCAATTCATACCATCCTCAATCTTTTAAACAGTCAGCCATAACTTGTACTTTTCTACAAATACAAACCAGACTTCGGCTCTTATTAGATGGGAAGCTTTTAAGGCATATATTAGAGGTCAAATTATTGGTTATACGAGCTCTAAATTTAATACATTTAAACAAAAGATGACAAGGCGTTGTATTGCTTTATGTTGGAAAAATGTTAATCGCCCCTCTATTAGACTTTGGTTGAGAAACCTAATAACATGTTTGGCTCTTGAAAAGCTCATTTATATAATAAGAAACAAAATCCTCTGAATTTTGTGATATCTGGGAGGTGTTTTTGAACTTTGTGAAAAATGGAGATACTGAAGAAGCTTTGGAAGTCTGAAGTTGTGAAATGTGAATTGGTGCTTGATTAGATTTGTTTTATTTTTTATTTTAATTAATTAATTTATTTCCCATAGATGGGTTGCGGCTGGAAGGGCATCCGCTGCGTAAAAAATCGTGCTGGATAAGTTGGCGGTTCATTCCGCTGTGGCGACCCCGCAAGGGACAAAGCCGACAAAAAAATGAATGAATGAATAATATATTTATTTTAATATTATTTTTATTGTAAATTATTTTTAATAAGGATTATTATTATTTTTTTCCTAAGCCTGTCTGGGGTAAGTTTTGGGTATTGGGGTTTGAATATTTGTAAAACCTTGAAAAAAAACTCAATAATGACATGTCATACAAAAAAACAGTCAGCCATATATTCATTCATTCATTTTCTTTTCGACTTAATCCCTCTATCTCTATTAATCTGGGGTCGCCACAGCGGAATGAACCGCCAACTTATCCAGCATATGTTTTACACAGCGGATGCCCTTCCAGCTGCAACCCATCACTGGGAAACATTCATACACACTCATTCACACACATACACTACGGCCAATTTAGCCTACCCAATTCCCCTATAGCGCATGTCTTTGGACTTATGGGGGAAACCGGAGCGCCCAGAGGAAACCCACGCGACACGGGGAGAACATGCAAACTCCACACAGAAATGCCAACTGGATTACCTAAATCATTTACATTTGCTAAATGCCAGAATAATGAGAGAATTTTTTTTTTTTGAGAATTTGTTATTAATTTCTAGACAGTCAAAAGTTTACACACATTTCCTTGGTATTCTTTTAGCTTTGCTTTTAAACTGTGTAACTTTGGTCAAATGTTTTGGGTATCCTTCCACAAGCTTCTCACAATAGGGAATTTTGGCCCATTCCTCCTGACAGAATTAGTTTAACTGAGTCAGATTTGTAGGCTGTCATGCTCGCACAAGCTTTTTCAACTCTGCCCACAAATTTTCTATAGGATTGAGCTCAGGGCTTTGTGATGGCCACTCCAAAACATTCACTCTGTTGTCCTTAAAGCACATTTTAACTAATTTGGCAGTATGCTTAGGGTCATGGTCTGTTTGGAAGACCCATTTGTGGCCAAGTTTTAATTTCCTGGCTGATGTCTTGAGATGTTGCTTCAGTATTTCTACATAATGTTCTTTCTTCATGATGCCATCTATGCTGTGAAGTGGACCAGTCCCTCCTGCAGCAAAACAGCCCCACAACATGATGCTGCCGCCCCCATACTTCACAGTTGGGATGGTGTTCCTAGGCTTGTAAGCTTTCCACTTTGTCCTCCAAATGTAACACTGGTCATTATGGCCAAACAGTTCAATCTCAGTTCCATCAGACCACAGGTCATGTCTCCAAAAATTATTCTTTTTTCCCAGTGTAATTTAGCAAATTGTAATCTGGCTTTTTTGTTGATGCTGGCTTGTTGATTTTCCCATGTTGTCACACAAAGAAGCAGTGTGTTTGAGGTTTTCCTTAAATACTAGTCTACAGTTGTGCCTCCAATTAACTCAAATGTTGTCAATTAGCCAATCAGAAACTTCCAAAACCTTGACACCATCATCTGGGCTTTTTCAGAGGCATAATAATCTTATTGTATGTAAACTTGACTTTCAAGAAAAGTTATAACAATTTCTCAAAAAATATCTCTCTCATTATTCTGCTATTAAGAATGACAGAAACACATTTAATAATCCTAACTTACCTAAAAGAGAAAAAGTTTAGTCACATTAACATTGACTTTTTTTAAATGGTTATGTGCCTCTTTATACAGTGTATGTAAACTTCTGGTTTCAACTGTATACAGTTATGAATTATGAGATGAAATTTGAAAGTTCAGAAAATGATATTGCATTTACTGATTAAGTGGCTCCATACGTCCAGAATATATGCCTCCTATCCCTGCCATTGATAACAGCATTTAATGAATGACTTTGAGAAGCCAATCGTCCTACTCTTTTCCCAGAGTGCACTGCGCCTCTATTCTTCCATGTTAAATCAGATAAGGTGTAGCACACAACAAATCCCTCGCATTATTCATGCTCAAGGGCCAATTAGAAAAGCAGAGAGGGAGAATGATTAGCAGAACAGGGCAGCTGTTTGCTTTCAGTTTGCTTCAAGCATGTCCCTCTCTCTAAATCTGCTTCAAGAATTGACCATTTCAGTGCTTCATAGTAGCCACCGGGTCCAATCAAGTGTTCAGGTTTCCGTCCTCGCAGTGCAACTCTTCAGCATTAGCACATTTCAGTTGAGTTATAATGCTTGCTAATGCTAATGTTTTCCCTTTCGTTGCATGTGCTGGTGTCTTTTTAGCTCAATGAAACATGCTGTCGCTCTCACTCTGATTAAACTATTGCCATTCCGAATGTGCAGGACATCAACAGTGCTTTTAGGGAAACGGAACTTGCTGTGAGCTTAGCGGTTAGCTGATAACTCGCTGGTTAAAGGACAAATGTTGAGCGTGACACACGTGCATTTCGTTGCATTGAAAAGCAGAGGCTCATGAGATTATCAAGGTTTTAAAGGTGCAGTAGGTGATCTGCCACAATGCTAACCGGTTAGCATAATATCTTTGAAACACAGTCCCTCCCCTGCCGTCCAAAGCCACAGTATGGTAAAAAAAAGCTGAGTAACACTTTACTTGAAGGGGTGTTCATAAGACTGCACTATAAAAAATGCTGGGTTCCACGCAATCGATTTGTGTTGGGACAACATGAAGGAATTAAGTGAACTTATTAGTTTTTATAAATTTAAGTGGATTGAACATAATTACAATCCAGACTCATTCTGAAAACATACCCCTATAAACATTTCTGAAGAGCACCAAATGCGTCCCAGGAGCTACGTCTTTTTGCAGTTTTTACTTTCACTAATCCACCAGAGGCCGCTGTGTATGCATGTTCAGATCTCAAATTTCTCTTGCGAGTGCCATTCGCGCCTTCTGATCTCACGTAAATCCACCAGAGGCCGCTATCGACGGACTGACTGATCGACTGACCCACCCATTACCACGACCACAAAACTTGTCATAAATCTGTCATAAACATGATTTTCATGAGGCATTATAATTGTCATGAATATTTTTCAGTGGAACAAACTGTATTTTGACAACACAGGCTCATTCTGAAAATGTAGCCCCATATAAATTTCTGGAGATCACAAATTATTTAGGCAGAAGTACGAATGGCTGTATTTTGGCATTAAAACTAACACTACGGGGCGGTATGACGCCGTTCCATTTCGAGCTTACCAGATGACCACTTACCTCCGAGTGGACGGCTTTCCCGCTGTTACCAGTTTTTCCAGTGGCTCGCCATGTACGTCGGCGGACTTGAGTCACAGAGAGGAGTTGACCATGACGACGGGGTTTGAGTCTGGCGAAGAACAGTTCCAGAAAGCAGGTAAAACAAAAAAAAAAAGCCAAAAAATAAAACAAACAAGTAAAGAACAGGGTGAGAATGTGGTAAAATGTGGTCAAAATCAGGCAGCCGTGAGGGCTTTTGCTTTTCTGGATTGCTTTTTAAAACACTGTCAGTTGAGTTTAGGGAAGGAGGGGGGAAGGTCAGTCAGTCAGTCGGTTGGTCAGTCAACAGCGGCCTCTGGCGGTTCTTGCGAGAAGAGCAGGTGCGAATGGCACTTGCGAGAGAAATTTAAATAAAAAGCGTACACAGTGGCTTCTGATTGATTCACGAAAACAAAAACTGCATATAGGGGTACATTTTCAGAATAAGCCTGGGTTGATATTTGTTAATAAAATGTCTCATTAAAAGTGTCATTACTGTGTTGAATAATTTTTAACCGCGTTAATAATATTTAATGATATCTGAATGACAAATTCAGCCTGTACCACTATAGTTGAGGTCATGACGTTGTTATAAAATTCATGACATATTTCAAATGGCCTCATGACAATCATGTTTGTGACAGATTTATGACAAGTTTGTTGTCTCTGTAATGTCAAGCATCATAACAGTAGACGAGTAGACCTTTAAAAATTCGCATTTCTGAACATCGATGCGCTATCAGACATCATGATCCTAAAAGTCCTGTTGCGCAGCATTTCTCAGCTATGAGTCATTCTGTTTCCACTTTACAATATATAGGGATTGAAGTTGTGAAGTGTCCACGTCGAGGGGGTGATCTTAACAAATTGCTACTACAACGTGAAGCCTTTTGGATTTTCACTTTAGATACTTTGTCTCCAAAAGGTCTAAACGAGGAGTTTGACATTCGTCCTTTTCTTTAATCTTTAATTTTTCTGTGATGTTTATTAGGTGTTTGGAAAAGGTCTTTTGGCCATACATTTTGTTGTATATATTTTTGTGGTATCCTGGTACATTCAGTTTTTTATAAATTAGGATGTAATATAATGGTTTATTTCTGTACTGGACAGAAATATTTAGCTGTATAATTTGAGGTACATGTATGTATATACATGTATGTATATATGTGTGTATATTTGTATGTATGTATGTATGTGCGTGTGTATGATGTACGCGTGTATATGTGCATGTATTTGTATATGTATGTGTACATTTATAGTCATTCTTCCTTGTTACCTGATAGGTTATCATGTGATCCGGAAGTGTACAAATAGGAACACCTGATTGTAATGAACACTGTCTGATGAAGAGCCGTGTGGCTCGAAACGTTACACGCTTTGTGTCAGCCGTTTTAATTTAATAAATTTGTATTTTTGGAGCTTTGGTGTTGCCGCCTTGGTTTAATCTATAATTTTGCACCTGTTGCGTTTTTTGGCTGAGCACCCAGTTGAGAGGGATGTGCGTGCTTTTGTATAGTTTTTCATTTTTAGCATCATAACAGACAAATGAGGTTGTGATGCATTTGTTTATGTCAAGTTGTCATAACAAACAACGTCATCTTTGCATTTAAAAAGTCATAACTGTGCAAACTTACACGTACACTTAATAGCTATGTTTCCAGTCACATATTTTTATGCGCATTTTGGATTTATGCATTTAAAAAATTGTTGATGGAAATGCCAAGATGTGCATAAAAAAGCTATGCGCATAACTGTCACGGTCACCAGCGAGATACAACCACTAGAGATCGCTGGTACACACACACATTCACAAGGACTACAATTCTGCTGGTATAAGGACTACATATTCAGTCATGCCATACACACACACACCTGAGGCAAGTCACCACTGATTGCAAACCCTCAGCTGAAGCCACTCAAGGACCAATTCATTGCACTATAAAGTCAGCACACAAACACACAATAGTTGCTGAGTCTTGTTATCTGTTTTCAGTCAGTCACAATTCCAAGCGTTTCCTTGTCTTGTTTTTGCCGTGTTTGGACCCTCGCCTTGATTATCTGTTTCTGCCTGTCTGCTGCCATCCTTGTGACCTTTTGCCTGTTATATTGACTACGACTCTGGATTGCCCTCATACATCTGTTTGCTCCTGTTCTGATCATTGCTTGCCTGACCATTCTGATAATAAACCTGCATGTGGATCCGCACCCCTGTTGTCAGTGTCAAATCCCTTTGGTTACAATAACTGAGTAGGATAAACTTTTTATTCGATAAGAAAAGATGCTCATAAACTACGGTAGACACTTTAACCGAATTCCAGTATGCGCATTAAAAAAGTCATGTGATTTTGTTATAAGAAATCATGTGATGATAAAAATGTGTGCGAATGGATAAACCAGCAGGCTGAGCACACTGTAAAACACCTGAAATGTTGTTTTGATCTTTCTAAAATACCCTAACCATTTCAGTATTAGTGTTATTATATTATTAATCACCTCTAGAACTGTCAAGAGCATCTGCGCTCTGCGTCTCACGCCTTCAAGCCCCACCACGCATTTATTGCATGTCAGCATCATCTTCTGACGCGCAAGTCATTTATTAAATAAAGAAAAGTTTCACGCAGCTTCTCCTACCACAGCAAATTTCGTTTTTACATTTGATATTTGGCGCCAGTTAATCAGGAAGTGTTGATTATGTTCTCTTGACTCGTTGGATGGGAACGCTTCTTTATTCGCACGTCTTTTACGCAATATTTAAATTTTGCACATAAATTACATTTTTTTTCTTTCTTTATTGTCCACAAGTGGAAATTTATCTTTGGCTTCACCACACAACCACATCAGCGTTCCCATTACATACAGTTGCAATCAGAATTATTGAATTTTCTTTTCTTTTTTAAATATTTCCCAAATGATGTTTAACAGAACAAGGACATTTTCACAGTATGTCTGATAATATTTTTTCTTCTGGAGAAAGTCTTATTTGTTTTATTTCGGCTAGAATAAAAGCAGTTTTTAATTTTTAAAAAACCCATTTTAAAGTCAAAATTATTAGCCCCTTTAAGCTATATATTTTTTCAATAGTCCTCAGAACAAACCATCGTTATACAATAACTTGCCTAATTACCCTAACCTGCCTAGTTAACCTAATTAACCTAGTTAGGCCTTTAAATGTCACTTTAAGCTGTATAGAAGTGTCTTGAAAAATATCTAGTACAATATCATTTACTGTCATCATAGCAAAGATAAAATAAATCAGTTATAAGAGATGAGTTATTAAACTATTATGTTTAGAAATGTGTTGAAAAGATTTTCTCTCCGTTAAACAGAAATTGGGGAAAAAAATATATGGGGGCTAATAAATCAGGGTGTTGAATAATTCTGATTGCAAATGTATGTCACAGAAAAACATGCAACACAAATACATTCAACGTCATCACATAAATCATATTAAAAACTCAATTCAAAACCCTATAGATACTTAGAACCCAGTATTTCAAATTCTAATGGCAGTCGGCACAAAGGACATTTGATACACATTTTTCTTTACTTGAGGTTGCCTAAAACGTCTTTTTGATGGCAGATGCTGGAATTTTATATTTAAAAAATGGGAACAATCTTCAATAATGACATGTGCTTTGTCTAATTTTCATTGAATATATTTCATTTGGTTTCCTTTGTGCTTTATTATACCGGCAATTTTTACTACTCGGGTTTTTCAGTAATTCGCATCTTTGGATGAAAACTAATGACAGTTGTTATAGGAATCCATAAAATCTCATTCATGCTCATGAAGTTTTATGAACAATAAGCAGAATACAACAACATATACAAGTTCACTGCATCAAATTATTAATTGACATTTTTTACATAGTGGAAGATAAAGTGTCCACATATTTTAGATCTTTTAGGCTAGAAGGTTAATATCTTTAATGATCAGTGTTCATAAAACATTCCTGCTTCATATTTTTGTGAAAACTAAGATTTATTTTCTCTTTTTTTATAAATATAAAAAGTTTAAAATGTAATGCATCAATGCTAAATAAAATGTTTAATTTCTATTCATTTTCTTTGATGCTGTTCAAACAATAAGCCATCCTAATGAATATTTTCAGGGTCAGATGACCCTAAAGAACTTGTTTTTGTGTGATTTCTTCTCGCCAGGCTCCTTTTGCACTATACCACACAAACAGAAAACTGGCCATGGAGCCGAAGGTCACCATCAATGCCAGAATCGTGGTGGTGGGAGCATCAGACACGGCTTTAGCGTTCCTCGAAGCTCTAACATTCTGGTAAGCGTCTCAATTTTGGCAACACTACTTCAATCAAACGCTCAATCAAGCCCTAAATAGCATTTGTAATTTTCTTTTTGAAGAAACGGCGAGGTATTTGTGTGTGTGTGTGTGTTTTTTCTGGGGTGGAGGGCGATCATCTGAAGCGTGATTATAATTAGTGAGAGTGACCCTCAGGGATCTGAGCCAAACAATGATTGCATGAAATCTGAGCTTACGGCTTTATATAATAACACTCAGCCCAGCATGAGCCAATTAATACCTGTATTCTGGATCCTTCTGCCTCTGGACAGAGATCTCTTTGTGTTTGAAAGCCAGACAATGCAGTGGTAAAAGAATCTTCAAATAAAATATTAGATTTTATTTATTAAGCAGTGATTCCTTACCAGGCATTGAGTATCTCTAAGATAATGGTGCATCTGCTTTTGTGCATCTACATTTTACTGTAATGAGACTGTAAATGACCTACATTTTTCTAAACATCAGACTTTTCATTTACAAACAAATGTGCCGGCATTTAATAGATTTTACCTCACCAACCATAAAATTGCTATATATTTAAGATATATAGGTAGTTATTAACAACATAAGCTCATTCTGAAAACGTAGCCCTATATACATTTCTGGAGATCGCAAATTATGTAGCTAGGAGTACATATGGCTGCATTTTGTCTTTAAACGAACGCTAGGGGTGGTATGATGCTATCCTTTTTGTACTAGCAGCTGACCACTTACCTCCGTATAGACGGCTTTCCCACTGTTACCAGTTTGTCCAGTGGCTCGCCATGTATGTTGGTGAATTTGAGACGCAGAGAGGAGTTGACCACGATGACGGGGTTGGAGTCCGTCGAAGAACGGTTTCAGAAAGCCGCTAAGACAAAAACAAAAGCCAAAAAATAAATCAGCAAGTAAATAACAGGGTGAGAATCTGGTAAAATCTAAAAAACATGGTAAAAATCAGGCAAGAACTTTTCTTTTTCTGGATTGCTTTTGAAAACACCGTTGGTTGGGTTTAGGGAAGTGGGCTGGTCAATTGGTGCTTTTGAAAACACTATTGGTTGGGTTTAGGGAAGGAGAAGGGTGGGTCAGTCAATCGGTCAGTCAGTCAGTCAGTCGACAGCGGCCTCTGGTGGATTTACACGAGAACAGCAGGTGAAAATGTCACTCTCAAGGGAAATTTGAGATCTGAAAAAGCCTACACATCAGCCTCTGGTGGATTCGCAAACACAAAAACTGCAAAAAAAAAAAAAAAAAAACGCAACTCCTGGGATGTATTTGGCGTTCTCCAGCAATGTATATATAAGTACGTATTCAGAAAGAGCCTGGGTTGATTAATAACATTATACTCACCAAAAATGTAAATAAAAACATGAATATTGTGAATTATAATTACAACTTAAATGATTGGTTTTCTATTTGAATATATGTTAAAATTTTATTAAACTCCTGATATTGAAAGCTAAAATTTCACCATCATTACTCCAGTTATCAGTCTCACATGATCCTTCAGAAATCATTCTAATCTGATAGTTTTCTAATAAATGATATGCATTTTTATTATCAATGGTGAAAACAGCTGTGCTGCTTAATATTTTTTATGGAAACTAATAAAATTCTTTTTCAGGATTCTTTGATTAACAGAAAGTTACTCCATATTATACTCTGTATATATCCTAATTATACCAGTATACTCAGTATACTAAATATCCATACTTGTATATAATAATCGTAATGTCTTTACAGTCACCCTTAAAATGTATTGCAATTTTGCTGTATAGAATATTTATTTAAAGCCCAAATCAGAAAAAGTTGGGACGCAAATAAAAAAGTAATGATTTCTAAATTTACTTTGACTTGTATTTCATTGCAGACAATACAAGAAACTATTATTATATTATATAATAATAATAATAATAATATATAATAATAATAATAATAAATAAATAAATAATAATAATAATAATAAAACGATTATATATTATTATATTAACGTATTCCAATTTTGGTTCTTGCAACACATTTCAAAAAACGTTGGGACAGAAGCAGTTTAGGGCTAGTAATCAGGTAAAATGGTTAAATAATGTGATGTCAACAGGAATGGTAAATATGATTGTGATTGTATTATGATGACAAAAAAAGCAGCATACAAGAAAGGTCTAGTCCTTTAGGAGCAAAGAGGGGCCGAGGATCGCCAGTTTGCCAACAAACATGTGAGAAAATTATTGAACTGTTTAAAAACAATGTTCCTCGAAGAAAAACAGAAAGACGTTAGGATATTTCACCTTCAACAGTGCAGAACATCAGTAAAAGATTCAAGGAATCTGTAGGAATTTCAGTGTGTAAAGGACAAGGACACAAGCCTAGGCTGAACAACCGTGATCTCTGATCCCTCAGGCGGGAATCAAGAATCAAGATTCAGACTGCATCAAGAATCCTCATTTATCTATAAGCGATATCACCACATGGGCTCAGGACTACTTTGGCAAACCTTTGTCAAGTAACACAATACGTAGTTACATTCAACAATGCCAGTTAAAACTGTAATGTGCCAAAAGGAAACCCTATGTTAACAGTATCAAGAAGCACCTCTGAGGCATCTGGGATGGACAGTCAGATGAATCAGTATTTCAAGTATTTTTGGGAGAAATGGACGCTGTGTGTTCCAGACCAAAAGAGTAAAGGATCATCCAGACTGTTACCAGCAACAAGTCCAAAAACTAGGGTCTGTCATGGTATTGGGTTGTGTCAGTGCCCTTGACAAAGGTAGTTGCACTTCTGTGATGGCACATAGAGATTTTAGAGCACAATATGAAGCCTTCTAAATAGGGACTGTTTAGACAATGCATTGTGCACACATTACAAAGTCCTGGCTGAGGAGGAAGAGAGTACAGGTACTTGACTGGCTTGCCTGCAGTCCCGAACACTTTGATTGACATTCTCCCTTTGTTCGTGTCATCAGACGGGGAAAGCCCCGCCCATCAGTGACCATCTCTTCCTCACTAGCATAGGACGTAAGTCTTGTTATTTAATCTTCTGCTATGCTGACACACAGATTTCTGTAGCTCCGCCCTCTTTTGAAAAGAACAAAATCTCATTTGAATTTAAAGCGACAGTCACCAATTAATGTAATGTAATGTAATGTAATGTGTATTTATATAGCGCATTTATTGTGTATGGCCATACACCCAAAGCGCTTCACAATCATGAGGGGGGTCTCTCCACACCACCACCAGTGTGTAGCATCCACTTGGATGATGCGACGGCAGCCACAGGACGACGGCAGCCACAGGACAATGGCGCCAGTGCGCTCACCACACACCAGCTATTGGTGGAGTGAAGAGACAGTGATAGAGCCAATTCGGTGGATGGGGATGATTATGAGGCCATGATCTGTAAGGGCCGATTGAGGGACTTTGGCCAGGACACCGGGGTTACACCCCTACTCTTTACGAGAAGTGCCATGGGATTTTTAATGACCACAGAGAGTCAGGACCTCGGTTTAACGTCTCATCCGAAAGACGGCACCCACTGACAGTGTAGTGTCCCCTTCACTTTTACTGGGGCATTAGGACTCACACAGACCACAGGTTGAGCGCCCCCTGCTGGCCTCTCTAACACCACTTCCAATTAGGATCAAAGCCTAAAAAGAGTCAGTTTGAAAGAGTTATAAAACATTATTTGTGTGCTATTTCGATCTGAAACTTCACATACACACTCTAGAGGCTTAAAGGTGCAGTATGTAAGTTTGACACCCAGTGGTTGAACTAGGTATTGCACTCCTGGATCATAATAAAAGTACGCTGGGATGCCAGATTGTGTACAGGAGCGAGTGATTTAAACTGTGTTCTAAATAAAAGCAACGACACGCGATAGAGGGAATATTTTCCATATTAAAAGGAGTTTTTGTCCTAACCAACACCTCGAATTGATATATTAGAAATGGCTTCTATTTCTCACAGCTGAACAACAGAAACCTATGACAGCTAGATCACCTCAGGTAAGCCTTGTGTGCTTTATTCTGTGCTAAATGCTAACAATGCGAGTTTGAATGCATTTTACATGGCATTTGTTGCCATATACTGAAAGCAGAAAGTTCACCTCAGATCTTGAAAATACAATAAACCGTCTGAAATTGAACTTTAGAACTAAACACATATGAGTGATTCAGCATCTACATTGATGTTAAAGTGGGTTAACATGTATTAAATAGATTCTAAACCTTACCGTTTGGTGAGCGAGTGCATATTCTGTGCTTCTGAAAGGCTGTATGCAAATTTCTGTCGTGTTACGTCTGCTGCAAACAGCCAAATAGCTGGTCACTGCCTCTCTCGTCACAGCATGTTGTTAGGACACGCGGTTACAATGTAACCTGCTCACCTAATGTTTACGTTCGTAATATTTATGTAATTTGCTAATTAATAACCTCATGTGGAACTGCATCTGTCTCCCATACTGTTCTTTTTGGTCACGGACGCATGCTTTCAGAGTCTTTCTGAATGAATGAATGAAATACGCTGTTTTCCAACAAGGCAACCCGGAGTGCTGACATATAATTGGCTAACCTGGCATCATGCATATGAAATTTATCTAAACAAAGACAGCGTTCCGGCACGGAAAACCCATTTTCAAAGCAGAATATCTGACTTCAGCATTGTTTTTCAGTTAAACAAGTATGTTCACTTGGGATGTTTCTTAAATATCTGCACACATATTATGGTATTTTTATGCTTTAGAAGAGTCAAAAACGTACATACAGCACCTTTAATTTAATATACATAATAGGACATAATAGGTCCCCTTTAATATTTTTCAATCAGTTTGATTGATCAAGTTGAGATGACTTTACATTTTTGTACAAATTTAAGGAGCAAGATATTTTTACAGTGTTGACATAACAGACAACGCAATACAATTCATTCTACAAAAATTGATGTCACTTGACTCTGAAGGATTTCACTTTCAGGACGTCATTTCTCTAGAGGCTATCAGACGATGCGGCGTTTGACCAAACAAAGCTGTGATTTAAGGCCGTTCTTGTTTCCTGAAAGCTGATAACCGCCTGGCAACCAGGGGTCACTCTACGCTCATATGTGTGTGTGGTTATGTGTGTGTGTTTGGCAGGCAGCGCGGGCACGCAGCTGTCTGGAGCTGGCAGTGTGTGGAGGTCACGCTCTGGCCCTTTAATTAGCCCCGCCGCTGTTCTGCAGGCCGCAGTCGCTGTTTGCCGTGGCTAATGACTTGACTAATGAGGCAGTTAGTGTCCACTAAACTTATGGCCGCTCGGCCTCTGACTAATGGAGAAGGTGGAGGCCACGGCCGACAGCGCTTATCTGTCAAACCAAATCCGCACGCTCGCCCTCTCATCCTTTATCACCCCTGAGGACGGGCTGAAGCGCCGGGGCCACAGAGGGCCGATAAAGATGCTCGGCCCCTGCTTGGCCCCTAAACTTAGCAGTCAGACACCGGCCACAATAGAGGCCTGTCAGCTGCTGATAAGAGCAGAGCTGCTGTGAGCTGCTGGTCAAGAACTGACTGACGACACAAAACACACACACACACACAAGATTAACAAGCCACACACATTCAGGATGGTTTTGTTTCTGTATAAAAGATGGACATAATTTTTTTTTCTTTAAATAAAATATTAGATTGCATTTCATTCGATATATTTCAACAATAAGTCCTTATTAGACATTGGATAGCTCTGAGATAATTTACAAAACACACACACAAGATTAGCTATCCACACACATTCAGGATGGTTGATGTTTGCTGTTTGTTCAAACTACTTATTTAAAATGAGCTAAAACTACAATTTTTGAGGCTTTTTTTTAACAACTTAATTGTTTTATTTAAGATTCTTCAGGTAAAATATTAGATTGTATTCAATTAGATATATTTTAATAAGGAGTCCTTATTAGACGCTGGGTACCTTATAGGTCATTTACAAAACACACACACACACACACACAAGATTAACTACTGTATATGCACATTTTCAGGATGGTTTTGTTCCTGTATAAAAGATGGAGCTTTGTTTTCTTTTGTTTTGGTCCCTTTATTCATCAGGGGTCACCACAGCAGAATGAATCGCCAACTATGCCAGCATATGTTTATCCCTTCCAGCTGCAGCCCAGTACTGGGAAACATTCATACACACTCATTCACACATATACACTCAATTTAATTCAATTCACCTATAGCGCATGTGTTTGGACTGTGGGGGAAACCAGAGCACCCGGAGGAAACCCACGCCAACACGGGGAGAACATGCAAACTCCACACAGAAATGCCAACTGACTCAGCCGGGACTTGACTAGCAACCTTCTTGCTGTGAGGCCACAGTGCTAACCACTGAGTCACCGTGTCGCTCCTATTTTCATTCATTCGTTCATTTTCTACCACTTTTCCGAGGCCGGGTCGTGGAGGCAGCAGTCTTAGGAGGGAACTCCAGACTTCCCTCTCCCCAGACACTTCCTCGAGCTCCTCCGGGGGGATCCCGAGGTGTTCCCAGGCCAGCCGAGAGACATAGTCCCTCCAGCGTGTCCTGGGTCTTCCCTGAGGCCTCCTCCCGGTGGGACATGCCTGGAACACCTCCCTAGGTAGGCATCCGAAACAGATGCCCGAGCCACCTCAGCTGACTTCTCTCGATGTGGAGGAGCAGCGGCTCTACTCCGAGCTCCTCCCGGGTGACAGAGCTCCTCACCCTGTCTATAAGGGTGCGCCCTGCCACCCTGCGAAGGAAACTTATTTTGGCTGCTTGTATCAGACATCTTGTCCTTTCTGTCATGATCCAAAGCTCATCAATCACCACACACTATAAATACTCACCTCCCTCACTCACTGGAATCGACGTCAGATGGTTCACCTCATCAACTCTCCCTCTCGAACTGTGTGAGATCCCTCTCCCTCCACTACACCACTTACCTGATTCATCTCTCAGCATCTGTTGCATTGCACTAATAAATACCCTTAAAGATATAACCATCCTTGTCCTTCTTGTGTGATCGTGACAGCCACAGCAAATACCATTTTTCTTTTTGATATTTGGTGCCAGTTGACGATTTTGTTCTCTTTGACTCACT
The DNA here is from genome assembly GCA_903798195.1 of Danio kyathit. Classification (NCBI taxonomy): domain Eukaryota; kingdom Metazoa; phylum Chordata; class Actinopteri; order Cypriniformes; family Danionidae; genus Danio; species Danio kyathit. The sequence continues at coordinate 56,295,751 of LR812538.1, read as the reverse complement.
GAATGGAAACAGTGCTTTTTTTTTGAGCACCGGAAGTAGACATAAGCATTCATTATCAGTATCATTTTGTATTCCTAGTATAATAAAATATACAAAATATTTAAAAAGTCAAATGTTTACAACTTAAATAAAGACAGACGTTGACCAAATTGTTGGTATACACTACCAGTTGTAAGAGCAACAAATTATAACTTCTAGTTGATCATTTGGAAACGTGTCAGAAGGTCAATTTTTCTAATGAATCATCTGTTGAACTGCATTCCAATCATCACAAATACTGCAGAAGACCTACTGGAACCCGCATAGACCCAATATTCTTACAGATATCAGTCAGTAAATTCAGTATGGGGGCGTGCGAGAGATCTGCAGAGTGGATGGCAACATCAACAGCCTGAAGTATCAAGACATTTGTGTTGCCCATTACATTACAAACCACAGGAGAGGGCAAATTCTTCAGCAGGATAGCGCTTCTTCTCATACTTCAGCCTCCACATCAAAACTCCTGAAAGCAAAGAAGGTCAATGTGCTCCAGGATTGGCCAGCCCAGTCACCAGACATGAACATTATTGAGCATGTCTGGTGTAAGATCTAGGAGGCATTGAAGATGAATCCAAAGGATCTTGATGAACTCTGGGAGTCTTGCAAGAACACTTTCTTTGCGATTCCAGATGACTTTATTAATAAGTGATTTGAGTCATTGCAGAGATGTATGGAGTCAGACACAATATTCATTCTTTTTCCACTACAGCATGACTTTATATTCTACACTGTACATTATTTCTGTTAAGTGACAAGACTTTTGTCTAAGCAAAGTCAGACCTTACTGTCCTAATGAAATAATTATAAATCAAGGCATGATCATATTTTATTTTGGTAAAATAAGCATAATCTAGAGGCCTTTGCCTTTCATATGAGCCACTTCAGATAGCAAATGATCAACTAGAAGTCAACTTATTATTTGTTGTTCCAAAAACTTAGATCTGCGATAAGACGTTTGCCATGTAGTGTACACTTCAGTTTCGCCCAAGCCAGTTTTGTTAGTTTGTCTTTATTAATGCTTCATTTGAGCCACATTTCGAAAGTTTATTTCATTAGTTTAATTTCAGTCATTTTTGATTAATCATTACTTTTTTTGAAGTTAGTTCAGTGAGCACTGTATTTTTCCTTTCTTCAATGGAAGGGTATCAACAATTTTGTCCACATCTACAGTTGAAGTCAGAATTATTAGCCCGCCTTTGAATTTGTTTTTCTTTTACAAATATTTCCCAAATGATGTTTAACAGAGCAAGGACATTTTCACAGTATGTCTGATAATATTTTTTCTTCTGGAGAAAGTCTAATTTGTTTTATTTTGGCTAGAATAAATAATTTTTAAAAAAAATTTAAAAGACATTTTAAGGTCAAAATTATTAGCCCCTTTAAGCTATATTTTTTTTGATAGTCTACAGAACAAACCATCATTATACAATAACTTGCCTAATTACCCTAACCTGCCTAGTTAACCTAATTAACCTAGTTAAGCCTTTAAATGTCACTTTAAGCTGTATAGAAGTGTCTTGAAAAATATCTAGTAAAATATTATTTACTGTCATCACAGCAAAGATAAAATAAATCAGTTATTAGAAATGAGTTATTAAAACTATTATGTTTAGAAATGTGTTAAAAAAATAAATAATAATTCTAATAATAATTCAGGGATGTTAATAATTCTGACTTCAACTGTATATATGAAAAATGACCTGTAAAATAACAGGTCTGCATATACACCCAAAATTAACCATTCAAGAAGCTGCGCTTCCATCTAATGTTTTATGCGATATTACAGATTTGCGCCTGAATCTAATTCGCATGTCAACTGGTATGATCTAGAGCGCTAGAAGGCAGATCTGCTCAGTCTGATCAATGCTGAGGCCTGATTTCCTCTCCGCTGCAGATACAGATCATGTCTTTCCACACACACAAAACGGGTCATTTACATGACAAGAGACCTTTTTACACTCCTGAGGGGACGAGGGGCGGTTGGGGGGAGGGGGGGAGGGGGGGACCACTACACACACCACACAAAACAAGACAAAACAAAAGGAAAGGCTTTTACTGTGATGGCTGGAGAAGAAAGCGCTTTAATGCGGCCCAGAGCTGCGCTGGAAATTAAGGGATTTCAGCATCTGTCCGTCGAGTGTTTGCAGAATAACCTCACACACACCCGCGTGCTTTTGTTACTGTCCTCTCCTCGTTCAATGGCATTCATTTCTGCACGGAACAAAAAAGAAAAATTGGACTAAAATAGCCTCATTATCCAAAATGGACAAGATCTGTTCTACACACACTCAAATCCTCAGCCAGATGCGTTTTCTATACCTGAAACCAATCGACATCCGAGCATCAGCGATTCCATATAACGTCTAGATGCAGAGAAAAGGACATTATTTGACTGTCTTCTTGTTTCTCTTTTCTGCCAGTCCTCATCTGAGATTCAACAACCTGAGCCTCATCTCCACTCACGCTCTCCCAGATCACAGCTCTGATGACTGCAGCACATTTCTGGCCACGAGGTGAGAGATGCATTACAAAACCAGATTTACACTCCAGCAAAGAGCGCATTATTTCCATTCTGTCCCTGTCATACAGATGCGTTTACACCTGGTTTTTAAGGGGTAGTTCACTCAAAAATGAACGTTTACGCACTATTTACTAACCCTCAAGTGGTTCCAGAATTTTATGAGTTTCTCACACTAAGGGCTCCTGTATACTTCAAATTCTTCGTTTGAGGGCAAAAGGAAGTTGGAAAATGCGGTATACTGTTTCAATCCCTCCAACACACCCATGCTGCAGTAGTCATGGTTGAAAATCAGCAAATCCAGTGTTATGGATGTGACATTTGCAGTATATGTTAACATTATATTGAAACATCTGTTTATGTCTTCCAAAACTACTAACCACAGAGTTATGGGATCAGAAAATATCAATCTGTAAACATATTTTAGATCTTAAATGAGGAAAATAAACATGCGTTATGGATGTGACCAAAAAACTATGCGACTATACAACATACTTTGCAGAAAATGCCATAACCATTACATCTCTGAAAAGGAAGAAACATACGTTAGTGAAACAGTTAATACTTCTTGCCCTTCATTCATTCATTCATTTTCTTTTCGGCTTAGTCCCTTTATTAATCTGGTGTCGCCACAGCGGAATGAACCGCCAACTTATCCAGCATATGTTTTACACAGCAGATCCCCTTCCATCCGCAACCCATCACTGGGAAACTCCCATACACACACTCTTACACTACGGTCAATTTTAGCATACCCAATTCACCTGTACCACAAGTCTTTGGACTTGTGGAAACCGAAGCACCCGGAGGAAACCCAAGCCAACACAGGGAGAACATGCAAACTCCACACAGAAACACCAACTGACCCAGCCGAGCCTCGAACCAGCGACCTTCTTGCTGTGAGGCCAACGCTCTACCCACTGCATCACCGTGTCACCCTAACATCTTTTCTCTAAAAACATAAAATGTGTTTATCTTTTCGTTAATGTTTATATATATATATATATATATATATATATATATATATATATATATATATATATATATATATATATATATATATATATATATATATATATATATATAGGCATGTTTAACTGTATTATTCATTCATTAATTTTCCTTTGGCTTGGTCCCTGATTAATCAGGGGTCACCACAGCGAAATGAACCACCAATATTAATATCTCCAGCATAGCTTTTACACAGCAGATGCACTTCCAGTCGCAACCCAGTACCGTGCTGGGAAACACCAAATTGCCAACTGGCCCAGCCGGGACTCGAACCAGCGACTTTCTTGCAGTGAGGCCACAGTGCTAACCAGTGCTAATTCTGCATTATTTTTACTTATATACATTTATTTTGCTTTATGTGGCTTTCAGTTTAGTGTCTGTTCAAACAGTTTATTTTTCATGACTAAGAGCTTTGCACAAGAGTTAATGTAAGCTGTGTAAACATTAAACTTTGTGCAAACATTTAATCTGCCCTGCTCGACACTGGACGTCAAGGCTGCACAACATGTCATTTCAGCATAGATATGGCAATGTGTAAATCTGCAATACAGGGAGTCACATGCAGGATCTGGAACTGATATAAAATTACTTAATAGGATTCAAAAGTGAAAGATTTTAATTTGATGCGTTTTTAAGGCTTGTGACAGTAAGATTTCAAGCTAATTTAAACCATTTGGGCACAAAAAATTATCAAGTTTGCAGCAAAGTCTAATTGTTTATTTACTAAATAAAGACTATACGGTGTTATTTTACATTTGATTATTGCATTTCTGAATCTCAATGCTGTTAGACTCCACAGAAAGCCACAGAAAGTGCTGTTTATTTCACTTTTTATCTTTGTTCTGTTGTTTTCATCGATGCTTTATTTTATTTTGTATATTTTTACAGAATTTTATGCAGATGCACTCCCTTACAAAATCATCCCAGTCAATGTAAAATTATGAATTCTTTTCAAATAGAGTTACTCAGGTCATCGTCAATGTGAAATTATATTGATATCGCAAATATACAGTATATTGCAGATAAACTAAATATTGCAATGTCAGTTTTTTTCAATATCGTGTAGCGCTACTGCATGTGTTCTGTTAACTAGACTAAACTGAATTACTAAAACTGAACTAAATATTTAAAAAACTAAATGTGTTCTCAATATAAAAAAACAATATATACACTCACCGGCCACTTTATGAGGTACACCTGTCCAACTGCCTGTTAATGCAAATTTCTATTCAGCCAATCACATGGCAGCAACTCAATGTATTTAGGCATGTAGACATGGTAAAGACGATTTGCTGCAGTTCAAACCGAGCATCAGAATGGGGAAGAAAGCTGATTTGAGTGACTTTGATTGTGGCATGGTTGTTGGTGCCAAACGGGCCGGTCTGAGTATTTTAAAAACTGCTGATCTACTGAGATTTTCACGCACAACCATCTCTAGGGTTTACAGAGAATGGTCCGAAAAAGAGAAAATATCCAGTGAGCGGCAGTTCTGTGACGCAAATGCCTTGTTGATGCCAGAGATCAGAGGAGAATGGCCAGACTGGTTCCAGCTGATAGAAAGCCATCAGTAACTCAAATAACCACTCGTTACAACCGAGGTCTGCAGAAGAGCATCTCTGAACACACAACACGTCCAACCTTGAGGCGGATGGGCTACAGCAGCAGAAGACACCGGGTGCCACTCCTGTCAGCTAAGAACAGGAAACTGAGGCTACAATTCGCACAGGCTCACCAAAACTGGACATTAGAAGATTGGAAAAACGTTGCCTGGTCTGATGAGTTTCGATTTCTGCTGCGACATTGGGATGGTAGGGTCAGAATTTGGCGTCAACACCATGAAAGCATGGATCCATCCTGCCTTGTATCAACGGTGGTGTAATGGTGCGGGGAATATTTTCTTGCCACACTTTGGGCCCATTAGTACCAATTGAACATCGTGTCAACGCCACAGCCTATCTGAGTATTGTTGATGACCATGTCCATCCCTTTATGACCACAGTGTACCCATCTTCTGATGGCTGCTTCCAGCAGGACAACGAGCCATGTCATAAAGTGTGAATCATCTCAGACCGGTTTCTTGAACATGACAATGAGTTCACTGTACTCAAATGGCCTCCACAGTCACCAGAACTCAATCCAATAGAGCACCTTTGGGATGTGGTGGAACGGGAGATTCGCATCATGGATGGGCAGTCAACAAATCTGCAGCAACTCCGTGACGCTATCATGTCAATATAGAGCAAAATCTCTGAGAAATATTTCCAGTACCTTGTTGAATCTATGCCACGAAGGATTAAGGTAGTTCTGAAGGCAAAAGGGGGTCCAACCCGGTATCAGTAAGGTGTACCTTATAAAATGGCCGGTGAGTGTATAAAACCATAAATGAACTCAAACTGAAATTGATACCAAATTTAGCAAAATAGTATTGAAATAAAAACTAATTTAATAATGCAACACTATAAGCTTGCTTCTCAGACACTGACCCAGGATCTGTTCCTCCACAGTCACTGCTATAGTGATCGGGATCAGTGTCAGATGTCTCTGCGCTCTTGGATCAGCGTCGTGACAGGGAAGATGAAGGCCATCGACAGAGAGGACAAACACGTGGAGCTGATGGACGACAGCAGAGTGAAGTTCGACTATCTGATCCTCTGCACCGGCCTACAGTATCAGGTCACACACACACACAAACACAACACCAATCACAGCAGCAACACCAAACAGTGAAGTCTGTGCCAATGCAGATCACGGTTTATAAATGAATGCAATGCTAATTCATGTTTTCTTGCAGAGTTCAATAATTAGTACATGAGAATTCAGCATGCAGTCTGATCATAATGCAGTTAAATGGCTGCAGATACGGTTTATGTAGAAGCCTCCAATAAAAGCAATTAATTAAAATGTTAATTTATGTACATTTTTATACAATAAATATGTATATGTCAATGTTTACCAATGTATTATTCTGTTTAATAATAACAATACTACATTAATATTTGCAATAACTGAATGTTAGTAAGATCAGATACATTTATATTAGTGCACAACTATTAGACAATCTTTAAGTTGCTTGGTAATCAAAGTGTACACTGTAAAAAATCAGTTAGTTACTTTACTTTATAAATGTGAGCAAACCGGTTGCCTTAAAAGCAACAAGTTGACTTTACATAGTGAGTAAAACCAAAGACTATAGGATACACAAGACATGTCACTCATATAGTTTTGAATGGGGAAAAGTGTAACGGTTAATATGTCGAATAAAGCCCCGCCTACTAGTACAGGAGCCAATCATCAATCGATATAGACTGACGAAGCTCAAACCAGACGTGTGCTTTTACAACAGTTATGTGGTCAACAAACACACTGGAATCTCAGAGAATACTTGCTTCACAGACATAAGAAATAGATCCGCATAAATCTGTGCTTTTAAATAAACCAAGTGCACTTGAAAACAAAAGTTTTCTGGTTTTGTAATCTGTATGAAATGAATGCGAGGCACAGTCAGTCCTGTCAAACGCACATCACATGACAGCAACTACTCAAACGCCCACAAACTTGTAAACAAAGAGTCGCTGTCATTTCTGCTGGAAATTCCCCAACAAGTTATGAATTACTTCAGAAGAGCAGATCGATCAGACGATCATTAATCAGAGGATGATAATGTGTAGAATGGCCAGAAATGAGGTTGGTGTCGTAATCTGTTCCTTTCGAGTGCGCATGCGCATTGGCTCGGGCAAGCTGAACAAATGCAGATTTGGTTTCATTTAGGTGTTTAGAAATGAAACTTATGAGACGGTTGTTGTTTAATTTTATTGGTGAATCCAAATATGTAATGTGATCGTAAGCTTGGCAAGCAGTTTTGGAGAATTTGATGTTTCCCTATTCAGACAGAATGCCTGAGCATACTGCCCGAGAGCCGTTTTAAAGATGGCCGCCGAGTGAAATGACTTGCCTTAAAGGTTCAAGTCACTCTCGCGGACGTTTTTGACATTTTAACAGATTTGTGTGTGTTGAGCATCAGTTAAGACAACGTTAGCACCTGTCAGCTTTAATTGTGTGATTTTGTCAGCTAATTTCATCTTCCGGGTTTAAAATAATTTTTGGGGTTGGATCAAAATCGCTGACGTAGAGCGAATCTGCTAGTGGAGTGATGACGCGTCGGTTTCTCATTATTATTCATAGCGGAGTTTTCTTGTCCTATGCGAAGACCCTGCTTCTTAATTATTCATGAGAGCACGTTCAAGCACAAAGGCAAGGCAGGCCTGCCAAGCTGTGAGACCCAATTTCTTAGTGAAACCGTGTCAGTGTATGGCAAGCAGTATTTAGCCGTTCATGAAGGGTCGTAACGTTATGTGTTTGTTTCCACGATTCACAGGGTTTGTTGCATGTTTTTCCCCATGATTCTGTCTGGGCCGATACAGCAAAGCTGTTTGTGTGCAGCAAGCATTTTTGTCGAGAGAGCTGTACGAGAATTGGAGAATGGCGGACTTTGTCTTTTATCAGTTGAGTTCGTTACCATTCAGACACATCGCCTATATATGTGCTGCCATGTTCGCCTATGTTCAAAATCCTCCAGATTACAGGCAGGGCTAATGGTTGGAATAGATGGGGCAAGAGACCTGCTGTACTGCTATCCACTGTGTGCATTCAGTCCCGGGGATTGAGGAGGAGAGAAGTCCTCCTCATTTATAGTGTTTACATGGTTATCTTTATAATGATATAAATTGTGGTTATGTGTATATGAAATTACGAATAACATATGTAGCAGGGCATTAAATTATCGTTTATTTCTTTGCATTTTAATTTTGTAAACTATAAAATCATGGGTCTCCTCACGGTTTGTGTAGACTTGAACCGAAAGAGGGGGGTTTCAAGGCCCTTGGTAAAATTGTTGAAACTTGGAATGGTTAAGTTGACCTAATTTTTATGATCATACACATAATTAATTTACCTAATACATTTAAGGCAACGGGGTTGCTCATTTTTAAAAGTAAAATCAACTTATTGCTTTAAAAAGTAATGGGATTACTCACTTAAGCAAACTAATCATTTTTTACAGTGTACAGTCAAATGAATTTTTGAATGAAAACATGACAATTAAACACCAGCATGTTCTATTTCACTAAAACTCAAAATAAAATTAATCAGAAAAACTAAAAATAGGCCTAATACAATAGCTACCTAATGACACTAAAATTGCACTGATATTTTATTATATAAATATTATATATATATTATATTATGTAAATGGGATATTTTAATTATGTACCCAGCTGAAGTCAAAACTATTATAAAAAATTATGCTTATTTTTTTCGTTTTGAAATATTTCCCAAGTGATGTTTAACAGAGCAAGACATTTTACACAGTATTTCCTATGATATTTTTTCTTCTGGAGAAAGTCTTTTGTTTTATTTCAGCTAGAATAAAAGCAGCTTTTTTTTTTTTTTAAACATCTTAAATATTATTAACCTCCTTGAGCAATATTTGTTTTTGATAGTCTACAGAACAAACCATCGTTATACAATGACTTGCTTAATTATCCTAACTTTATTCTAATTACCCTAGTTAAACCTTTAAATGTCACTTTAAGCTTAATACTAGTGTATCCCATCAAGGCAAAGATAAAATAAATCACTTATTAGAAATGAGTTATTAAAACTATTATGTTTAGAAATGTGTTGAAAAAATCTTCTCTCTGTTAAACAGAAATTGGAGGAAAAATAAACAGGGGAGCTAATAATTCTGACTTCAACTGTACTGTATATATTTCGACTATAAACAACTGTATAAATATATGTATGTATGTATATATATATATATATATATATATATATATATATATATATATATATATATATATATATATATACAGAGAAAGACTTCTTTAATAATTGTATTTTTTATTTCACTCTTGTGTATTTTCTCCATCTCACTCTCCAGATGCCCAATCTCTCCAATGCTGACATCATTACCCAAACATCCAACAATCCAAAACCCAGAGAAACCCAACCCAGAGTCCCATCAAACCTCTTCCTCCTCAACGACCATCAGGACTGCTCCATCGCCCATCACTGGCTCATCCACAACTTTACACAGCTAACAGGTCACCGCTAACTAACCCACAGCATACAAGCTGGAGATCAGTGTGACTCTCTCGTGCATAATCTCATTTACACAGCCACTGTTACTCTAAACCCGCATCCAACTGTCGCAGCACAACAACCAGCTAATTAGCCCGCGCCAAATCCCGTCTCCTTCCATGCATTTACAGGGGAATATTAATATTAGCAGGCTGAGCTGAGTCGCCGCTATCTGTCTGATTAAGCCTATTATGTTTACTAATTACAGCCTCCTTTAATAATCCGGGAAGTAGCGCAATTATCGCTCAATGCTAATTATAGCGTCTGCGAATGAAAGATATCAATTTAGTGGCATGAGAATTTGTATTTGGGTCAAGCAGAGAGTCTGGCTGGCAATCAGTTGTGGACGTGAATGAGCTGATCATGGTTCTGGCAGAAATGCTGATGTTGTCGAGTGTGTTTGTGTGGCTCTGGCTGAGCTTCAGCACCTTGGACAGAGCTTTAAAGAGGACTTCGCTAGTAACCGGACAGCCGAGCATCAGAATGCCCTGAGGATGACTAATCACTTATAGAGCTGTTTAACACAGTTGAATGCAATGCATACAGTTGAAGTCATGAATTATTAGCCCCTCTGTATATATATATATATATATATATATATATATATATATATATATATATATATATATATATATATATATATATATATATATATATATATTCCCTCAATTTCTGTTTAACAGAGAGAAGATTTTTTTTGAACACATTTCTAAACATAATAGTTTTGATAACTCATTTCTAATAACTGATTTCTTTTATCTTTGCCATGATGACAGCACATAATATTTGACTAGATATTTTTCAAGATACTAGTATTCAGCTTAAAGTGACATTTAAAGGCTTAACTGGGTTAATTAGGCCCCGTTTACACTAATGCGTTTTCGTTTTGAAACGGCGTTTTAGATCAAAAACGATCCGCGTCCACACTAGCGTTTCATCTAGCGTTTCTAAACATATCTCCGTCCACACTACTCCACCAAAAACGTATATCACGTGACCATTCGCGCACTCTGGGCATGCGCGTTCAAGTATAAACAGGAAACATGTGTCTCGCTCGGCATTTGGTTATTGTTAGTCAACAAACGCTGGTTGAACAATGAACGCGAGCGATTAGCGAGTGCTCGAACAATAGCTTGCCTCTTGCGAATATCTGCAGCTGCTGTAGTAAAAAATGGTGCTTAAACGGACAATAGTGCAAACAACACTCCCATTTCTGTGTCAATGTTGTTGTTTACAGTGAAGGCTGGTCTGCCGTCTTCCGGTAGCGTTATAGTCATGTGATAGGGGCTTGACAAATAGAGGGAGGATACATAATGACCCATAAGCCCCAATCAGGTAGCGAATCTCAGCAGCCACGCCTCCGTTGTCAGATGTCTCCGTTTTCCCCCATCCACACTGAGATGGAGCAGCAGCGTTTTAGAATGAAAACAACCTCTCCAGCGTTTTCAAAACGCTCCGTTTTTGGGGCTCGAAAACTCCCGCGTAGTGTGGACGGATGGTGTAACCATAGCAAAACTTATGCGTTTTAAAACGAAAACGCATTAGTGTAAACGGGGCCTTAGGCAAGTTAGGGTAATTAGGCAAGTCATTGTATAACAGTGGTTTATTCTGTAGACAATCCATTCATTCATTCATTTTTATTTCGGCTTAGTCCCTTTATTAATCTGGGGTCGCCACAGCGGAATGAACCGCCAATTCATCCAGCATATGTTTTCATGCAGCGGATGCCTTTCCAGCTGCAACCCATCACTGGGAAACACTCTCATTCACACACATACACTACGGACAATTTTAGCTTACCCAGTTCACCTGTACTGCATGTCTTTGGACTTGTGGGAGAAACTGGAGCACCCAGAGGAAACCCACGCGAACATGGGGAGAACATGCAAACTCCACACAGAAATGCCAACTGACCCAGCCGAGGCTCGAACCAGTGACCTTCTTGCTGTGAGGCGACAGCACTACCTACTGCGCCACTGCGTTGCCCTCTGTAGACAATCGACAAAAAAATATTTCTTAAGGGGGCTAATATTATCAACATAGTTCTGAAAACGTAGCCCTATATACATCTCTGGAGATCGCGAATTATGTAGCCAGAAGTACGTATGGTCTTTAAAACGAACGCTACGGGACGTTGTGACGCTGTTCCTTTTTGCACTTAACAGCTGACGTTTACCTCCGTATCGATGGCTTTCCCGCTGTTACCAGTTTGTCCAGTTAGCTTGCCATGTACGTCAGCAGACTTAGGAGTGGATCACACCGAACACGCCTTTACGTTTTAAAAACGCGAGGCGCACCTCACTGCCTTTTTTGTTGACAAGAAAAAAGGAGCACGGTGCGCTTTTTTATGTCACTAGGCAATGACTGAATCAGCTGGGTAATGTGCGAGGGTTGCTGTTTATATTAATTTAATTTTAAAATCTAATAATATTGTGATATTCAAGATTTGTGAAGTCATACAGCTCCGGATAACTCAAAACAGCAACCACTAGTCTCTCCTCCATCTTCAAATGTCTCCGTTGTTGTCTTGACAACACAAACACTGCAGGCAATTCAACAGAAACCCTGCCTCTGCATTCATTTGATTGGAGAATGAAACAGACGCGACTGACGTAACATGCTTTTTCTGCTCAGAGTTGACTTTTTTTCAACAGAGCACACGGCACGCAAGGGCAAAAACGCGAAGCGCAGCAGGCCGTTAAAACGTGAGGCGCACAGGGCGCATAAGCATCGCGCAAAACGCCGTTAGTAAATTATTTAAAAAAGGCGCCTCTCAATTCAAAAAATGCGTTTGGTGTGATTGGAGTTGAGTAGAGAGGAGTTAAGAGGAGTTGACTACGATAACAGGGTTTGAGTCTGGTGAAGAACGGTTCCAGAAAGCATGTAACAGAATCCAAAAAATAAAATAAACAAATAAATAACAACATAGAGAACAACTGAGAACGTGGTAATATCTGAAAATGTGGTAAAAATCAGGCGAGGGCTTTTCTTTTTCTGGATTGCTTTTGAAAACACTTTCGATTGGGTTTAGGGAGGTGGGTGGTCGGGTCAATCTGTGCTTTTGAAAACCTTTCAAAAATCGGTGCTTTTGGGTGGGTCAGTCAGTCAGTCGACAGCGGCCTCTGGTGGATTTACATGAGAACAGCAGGCGCGAATGGTACTCGCGCGAGAAATTTGAGATCTAAAATAAAACGTACACAGCGGCCTCTGGTGGATTTGCATGAGAACAGCAGGCGCGAATGGTACTCGCGCGAGAAATTTGAGATCTAAAATAAAACGTACACAGCGGCCTCTGGTGGATTTGCATGAGAACAGCAGGCGTGAATGGCACTCACGCTAGAAATTTGAGTTCTGAAAAAGCGTACACAGCGGCCTCTTGTGGATTTGCGAAAACAAAAACTGCAAAAAAAAAAAAATAAAAAAAAAACGTACCTCCTGGGACGTATTTAGCCCTTTCCATAAATGTATATAGAGGTAGGTTTTCAGAATGACTTTGGGTTGAATAATACTGAATAATAAAACAAATGAGACTTTCTCCCAGAAGAAAAATGTTATAGGAAATACTGTGAAAAATTTCTTGCTCTGTTAAACATCATTTGGGAAATATTTGAAAAAGAAAAAAATAATAAAACACAGGAAGGCTAATAATTTTGAATTCAACTGTACATATAGTTTAGTTTTTTAAAAATTCTAATATTTCCCATGTGCTGTTTAGCAGAGAGAACATTTAACATAGTAGTTTTAATAACTCATTTCTTTTGTCTTTGCCGTGATGATAGTACATTTTATACACATATACATATTATATAGGTGAATAATATTGACCTTAAAGTCCGTGTGAAGTATCCGAGGACTTTTATTTTAGTATGTTAGTCTTTCCAACTAAAATGCAATGTCGAGCAGGGGGTGGGGCTCTCTTTTGTGCATCATTCACTTTGATTGAATATCACCAAAAGCAAACATTTTTGCAGCAGATTAACTTGCATGGATTAATTATTTACCCTAAGAACAACAATGTGAGCTAGCAAAGAAAAACAATTGTCATTTCTGACTTCATGACTTTCTTAAACAAATGTAAAAACTGCTTTTATTCCAGCCAAACAAAAAGAAATAAAGCTTTCTGAAGAAAAACAAACATTACAGGAATTATTTAAAAAAAATAATACTCTGTTAAACATCACTTAAAATATTTGAAAAAAATTACAATTTCTCAGGCAGACGAATAATTGTGCTCTCAGCTACTGTATATATTGGCAGTAGAGCCTGAAGATACAGGACTGAATGTGTATTTGCAGCCTGATCTCATGAGGAAACTTAAGTATTTTACATTTTTACAATTTTTGTCAGTTTAGTGGCTAATTAGTACGAGTTCAGTCGTATGAAAATGTGCGATTTTAAAAACCCCAAACCAGGCTCATTCTGAAAATGCACCACTATATACATTTCTGGAGAGCGCAAAATACGTCCCAGGAGCTAAGTTTTATACCGGAGACCGCTGTGTACTTTTTCAGGTCTCAAATTTCTCTCGCAAGTGCCATTTGTGCCTGCTGTTCTCGCGTAAATCCACCAGAGGCTACTGTTGACTGACTGACTGACCGATCAACTGACCCTAAACCCAACCAATAGTGTTTTCAAAAGCATCGATTGACCCTCCCACCCACTTCCCTAAACCCAATCAACAGTTTTAAAAAGCAATCCAGAAAAAAAAACGCTCTCGCCTGATTTTTACCATGTTTTCAGATTTTACCACATTCTCACCCTGTTATTTACTTGTTTATTTTATTTTTTGGATTCTGTTTTTGTCTTACCTGTTTTCTGGAACCGTTCTTCGCCAGACTTGGTTCCCGTCGTCGTGGTCAACTCCTCTCTGCGTCTCAAGTTAAGACGTACATGGCAAGCTAACTGGACAAACTGGTAACAGCGAGAAATCAGTCCATACAGAGGTAATCGGTCAGCTAGTAAGTACAAAAAGGAACAGCATTATAGGAACGCCTCGTAGCGTTCAATTTAAAGACGAAATACACCCATACGTACTTCTGGCTAAATAATTCGCAATCTCCAGAAATGTATATAGGGCTACGTTTTCAGAATGAGTCTATGTTGCCTAAACGCAACCATCACTGGGGGATGAGCAAATCATACTAAATAATACGAATGAGATCATACAAATTCATACGAATTAGCCACAAAATCAATAAGTTACCAATTGCTGTGAAATAGGCGTTGGTATTTGATGTATAGAAGACAAAATTTTTTAAAAATAAACATTTGAATGAGCAATTTTCACACAGCTTTAAGTGGAACCAGAGCAGTTATTATGAAATAAATGAATACTTTATGCATAAACTTGATCAAAAGAGAAACATTTATCAAGTCAAGTCACACTTTATTGTCATTCCGCTATATGTGTGGACATACAGAGGAATGAAATGTCGTGTCTCGCGGGACAACGGGGCTACATAAATTAATCATAAATACAAACAAAACACTGGACATAAGTGCTATTAAAAAACCTATGCATAACTAACATATAATATATGATATGTTTCAAATAAATGCTTGACGTTAATAATAACTGGAAAAGTAAAGTTGGTAGACAAACTTTATGACGTCTTGAGAAAGCCTATAGTCTGAAAATTTGAAGTAGCTTTAAAGTTAAATCATTGAAGTAGTTTAAGAAGTTTGAAACAGTTATAACTACATATAGCATGTTAGCATGTTTCTAGTACGGATAGCCTTGTTTCTTCCTATACGGTTGATAGGGGGTTCTGAGTGGTTGCTAAGGTGTTCTGAATGATTGCGATGGTGTTCTGAGTGGTTGCTTAGGTGTTGCTTGACAGTTATTATGGTGTTCTGAGTGGTTGCTAGGCGGTTGCTAAGGTGTTGCTAGGGTGTTTTGACTGGTTGTTAAGTTGTTAAGGCATTGCTAGGCGGTTGCTAAAGTGTTCTGAGTGGTTGCTAGGCAGTTGCTAAGGTGTTGCTAGGGTGTTCCAGGTAGTTGTTAAGGTGTTGCTAGGCGGTGGCTAGGGTGTTCTGAGTAGCTGCTAAGACGTTGCTAGGGCGTTTTATGTGGTTGCTAAGATGTTGCTAGGTGGTTCTGAGTGGTTGCCAAGGCATTGCTAGGCGGTTGCTAAGGTGTTGCTAGGCGGTTGCTAGGGTTTTCTGGGTGGTTGCTAAGGCGTTGCTACGTGGTTGCAAGGCAGTTGCTAAGGCATTGCTAGGTAGTTGCTAGGCAGTTGCTAATGCGTTGCTAGGTGGTTGCTAAGTTGTTGTTAGGCAGTTGTTAAGGCATTGCTAGGCGGTTACCAGGGTGTTCTGAGTAATTGCCAAGGCGTTGCTAGGCGGTGGCTAAGGTGTTCTGATTAGTTGATCGGTGGTTACTAAGTGGTTGCTAAGGTGTTCTAGGTTGCTGCTAATGCAAGGCATTGCTAAGCGGTTGCTAATGTGTTGCTAGGCGGTTGCTAGGGTGTTCGGGGTGGTTGCTAGGGCGTCGCTAGGTGGTTGCGAGGCAGTTGCTAAGGCATTGCTAAGTGGTTGCTAGGCAGCTGCTAAGGCGTTGCAAGGCAGTTGCCAGGGTGTTCTGAGTAATTTCCAAGGCATTGCTAGGCGGTTGCTAAGGTGGTCTGATTGGTTGATAGGTGGTTACTAAGCAGTTGCTAAGGTGTTCTAGGTTGCTGCTAAGGTGTTGCTAGGCCATTGCTAGGGTGTTGGTAGGTGGTTGCTAGGGTGTTCTGATTGGTTGCTAGGCAGTTGCTAAAATTTGGTAAGTGATTGCTAAGGTGTTTCTAGGCAGTTGCTAAAGTGTTACTAGGCGGTTCCTAAGGTGTTGCTGGGCAGTTGCTAACAAATTACCATGGTTCTAGTATGAATTAGCATGTTGCTAGCACAGTTCTAGCATAAATTAGCATGTTGTTAGCATGAATTTAGTATGAATTAGCATGTTTATGTATGTTTATAGTATGAATTAGCGTGTTGCTAGTATGATCAGTATGTCAGTATTTTTTCTAGTATGGATTGGTATGTCGTTAGTATGTTCCTAGTATGAATTAGCATGTTGCTAGTATGTTAGTATGTTTGTTAGTATATTGTTAGTATGAACTGGTATGTTATCAGTATGTCCAATGTTAAGTCAATGGGACTTTTCCGAATTTTCCGGGTCAGTTTTCTGAAAACCGAAAGTCGGATCAGATGGAAAAGACATAGTAACCCGAGTCAGATCAGTTTAGAGGTTTGATGTTAGTTTGGTGGTTGTAGTATGAACGGTCTAGGAGGAGATGCATATAAAAATTAGTCTCAAAAGAAGAAGAAGAAGAAGGCAGAAGAAGAAGAAGAAGAAGAAGAAGAAGAAGAAGGCAGAAGAATAATACGTTTATGTAGTATAACAGTATGATGGCTTTCTCAAGCCACAATAGCTAGACATGTTTCTTGAGCAGCGTTTCTGAAGAATCATGTGACATTGATGACTGCAGTGATAATATGAGTTACTTATATTTTGAAATATATTGACAGAATTTGTTACATTAACTACTGTGAAATATTCCTTGCTCGGTTCAACATAATTTGGGGAATATTTGAAAAAGAAAAAAAAGAAAAATCACAGGAGGGTGAATAATTCTGACTTCAACTGTACATCCACTGAGTTACATTTCCTTCAATAAAAAGCTGCTTTACCTAACAGTAAAATAAACTTTACGCTCCACAAGGGCGAAGGGAAGCGATTTATTATGGCCGTTTGGAGAGATTAAATCAGCGGCTGTGACACACAGAAGGGTCACTTAGCAACCTGGAGAAGGTCCTATTAGAGGTTAAAGGAGAAGGAAGGAGGAGAAGATGAAGGAAGTGCTGCTCTTTTACTGAAGCGTCACAGCAGCAGCAGCAGCGCCGGATTGATTTAATTGAGATCTTTTGTGAAGAAGGCTTTGATGTTAACATTACAATCCTCAAGGATGAAAACTAATCAGACGGCGCCGCTCACACTGAATGAATATAGAAATGACACCAGCCGAATAAATAATGCACACATATAGAACACTTTGAAGAAAATTATTTCCTGCTCAGTGTTTTTGAACACAAGTGTATAAATGTTCTTAAATCAAGATACGTCTAGAAACAAAATGCTGGGTTCCACATGGTTCCTTCATGTTGTTCCAACACGCATCAATTAAGATAACTTAATAATTTTTTACCAATTTAAGTGGATTAAACATAAATCAATTAGGTTGTCCCAAAAAATATATGTAAGAATTGTGTCGTTTCAACTCATTTGAAATAAGTAGTTTGAACAAGCAACAAAAGCCGTTTTTTGAGTGTACTTGAGAAGCAAAAGGATTAATTGATGAGTTGTATTGAATGAAAGTTGTATAAGGAATAAAGTGAGGTTCTGCTTAAAATATGAACACATGGATTTAATGACATTAGAGGAATAAGGTTGTTTTGCCCTTTGTAATTAAGCTTAAAGTGACTGAATATACACTCACTGGCCACTTTATTAGGTACACCAAGTGCAATGCAAATCACATGGCAGCAATCAATGCATTTAGGTATATAGACAGGCCCGGATTAAGAATTCAGAGGCCCCTGGGCACAATGTCTTGTAGGGCCCCCTACAAGGCCGCACCTCTATAGTTGAATAAAAAAATAAGATTAATATAATATTTTGCCCACATTTTTTAAATAAATGACATAGTACATATATTTATAGTCAACAAAGATTTACTTGATTTTAAAAGCATTTAAAGCATACTTTGATAAAAAAAAAAAAAACTAATATAAGTAGTGAATATTTATGGTTTTTAATATACTTGTTCAAGTTCACTGAAGCAGTACTAAAATTTATATTTAAGGGTATTTTTAATGTATAACTTCTACAAACATATAATGCATATGAATTGGAGATATCACCTCTCCAATCCAGTTCTATGAATCTGAGTCTTCCATAATACACACACTGATTAATGATTCCTACTGTCTCCCTCGTGATGAAGAAGAGTAGGCAAAAAGCACTTGATTTTTGTACCAGTTCTCTCCTGTCTCTCTCCTCTTCAGGGGCTTTTTCTGTCTCTCTCTCTGTCTCTCTCTCCATGAGGTCGGAGAATATGGGTGAAGCAGGGCGACTAACATCGTAAATACGGATTAATTTTATTAAGATGTCGCTAACATTTAACACCAGATGGAAAATAACTGTTTATAGAATATTTATTTTTCTTATTATCCTTATTAAATACCTTGTGACTCATTTTATATATTTTATATACTTTATTTAAATTTTTAAACTAAAACATTTCTTTTCTATTGAAAATAAATGTATTTCCAATCTGATATGTAATGGGGGAAAAAAGAAAAACGTGTTCATCTGGATTCGAACCGGATTCATGATCGATCGCCTCAAAACATGTTTCCATGCGCCTTACGAGCTGCGCCATTCCCACATGCTGTCTTCTGCACTCTTCAGTTATCTTATCTCAGTCGATCAAATGGCGCTGGCGGCACTCAACCAGCTTATTACAACGAGGTGCGTGGTGTAATGGTGTAGGGGATATTTTCTTGGTACTATCCAGCATCCTTATTATTATCCAGCAGGATAACGCAGCATGTCATAAAGCGTGAATCATCTCAGACTGGTTTCTTAAACAAGACAATGAGTTCACTGTACTCAAATGGCCTCCACAGTCACCAGATCTCAATCCAATAGAGCACCTTTGGAATGTGGTGGAACGGGAGATTCACATCATGGATGTGCAGTCCACAAATCTCCAGCAACTGCGTGATGCTATCATGTCAATATGGAGCAAAATCTCTGAGGAATATTTCCAGTACCTTGTTTAAACTATGCCACGAAGGATTAAGGCAGTTCTGAAGGCAAAAGGGGTCCGACCTGGTACTGGTCAGGTGTACCTAATAAAGTGGCCGGAAGAAACATGATTTTGTATGCCTGTGAGATTTTTATATAAATGAGTAATAATCTGTGCCTAATATTAGGCTCAGAAGGCTGTTATCATTCATCCACATGATTAATCAGCAATAGATCAGGTACGGCCGGAAGTTAACGAGAATTATTTATATTATTTATTAAATTTCCCATTAATTGTATTTTATTAACGTCCACCCTTACCCCAACACTAAACCCAACCGTCACAGTAATGTAAAAACAGATCTGGAGTCTTCTCTATTAGTATAGCTGATTAACCATGTGGATGGATGATAACAGCCTTCTGAGCCTACCAGTAGCGTAGAAGGCCCCTACTGGCCCATATCTTTCAGCTGACAACGCCCATTCAATCGGGTGATAATATTAGCGGGTGCTGAATGTGCAAATAAACATTTGTGGTGGATTTTTGTTCATTTTCAACAGTAAAGCAGTAATATTGTGAACTATCATTACATAGTCATATTTCGGCCAATATTGTCCCATTGTAACAAACCAAACATCAATGGAATTATAGAGTTGCATAAATCTTAATTTTCAAAAATGGACACTTAAGACTGGTTTTGTGGTCCGGGGTCACGTATCTTTTTGCTTCTCTTATAAATGTATCTTGATTTGAAAAATAAGACACAGTATTAGCATTAAAATACAAAACACAACATTTGGATTTTTTTTTTGCCATCAAAGTCAACTGAGGGCACGTTCCTCAATGCATGCCTAAAGTAAACGTTCTGTGGTGTGTGCGCAGGTGATGCTGTGGTGTATGGAAACACTATAGACGTGTTCACCTGTGTGGAGACTCTCATTGGTCTCGGTGTCAGTGGCTGCAGGATTCATGTAGTCCATCCTCCTGAAGATCAACCATTCTCCTGTTTCCCCGACGCTTCAGTGGAGCTGGCAGTGAAGCAGGCTCTAGAAAAAGAGGAAGTCCATGTTCATCACAACTGCCTGTTGCTGCAGCTTAATGATGGACAACATACAGAGCCTGTGACATCTGCCTCTTTCAGCACCGATGGAGCCACTTTACAGCTAGATTGTGCGGTCAGGAACAAAAAATGTTATATAGAAAATAGTGTACTGTTCTAATTGACTTCCCTTTCGTTGTGTTAGTGGCTGTTTTTGCCCTTTTTATTTCCATTATAATGACATTTTTTGATTGCAAAGCCATGACAGCATATGAAGAGTTCAGATGCAAAAACCTCTAAATGCCGTCTGAAATGTTCTCCTAAAATGAGCGTTTTTCTCAGCCTCTTATGTTTATGTTCAGCTATTTCACTTAAAAGGCAATGAAAAGAACTTCACTATAACAGTAAAGCCTGTTTCACACCGCAAGCGTCAGCAGCGCGTGAGCAGAGCGTGTTTTTTCGGCGTCCATGTTATGAGATTAGAGCTTTCATACTGCACGCAGTGTTGCCAGATGTAGCTGACTTTTTCCAGCCCAAAAACTCGCCGACATGAGCCAAATTTCATGAAAAGAGGGGGGGGGGGTTATTTTGGGGGGGGGTTGGGCGCTCCCATAGATATATGGGGCGCTCCAAAACATATGAGGGGTGGTTGGATAGTCCTGTATTTCACGAAAAGTAGGGGGAGCGGTCCCAAAATTGACGAAAATTGAGGGGTTACGGGAGATCGCGGGCAGGCGGGCGTACCTTTACAATACCGCCCAAATATCCACTACCCGCCTATGATATTTTTTACCCGCAAACTTGGATTCAAAACCGCGTCAGCTGGCAGCGCGTCAACGTGAGGCGTGAGCGTCGCTGAAGCAGCAGTGCCGCAATAGTTTCGGCGCCGGGTCTATTTTTGCCGCGCTGCTCACGCTCAATTAAAGTGACAGTGCATTGATAATGACCAAAACACATTGAATGACAGTAAACAGTAGCAATTTTACCCAATAAATGCGTCAATAATATCCACTGATTTATATACAGTATAGTCAATCAAATGAACTTAAACGATTAAAAACTGCAACAAATATTTATTTAGCAAACCAAATGTAAAACAATTTTAGTATCAGTTTTGCTTAAGTTGCACGCTAGTGTTGCAGGAGAGGGGGAATAGAAGTGGCCGCTATAAGACTGCTATTTACTGGAGTTGTAGTCCATAGCGAAGTGTATTGTGGGTAGTGCAGTTCGACACGCATGCTGGATGATGTGAGCTCGCTGTGTGCTGTGCAGTTGAAGCAGAGGAAGAAAGTTTTATTGCGCTTTGTTTTATGTTCACTCAAGTTATTTCACCCGGGAGCTGTTTGCACTGTCAACCTGACAACACGAAAACAAGTAAAAGAAGAGCATGCATTGATTACTTCTGTCCGTCTCATCCTTTGCACGAGCATAAATTAACGAGCGTTTACTTTGCCGCTGGACATCGCTGTTTGATCATACTAGTTTGATCATGTATAAATATCATTATAACTATAGTGTATAAATGTTATTATAACTAGGCCCACAACATCCTGACAATCAAAAGCAAAATGACATAATGTCATATGCGATTGTATTCTGAGTGCACCAGACATGAATGACACTCCTCATAGAGCGTGAGAAGCATACAGTGCTGTAGGATCTTCATAATTTGTAAAATAAAGACTTGCAGGTTAAGGAAACAGCATAGGAGGAAGTTGCCGCAAGCCTTGGTGCAGATGAAAAGTAAAAAAATTGTATTCATATATAGAGAGAGAGATAGGTAACTAGATAGAATAGACAGAAATATATTGATCTGTGCAGCAGCTGCCGAAGAGCTGCACGCTGCAGACGCAGCTGGTGTGAAAGGCAAACGCCTGCGTGCTGCTTCTGCTCTCCATACGCACTGCTCACGCACTGCTTTGGCTTGCAGTGTGAAACAGGCATAAAATTACTGAGCCTACATATGGGAGTCGGAGAAAAATGCTAATTTTAGAGGAAAATATCAAATGGCTTTTAGAGGTTTTTGCATCTAAACTCTTCATCAATTCATGCATTCTTGATTGTTGCTGGTTTATCCTGTTGGGAAGAGGTCAAGTACATCATTTTGTCCTGTTGATCATCAGTTTGCAGGATTAACCCTTTAGATACCCCTGTGCAAAAATGTTTCTGGCTTTTATATGGAGTAAAACAGAAAAAATAGTGTGTGTGCATAAATACACTTTGTTTACTACAGTATGTATTTTATGAAAGCTGAGCTGCTTATTTTGATTTTCTCAGACATATCTAGGTAAGTGAGCAAAGGTCTCTCACACAGACAATATACTCCAAATAATTCCATATTCAAGAGTTCGCCCTTGCTGATGATTGATTATAAAGCGTGTTTGGCATGCTGTCCCGGGAGAGAGCCCTGAGCTCATGAGACCCCCCCTCCTTTATTTATAAATCATATAAATAAAGAAATAATGAGGCTATTTATTATAAATATATTTACTTTAACAATAATATTATTAACATTAATGATGATGATGATGATTATTATTATTTAGGATATTGTTTATTTATTTAAAAAAAAAAAATACAATTTGACATGCAAACCACAGCAGAAAGTTCTAACCAACAGACCCATGTCATATACAGCAGAGAAACTTAATAAATAACCCACTATAAAGTAAAAGAATTAACGTATGCTATGTTTTTTATTTTCACAAGCTGTGGAGACGTAACATAATTTCTGCTTTTAAATATACCTATAGCTTTCGCCATGAGGCTGTTCAAAATGACATCAATGTTTTCAAAGTGCACTGCGAAGGGAGCACAATTGTAAACATGAAGATGACTAAAACTGAACTGTAAAAATAGTTTGAAAGCAAATTACACCTAAGAGAGATGACCTTAATGCTTTTTTATTTTTAATCATTCCAACTTTGAATGTTAGAATGTTCTAAATGAATAGGGCATAGGGGGGATAAGTGGGAATAGAACACAGCCAGGAATTATGCTTCTAACTACAGCTCCAGAGGTGTCGTTTCAAGTGCACAAGTTTGCGACGCAGTTTGCGAATGTTTGTTGGAATGATGGATTTGGGAAACAGCAAATCAACAAACTATGTTTGTAACGACGGAACTTGCAGCCTTAGTTGGCTAACGATGGTTTTGGGAAACGCACCCCTGGCTGGTGATCAAAAAAGTTAATGTCAAGCCCTGCCTGTATATAACAATAACAAACACACAGTAGTTTCTTTGTAACTCACTCATATGTGTTCACTTCTTGCAGGTGTTCTTCAGCTTCTCTCGTAGAAGCGTGGACTGTGACACCTTCAGGGCCATCAATGATGCGTGTCTGGTGTTTGATGGGCGATTGGTTGTAGACAGCAGCTTTCACACCAATGACCCCTCCATATACGCCGCAGGCCCCATGACCAAATACTCCCGCCGCTACCATGCTGATGAGTGGAGCCATTGCTGCTTCCACTCCAAAGAGGTGGGCCAGAGTTTGGCATCTGTCCTCCTGGCCCAGTGTGACCCGACCCTGGAGCGTCCTGTCGGCCCTCCGTCGGACCAGCTCCACCTTATTCCACTCTACAGCCAGGCCAAGACACAAGGTTACAAACTGCTCTCCCGAATCAGCCAATCACAAGCACAGAGAAAACTAAATATCAATTATAACTAATGAAGTCAAATTGAATGAGCTAAATTGGCCGTAGTGTAAAAGTGTGTGTGTGTGTGTGTGTGCGAATGAGAGAGTGTATGGGTGTTTCTGCTGCGTAAAACATATCCCAGAGTAGTTGGCGATTTCACTGTGGCGACTCCTGATAAATCAGGGACTAAGCCGAAGGAAGATGAATGAATGAATGAGTGAATTTCCAAAAAACACCTTAGTAACACTTCTGATTCACATTGAAAATACAATTCTAGCACTGGAGAACACCAGTTTTGTTCTTCATGCAAATATTCTAGATTTGGGCCCCATCCCAATTCTATTTTTGTATCCCTACCTCTTTCCCCTCCCCTTCTCCTTGCCCCTTAAAACGGAGTGTGAAGGGGAAGGGCTTCAAAATTTACCCCTAAGAATTGGGACAGCACTACAGCACCTGCACACGTCTTCAGATGTCATCGCGATCTCTTGCTTCATATGAGATCAGACGATCGCGACTGCTGTAGTTATTCCAGTTGTGTTATTTATTGGTGTTTATCTTCATGAAATCACTGAAGGAATATATCATGTTATCATAACGATCTAATGTGGCAATAAGATCGTAATTATACTGCATTTACACCGTGGCCATATTCATCTATGTAATCACACCAAAAACAACATTAACATTATAGCAGACACTGTAAAAGCTCATTCTCAGCCACTAGACTTTTCTGACAAGGTATTCAAGTGTCATCAAGTGTCAGAATGTTGTGGGACTGCTATACAGGAGTTATTATTAGGGATTATAAATCGCAAAATTTAGCGGTTTTTATTTTAGCGTTTTTTTTTATAAAAGCATGACGGTAAAACACGAACGCGGTTATGAATATATTAAAACATGTGCTTGTTTGTAAAAATTCGTAATAATGACTAAAAATACTAATTTGTGGATGTCCTTACTTCCGGGTGCAGTGAAACTGTCGCTGTAGCTGGTGCATTCTGGGAAATTTTCTTACCCCTTAGTAAGGAGTGTGCTCCTGAAAAATCTTCGTTCGAAGGGGTGTATACCCCTTCCTCTTAGCCCTACGCCTTCAAGCTAAAGAGAATTGGAACACCCCTACAGTGTTGCCAGATTGGAAATGTGAAAGTATCGTACCAGAACCTCAAAATTATCGTATTTGGAGGAAAATTATCGTACACTAGTCAAACGGAGAGTATACAGCTATTATCTAGACAAATAGCGTTTTGACACAACGTGCAAATTACCACAATACGTAAAAAAAAAAAAAAAATAGGCGTACCTTAGTGGGAAGATTCAAACTCCACCTCCGAGTCTCTGTCATCGAATAACTGTGTGTTGTCAGATGTTGAGGAATTCATTTTGCGGTACAAATTGGATGCCTACATGGAGCGCAACATAGTCCTGGTTAGCTTGAAAGCAGTGCACCCTCCCGAATTTTTAACACACTAGTCTGAGGTGTGCACGAGCCCATCCAGAGGATCTGTAATGAGCCGATCTCGTGGCTTTGTTTTGATGAGATTAACCTTGGAAAAACACGTTCGCATGATGCATTTGGATGGGGAAAAACGAGAACATCAAGG
Source organism: Danio kyathit (assembly GCA_903798195.1). Lineage (NCBI taxonomy): Eukaryota > Metazoa > Chordata > Actinopteri > Cypriniformes > Danionidae > Danio > Danio kyathit. Next base: position 56,269,974 of record LR812538.1, on the reverse strand, counting down.
GCAAACTCCCCTGTTCTTCTCACCTTCCTTTTCAGAACTACTTTTTTAAAACTTTACTGCTTAAACAATGAACCTCAACCTAAAAACGACTGAAGCACGGCCGCGCGCAGCCAGTGTTGCCAGATGTAGCTGACTGATTCCAGCCCAAAACTATCAAAAACCCGCCGAAATGCAAAAAATCTGGCAACACTGCGCGCAGCAGGAACGTTAACTCGTGAGAGCCATTCTCCACGTTGATTGGCTGAGAAGATGTAACGTAAGATGAGATAAAAAACGTGTCTAACTCCACCTTCTCCTGTCACAGACAGTAGACACAAGATGTAGCTATCAATAAGTATAGAAGCCCTAAGATTACAATGAAACTCATTTTCCATACATTTCTGAAATTATCGTACATTATAGGATTTTTTTCATTACTGATCGTACAGAGGTCGAAATTTTCGTACAAATACGATAATTATCGTACGTCTGGCAACACTGCACCCCTACCCCTTCACATGAACGCGCAAAACGAGAGGTAGGGGTAAGGGGAAGGGCTAAGGGGTTGAATTGGGATTGGGCCTTAGTCTACCCAATTCACCTATACCACATGTTTTTGGACTTGTGGGGGAAACCAGAGCACCCGGAGAAAACCCACGCGAACATGGGTAGAACAGGCAAACTCCACACTGAAACGCCAACTGACCCAGCCGAGGCTCAAACCAGCAACCTTCTTGCTGTGAGGCGAACGTGCAACCAGTGGCGCCTGCAGCCGTACGGCTGTACGCACTGTGCGTACCATGAGAGGGCAGGAATTAATGGCGCTTTTTATTTATATATTTATTTATTACATCATTTAAATTGCACTAACAATTACAATTCAGATAGCTATATTTTAAAACAAGGTTCAAAATGAGTAAATGCTCTTTAAAACAGAAACTTAATTGAGACATTTGCCAGAAGGCCTAAAACCGATGAGACAAATACTGATCCCCCACACGGAGTGGAGACGGCAATCTCATCTGGACCTGGCTGTAGATCAGATCCAGCTGCTGCGCAACCTCCTCGCATAGAACGGAACCATTCAAGGTGTTGTAAACAATTTTATCTGACAGATTGGCATAAATAAGCAGACGTCTCTATTCTCACAACGAGTTTCTGTTTTCTCAGAATATTGTAAACGCCTGTCCTGCTTATTCAAATTATTTGATTAAATTAATTAAATTGTAATTGACCGGCACAACATGGAAAACAGTTTAATATAGGCTTCTCTAAAACTGAATATTTCACTTTAATTTTATTTAGGCTAGATTATTATTTTATTTGACAATCCAGTTCATGATTCGGCATTGTTGAAGCATAGCGGACCAAGAAACTGACCAAGAAACATATTTAAACAAAGAAAAACTATATACGAAATTCGTTTTTAAAAGATATTTTTCCAAGAAAAATATCCGAATTATATTTTAGTTTGAGCCCGTCCACTACTCAACTATGCGGGTGGAGGATTTTCAGTTAGTGGAAAGTAAAGATTTAAGCTGGATTTGTGCGTACCTAGGAATAAAATCCTGCAGGCACCCCTGCGTGCTACCCACTGCACCACCGTGCAGGCCTACTTGAGATATATATAAACTGCAATCTAGCAACTATATTCTCGACTAAAAAAAGCCTCAAAAGTACATTATGTTGTTCAACAGCTGCAATATTTGTCAAACTGTAGTGAGTTTATTCCTCTCTGCTTCTCACTCTATGTGGGTCAAATTAATACACAAGGGTGAAGAGGCTGTATGAGTGCTGTTATTGCAAAATATCGCACAGCTATCAGCCAATCAGATTTGAGAACCAAACAGAACTGTTGTGTGTGTGTGTGTGTGTGTGTGTGTGTCTGTGTGTGTTTGTGTGTGTATATATATATATATATATTCATTTATTCATTCATTTTCTTGTCGGCTTTGTCCCTTGCGGGGTCGCCACAGAGGAATGAACCGCCAACTTATCCAGCACGATTTTACGCAGCAGACGCCCTTCCAGCTGCAACCCATCTCTGGGAACTTCCACACACACATTCACACTCATACACTATGGACAATTTAGTTTACCCAATTCACCTGTACTGCATGTCTTTGGACTGTGGGGGAAACCGGAGCACCCGGAGGAAACCCACGCGAACGCAGGGAGAACATGCAAACTCCACACAGAAACGCCAACTGACCCAGCCCAGCCGAGGTTCGAACCTGCGACCCAGCGACATTCTTGCTGTGAGGCAACAGCACTACCCATATATATATATATATATATACAGGGAGTGCAGAATTATTAGGCAAGTTGTATTTTTGAGGATTAATTTTATTATTGAACAACAACCATGTTCTCAATGAACCCAAAAAAACTCATTAATATCAAAGCTGAATACTTTTGGAAGTAGTTTTTAGTTTGTTTTTAGTTTTAGCTATTTTAGGAGAATATCTGTGTGTGCAGGTGACTATTACTGTGCAGAATTATTAGGCAACTTAACAAAAAACAAATATATAGCCATTTCAATGATTTATTTTCACCAGTGAAACCAATATAACATCTCAACATTCACAAATATACATTTCTGACATTCAAAAACAAAACAAAAACAAATCAGTGACCAATATAGCCATCTTTCTTTGCAAGGACACTCAAAAGCCTGCCATCCATGGATTCTGTCAGTGTTTTGATCTGTTCACCATCAACATTGCGTGCAGCAGCAACCACAGTCTCCCAGACACTGTTCAGAGAGGTGTACTGTTTTCCCTCCTTGTAAATCTCACATTTGATGATGGACCACAGGTTCTCTATGGGGTTCAGCTCAGGTGAACAAGGACGCCATGTCATTAGTTTTTCTTCTTTTAGACCCTTTCTTGCCAGCCACGCTGTGGAGTACTTGGACGCGTGTGATGGAGCATTGCCCTGCATGAAAATCATGTTTTTCTTGAAGGATGCAGACTTCTTCCTGTACCACTGCTTGAAGGTGTCTTCCAGAAACTGGCAGTAGGACTGGGAGTTGAGCTTGACTCCATCCTCAACCCGAAAAGGCCCCACAAGCTCATCTTTGATGATACCAGCCCAAACCAGTACTCCACCTCCACCTTGCTGGCGTCTGAGTCGGACTGGAGCTCTCTGCCCTTTACCGATCCAGCCACGGGCCCATCAAGACTCACTCTCATTTCATCAGTCCATAAAACCTTAGAAAAATCAGTCTTGAGATATTTCTTGGCCCAGTCTTGACGTTTCAGCTTGTGTGTCTTGTTCAGTGGTGGTCGTTTTTCAGCCTTTCTTACCTTGGCCATGTCTCTGAGTATTGCACACCTTGTGCTTTTGGGCACTCCAGTGATGTTGCAGCTCTGAAATATGGCAAAACTGGTGGCAAGTGGCATCTTGGCAGCTGTACGCTTGACTTTTCTCAGTTCATGGGCAGTTTATTTTGCGCCTTGGTTTTTCCACACTCTTCTTGCGACCCTGTTGACTATTTTGAATGAAACGCTTGATTGTTTGATGATCACGCTTCAGAAGCTTGGCAATTTTAAGAGTGCTGCATCCCTCTGCAAGATATCTCACTATTTTTGACTTTTCGGAGCCTGTCAAGTCCTTCTTTTGACCCATTTTGCCAAAGGAAAGGAAGTTGGATTTGGAAATGTTTTACTAGATGATTAGTAAAAGAGGTGATATTGTATTCGGATGTAAAATACTGAGAAGCCTTTTGTTTTGTTTGTTGGTTTATGTTATATCTGACACATGGAAATGTGTATGTACATGTTAAAATCTAATAAAAAGAAATTGGGAAAAAAATAAATAAATAAATAATGGTCCATTAGTTCATGTATTTACTAGCATGAACAAACTATTAGTAACACATTTATTATGGTATTTATTCATCTTTGAAAATGTTAGTTAATGTTATTTCTTTAAGTTAAATAATGTTAGTTCATGTTAACTCGTGTGCATTAACTAATGTTAACAAGCACAACTTAGAATTTAATTATGGGTTAGTTAATGTTAACCTATGGTTAATAAATGCTTTACAGGATTATTCATGCTTAGTTCATGCTAGTAAATACATTACTTAAGGGGATAATGTCTAAATTATCATGATTGTACTACATTGCATCGTATGTTTTTAAACCAGAACTTTTAATTTAAAACTATGTTTAAATATTATTAAGTGATGACTAACGTTTATATGCATTTTAGGTTTGTATTCATTTCTTTTTTGTCATATAAACATCAGTCTATGCATTAAATTGCATATATCAGTTCAATTTCCTCAAGTATGAGCTTCACATTTCAGTATATCATAGTATTTAGGCAAGAAACTATTCAAATACGTTTTTTTATTTGTATTTTTTTCCTCAAATATTATTCCGTGTCCGTTGGCTTTTGTGTTAGCATTAATTTAGACTTGGGTTATTGTGAGTTTATAAGAAGCTTTTAGGATTTGAAGACTTTTCTCTCATTTGTTCAGCATGTGTTGAGTCACCCAGTTTTTCCCCCTCATCTAATTCTGACTGACACCAAACTATTGACAGTTCATTTGCATAATCTAATCAGGGGCTGAGTGATTATAGCAGAACGGACCATCTGTTACACAGAAACACAGTGTCTGATAGCAGATCAACAGCTTTATAATCATATTTGTGAAAACGCTATTAATTTAGGGTTTGTAAAAACAAGGCTTTTCAGAAATCATTTATAATAATTGTCATGTTCGCAGGGGGAAGGTTACCAGGAGGATACAATTACCTTCATGTGGCAAAACCAGTCGCCAGAAAAACTCCATCAGCTCAGAAGGTATGTTTCACTTCTACAGTACATTAAAAACCAAGGCCTGTATTCACAAAACATTTCATTACGACTCGAAGAGTTCTCCTAAATAGCAGTAAACCATTATTCAAACTATTATTAAACAATGGAAAGAGATCTTAAAGAGACAGTTCACCCAAAAATCTCATTTCTTTCATCATTTACTCTTGTTTTAAACCTGTTTGAGTTTTTTTTCTTCTGTTGAACACAAAATAAGATATTTTGAAGAATGTTGACTTTTTTTTTTTTGCTCCTTTTATGGATCAATAAAAGGCCGGCAGCTAGCTCTCTGCAACTCTCACATGGTCGCCCACTGAAGCTAAACAGGGCTGCGCCCGGTCAGTACCTGGATGGGAGACCACATGGGAAAGCTAGGTTGCTGTCAGAAGTGGTGTTAGTGAGGCCAGCAGGGGGCGCCCAACCTGCGGTCTGTGTGGATCCTAATGCTCCAGTATAGTGACGGGGACTCTATACTGCTCAGTGAGCGCCGTCTTTCGGATGAGACGTTAAACCGAGGTCCTGACTCTCTGTGGTCGATAAAAATCCCAATCCTCCGAAAAAGAGTAGGGGTTTAACCCCGGCATCCTGGCCAAATCTGCCCACTGGCCTCTGTACATCATGGCCTTCGAACTCTGCCCATATCATAATTGGCTTCATCACTCTGTCTCCTCTCCACCAATCAGCTGGTGTTTGGTGTGCGGTCTGGCGCAAAAATGGCTGCTGTCGCGTCATCCAGGTGGATGCTGCACACTAGTGGTGGATGAGGAGATTCCCCCAATGTGTAAAGCGCTTTGAGTGTCTAGAAAAGCGCTATATAAATGTAAGGAATTATTATTATTATTATTCAATTATTCAATGGCTGCTTTTTTTTTTTAATCGACATTCGTCAGAATATCTTGTTTTCAGTTCAAATAAAGAAAGAAACTCATACAAGTTTGGAATCACTTGAATATGAGTAAATGGTGAGGATGTATCTCTTTAAGAGGAGATAATGTCAGCAAGCATGCTATTTAACTATGCACACCATGACTGGCTGATAGTGGATTGATCTCTGTAAGAGATTTATTCATAGAAACACTGATATTAGGTGGCACGGTGGCTCAGTGATTAGCACTGTCGCCTCACAGCAAGGTTGCTGGTTCGAGTCCCGGGTGGACCAGTTGGCATTTCTGTGTGGAGTTTGCATGTTCTCCCCGTGTTCCTGTGGGTTTCCTCTAGGTACTCTGGTTTCCCCCACAGTCCATTCTAGGTGAATTGAATAAACTAAATTGGCCGTAGCGTATGAGTGTGTGTGTGAATGAGTGTGCATGGGTGTTTCCCAGTACTGGGTTGCAGCTGGAAGGGCATCCGCTGTATAAAACATACTCTGGAATAATTGGTGGTTCATTTCGCTGTGGCGACACCTGATAAATAAAGGGGCAAGTCTGACGGAAATTGAATGAATGAATGATTATTAATATTATGTTAACCACATTAAAATGAAAACGTTTTGAAATGTAGGCTAAGTGTCACTAATTAAACGCGTGTATGTTCAAGCTTATTGTCATTTGTGCTTCTCATAAACAATTAACAGATATGCATATGAACAGCCTTTTAATTAACTGCAGGATAATTATGGCTGATAGTAAGACATGTTAATGTAGCAGAAAGTCAAGCTGGATGAGGGAAATGTTTCTAAAATGTTTACGTGCTGAGGTGATTTAATGGCAGCAGGCATTTTAGAGTTTTTATTTGGTCATGTAGTAAATTCAAATACCTACACGAGCAGTATGTGGTTCTGGATGCAGCTTTAGTTTGTTTCAAGTGTTTAGAATTTAAATTTAAGAGACATTTGTTGCTATTTTTTCATTGGTAGTTCCAAGTATTAAATGTAATTGTAAGTATGGGATCAAATGTCCGCCAAGTATTGCGGTCATGGATCGAAAAATAATAAGCGCAAGTAAAAAAAATTGAAAACGTGAAAAATTATAACGCACAATAATGAAGACTACATGTAGTTTATTGAAAACTTAACTAGCCTTGATCACACAGAAGTCTTTTTTGAATGGTTTTCTAATGACCGCATGTGTTTTGCATGATCCTCACCTTTGCGTTTTTACCATTTTTTTTCCTTGCCTCTCATTTTAACCGCCTACTGGGCCTCGCAGTTTTTGCCATTGCACATAGCCACAGCCATATCACCCTGCAGCCCAAGACCGGTTACTCACTGAAGCTAAGCAGGGCTGAGCCTGGTCAGTACCTGGATAGGAGACCACATGGGAAAACTAGGTTGCTGTCGGAAGTGGTGTTAGTGAGGCCAGCAGGGGGCGCTCAACCTGTGGTCTGTGCAAGTCCTAATGCCCCAGTAAAAGTAAAGGGGACACTACACTGTCAGTGGGCGCCGTCTCTCGGATGAGATGTTAAACCGAGGTCCTGACTCTCTGTGGTCATTAAAAATCCCATGGCACTTCTCATAAAGAGGGGTGTAACCCCGGTGTCCTGGCCAAATTCTCTCAGCCCTTACCCATCATGGCCTCCCAATCATCCCCATCCATTGAATTGGTTCTATCACTGTCTCTTCACTCCACCAATAGCTGGTGTGTGGTGAGCGCACTGGCGCCGTTGTCCTGTGGCTGCCAAGTGGATGCTACACACTGGTGGTGGTGTGGAGAGACTCCCCTCATGATTGTGAAGCGCTTTGGGTGTATGGCCATACACAATAAATGCACTATATAAATACACATTACATAGTGCGCCTGCAGTTAAAAAAAACTGGAGTTTTTATTGTCCAATCAAATGAAGGTAGAAGCGGGGTTTCCATTGAAGTGACAGCAGTGTTTGTGTTATCAAGAAGACTACGGAGACTTTTAAAAATGGAGGAGAGACTAGTGGTCGCTGTTTTGAGTTATCTGGAGCTGTGTGACTACACCAATCTTGAATATAACAATATTATTAAATATTACAATTATAACAATATCAACAGCATCACTTGCGCACAATACGCAGCTGATTTAGTAGTTGCCTAGTGACATTAAAAGTGCAGCGCACTTCTTTTTATCTTGTCAACAACAAAGGCAATATGGTGCGCCTCTCAAAAGCACATTTGGTGTGATCGGCCCCTAAAACTCCCCCTTTTACTGATTGGCTGGAGGAGCAGCTGTCAGTCTCAACTAGTAGACCATTGATGATGCTGAAGCCTGCCATGATTTAATTGAAACTCGAATTGCATCTACTATAGAATGTGGAAATGAGAGCGAGATGGGAAAAGAGCATAAGCTAAAAAAAAATTATGTAAGCAGAAAAACTGATTTTCGTTTGCAATTTGGAAAACTTTGAATTCAAGATTTCCGTTTTGTGAAATGTCATTTTAAATGTGTTTTCATTCTTTGATCCACACTCAGTATCTTTTTACTACATACATTCACCGGCCACTTTATTAGGTACTCCTTACCATGTTTGGACCCCGTTTTGCATTCAGAACTGCCTTAATCCTTCATGGTATAGATTCAACAAGGTGCTGGAAATATTCCTCAGCAATTTTGGTCCATATTGACATGATAGCATCACGCAGTTGCTGCAGATTTGTCGGCTGCACATCCATGATGCAAATCTCCCGTCCCACTACTTCCCAAAGGTGCTCTATTGGATTGAGAGCTGGTGACTGTGGAGGCCATTTGAGTACAGTAAACTCATTGTCATGTTCAAGAAACCAGTCTGAGATGATTCGCGCTTTATGACATGGTGCGTTATCCTGCTGGAAGCAGCCATCAGAAGATGGGTACACTGTGGTCATAAAGGGATGGACATGGTCAGCAACAATACTCAGGTAGGCTGTGGTGTTAACACGATGCTCAGTTGGTACTAATGTGCCCAATGTGTGCCAAGAAAATATCCCCCACACCATTACACCACCACCACCAGCCTGAATCGTTGATACAAGGCAGGATGGATCCATGCTTTCATGTTTTTTATGCCAAATTCTGACCCTACAATCTGAATGTTGCAGCAGAAATCGAGACTCATCATACCAGGAAAAGTTTTTCCAGTCTGGCCATTCTCCTCTAATCTCTGGCATCAACAAGACATTTGCTCCCACAGAACTGCCGCTCACTGGAAATTTGCTCTTTTTCAGACAATCTCTGTAAACCCTAGAGATGGTTGTGCATGAGAAACCCAGTAGATCAGCAGTTTCTGAAATACTCAGACCAGCCTGTCTGGCACCAACAATCATGTTACATTAAAAGTCACTTAAATCACCTTTATTCCTCATTCTGATGCTTGCTTTGAACTGCAGCAGATTGTCTTGACCATGTCTACATGCCTAAATGCATTGAGTTGCTGCCATGTGATTGGTGGATTAGAAATTTGCGTTAACGAGCAGTTGGTCAGGTGTACCTAATAAAGTGGCCGGTGACTGTATGTGACCTTGATGCTTCATATTATGCATTTAGCTTTTGAGCGTTATAATTTTACACTTTTTTTTTTTTTTTTTTGATTTATGCTTATTATTTTCGGTTTGCAATACTTTTGGCAGAAATGTGATTCCACACCATTATCTTGACATCTGAGAATTTGATGTTTCCCCATTCAAAGAGATAAAAGCTTGACTTACTGTATGTATGCGGAGTGAAATTACTTTACTTTTAAGATGTTTTGTGAACACAGGTCTGGAGTTTAAGTGTTGCATTGAAGGTTGACCTTTATAAATGATGTCCTGCAGGGTCGTGATCTGGTGACGGGCAGTGCTGAATCAGGGAACTACTTTCACATACGCCTCAGTCAGTTTGATGTGGTGGAGGAAATCACATGTCTGTCCAAGACTCCACTTCCTGTTTCCAACCTCCAGAGTCTCTACGGCAAACATCAGCGGCTGCTCAACAACATCTGCTCACGATACGATGAGGGATTGATCCAAGACATGTACAGGTGCAGCTTCCCTACAGAAACACTACAGTCCCAGCACCATTCATTCATTTTCTTTTCAGCTTAGTCCCTTTATTAATCTGGGGTCGCCACAGCGGAATGAACTGCCAACTTATCCAGCATATGTTTTACGCAGTGGATGCCTTTCCAGCTGCAACCCATCACTGGGAAACACCCATACACTCTTATTCACACACATACACAACAGACAATTTAGCATACCCAATTCACCTATACCGCATGTCTTTGGACTTGTGAGGCCAACCGGAGCACCCAGAGGAAACGCACGCGAACATGGGGAGAACATGCAAACTCTACATAGAAATGTCAACTGACCCAGCCGAGGCTCGAACCAGGCTGCTGTGAGGCGAACGAGGCTGCTGTGAGGCGAACATGCTACCCATTGCGCCCCTGCGCCGCTTTGCTTTTTCAATATTTCCCAAATTATGTTTAACAGCGCAAGGATTGTTTAACAGTATGTCTGATAATATTTTTTCTTCTGGGGAAAGTCTTATTTCGGCCATTTTAAGGTCAATATTATTAGCCCCCTTAAGCAATACTTTTTTTTTGATAGTCTACAGCAGTGGTTCTCCAAGTGGGGGTCAGGACCCCCCCGAGGGTCGCCTGGTGATTTCCAAAAATCTATTTATTTTTATTAAACCATAGGAATTACCATATTTTATCCATAACCTATTGAAGAGAAAAAATAGTCGTTTATAGTTACTATATACTATATAGTTACTATAGTAGCTTATAGTCACTAGTTCTATTGGATTGCGACCTCTGGGGTAATTACATTACAATTACATTACATATTAAAGACACAGCAATAGCGTCAGATGCAGCAGATTGATTTTATAGCACCAGGTTAAACTTTCTAGCACATTTACAGCACTGACATACATAAAAAAAAATTAAACGAAGAAAAGGTTTCTGTATTTATAACAACCTCAGAGGATATTGGGGGTCGTGAGTCACTGGGATTGTTATTTTGGGGGTCGCGGGCTGAAAAGTTTGGGAACCCCTGGTCTACAGAACAAACCATCATTATACAATAATTTGCCTAATTACCCTAACCTGCCTAATTAACCTAGTTAAGTCTTTAAATGTAGCTTTAAGCTGAATACTAGTATCTTGAAAAATATCTAGTCAAATATTATGAACTGTCATCATGGCAAAGATAAAATAAATCAGTTATTAGAGATGAGTTATTAAAACTATTATGTTTAGAAATGTGTTGAAGATAGCTTCTCTCTTTGTTAAACAGAAATTGGGGGAAAATATACAGGGGGCAAATAATTCTGACTTCAACTGTATATACATATAGAATATAAATGTATAGTACACATACAGTTGAAGGTTGAAAACTATTAGCTCTCCTGTGAAATTTAAACTATTTTAAAAATATTCCCAAAGCAATGTTTAACAGATTATCTTCTACACATTTTTAAACATAATAATTTTAATAACAAATGTTTTTGTCTGTGACATGATGACAGTACAGTTATTTTGCAAGCTAGTAGTTTTCATTCATTCATTCATTCTCCTTTACCTTAGTCCTTTTATTCATCAGGGGTCGCCTCAGCGGAATGAACCGCCAACTTATCCGGCATATGTTTTACTCAGCGGATGCCCTTCCAGCTGCAACCCAATACTAAGATCAGGGTTCATACGGTCATGGAAAACCTGGAAAAGACATGGAATTTTGACATGGCATTTTCCAGGCCTGGAAAAGTTTTGGAAAAACAGAAAAACTCACAAAGTTTTGGAAAAGTCATGGAAAACAGATATCTGTATACTTGAATATATGTTAGTTGTCTTTAATTCTTTTCTGTCCTTGGCCAATCACATACTCTCACATTATTAGTGCGGTGTAAGCATTATCTAAATCAATTTTATGTAGATATAAATATAAATTGGTCGTCACTGTGGCAGAGTGGGTAGCACAATTGCCTGGCAGCAAGAAGGTTTCCCAGAGATGGGTTGCAGCTGGAAGGGCATCCGCTGTGTAAAACATATGCTGGATAAGTTGGCAGTTCACTCTGCTGTGGCGACCCCTGATTAATAAAGGGACTAAGCCGAAAAGAAAATGAATGAATGGTGCTGGGACTGTAGTGCTGTGAGGCGACAGTGCTAACCATTGGGCCACCGTGTCACCCCCTACTAGTATTCACTAGTGTTGAAAAAAATGTATTTATTCATTCATTCATTTTCTTTTCGGCTAAGTCCCTTTATTAATCTGGCGTCGCCACAGCGGAATGAGCCGCCAACTTATCCAGCACATGTTTTACGCAGCGGATGCCCTTCCAGCTACAACCCATTACTGGGAAACATCCATACACTATGGACAATTTTAGCTTACCCAATTAACCTGTACCGCATGTCTTTGGACTGTGGGGGAAATCAGAGCACCCGGAGGAAACCCACGCCAACACGAGGAGAACATGCAAACTCCTCACAGAAACGCCAACAGACCCAGCCGAGGCTTGAACCAGCGACCTTCTTGCTGTGAGGCGAACGTGCTACCCACTGCGCCACCATGCAGCCAAAATTTACACATCAAAAATTAAATACATTTTGAAATCCAAACACATTTTATTCCAGTCAAACAAAAATAAATCAGACTTTTTCCAGATTAAAAATTAAATAGGAAATAATGTGAAAAGTTGTAGCATTTAAAATTTGTGAATATTTACTTTGGAAATGAAGACAAATTATCAGGAGGGCTAATGATTTTGATTTCAACTGCTTATAAAATGCTGGAGGCGGTTCATTTCGCTGTGGCGACCCCAGATTAATAAAGGGACTAAGCCGAAAAGAAAATGAATGAATGAATAAAATGCTGGAATCTTTCAACTAAAAGAATATGGGTAAAATATAGACAAACACAACAATATTTTTTCATTCATTCATTTTCTTTTCGGCTTAGTCCCTTTATTAATCCAAGGTCGCCACAGCGGAATGAACTGCCAACTTATCTAGCACGTTTTTTTTTACGCAGCGGATGCCTTTCCAGCTGCAACCCATCTCTGGGAAAACCTCATTTTTTAGATAAAAAAAAATTAACCCAACACTTTGTACATGTATTACCCAAATTTGGGTTGAAATAACAGCATTTTCTAAAGTCTTACGAACATGCAACAATCTAATAGACATTTTAAAAGTATGAAACAATATGACACTCATTCATAGAGGAAAAAGGAATATTATTATTGAATGCTTTTTTTATAATAAATGTTAGTAATATAATATAAAATAATAATATAAATATATTTATATGAAAGAAAAACGTGAAATCTCTCGAAATACTCTTAATTTATGGTTTAGAAGTCAATTTTAAGTAAATGAATCTATTAAAAATTATTATAATATATCATTTAAAGCAAAATGTTGTCATTTAGAGCAGTTTATCATCATTTTTGTCATTTAATTTAATTGTTTTGTATAAAACAAAAAGGACGTCATGTTTTCAGTGTTTTACAGACATCACAATAATGTTAGAAGAGTTAAATAAATCCATTGGTGAAAAATACAGATTTTCAACCACAACGAATGACAACATCTCTTATTCTGACATATGATTCACCATCAAACCAAACGTGATTGTTCAGTTCAAAGACCTAAAATTAACTAAATAATGCACAGGATAATTTATGACACTCCAAACCTGAATCATATATGTCTACATCTGGTCACATTATATGATGAATCATTTGACCTCTGCTCCTGCATGTGAACACACACACACACACACACGCACACACAGACCCATCACTGCTATTGTCCTTACTAATCTGTTTGGCTCAGCTCATATTAAACACTCTTCACTGCTCAGTTTTGATGGCTGTGAATGCGTCCATTAATGTGATCAGAGCCGTCAACATCACTGATGTATGGAGGATATTAGATCAACATGCTAACAGAAGAGTGTGTGTTGGGGGTTAAAGACAGTTCACGTTAAACTCAAAGTTCAGTCGTTGTTTACTCACCCTCGTTTGATGATTTCCTCTCAATGCAAGGGGAAGATCAATCTTTATTCAGCTCAATTTGACAATGAGCGCATCTGTCGAAATAAAAAAAAAGAGCATCGTAAAAAAACCTGCATGTCTAGCTAGTCATAAACATAATGACAGAACACTGATCACAAGTTCTGCATTTATTTGATCACAAATTACAGGAAGAACAGAAATATTCTGAAATAATATTAGTTTAACAGCTGCTCTTCATTCATTCATTTTCCTTCATTTTAGTCTCTTTATTCATCAGGGCTCGCCACAGCAGAATGAACCGCCAACTTATCCAGCATATGTTTTATGCTTAGATGCCCTTCCAGCTGCAACCCAGTACTGGGAAACACGCATACACACACACTCATACATTACGGGCAATTTAGTTTATTCAAATTCACCTATAGTGCATGTCTTTGGACTGTGGGGGAAACTGGAGCACCCGGAGGAAACCCACGCCAACACGGGGAGAACAAGCCAATTCCACACAGGAATGCCAACTGGCTCAGCCAGGACTCAAACCAGCGACCTTCTTGCTGTGAGATGACAGTGCTAACCAATGAGCCACCGTGCCACCCCTAAATAGCCGTTCTATTTTAATATATTTTGAAATGTGATTTATTCGTGTGAATTTTCACCATCATTACTCCAGCCTTCTGTGTCACACGATCCTTCACAAATCTTATTGCTATATATATGTGAAGTGGTGTGAAAAAGTGTTTGCCCCCTTACTGATATCTTATTATTCCCCAGTGATGGGTTGCAGCTGGAAGGGCATCCACTGTGTAAAACATGTGCTGGATAAGTTGGCGTTTCATTCCGCCGTGGCGACCCCTGATTAATAAAGGGACTAAGCCAAAGAAAATATTTATGAATGAATGATTTCTTATTATTTTGAATGGTTTTTCACACTTTAATGTTTTTGATCATCAAACAAATATAAATAATAGTCAAAGATATCACAAGTAAACACATCATGCCATTTTTAAAATTAAGGTTTTTATTATTAAGGGAAAACACAATATAAAACTGCATAGCCCTGTGTGAAAAAATGTTTGCTCCCCTTTCACTTAACTAGGACCCCTATCACTTAACTAGGACCTGCCTGACAAAGTGAAGTAGACCAAAAGATCCTCAAAATATATACAATATATGCAGCTACCTTCGCTTATTTATTTATTTATTTTTTTTATTCTACATAATTCTACATTTTTCACACCTAAGTTCAATTTCTGTAGCCACACCCAGCCCTGATTACTACCACATCTGTTCGCAATCAAGAAATCACTTAACTAGGACCTGCCTGACTAAAGGAAGTAGACCAAAAGATCCTCAAAATCTTTATGTAGCTACTTTCGCTTTTTTGTTTTGTTTTGTTTATTATATTTTACATTTAATCTGTTTTTGTTTTCAATATATTTTTAATCAATCTATTACATTTAATGTATTTGTGCATTTTTGGACATTGTTGTTTTTATTTATTTTTATAATGAACCATTGTAGCTACCTTTATTCAACATCATTACGACAAATGCTTTGACAGACAAGTATACCATGTGGGTGGGGGTGTTTATTGTATTGTATTTTATTTATTGTTTAAGAAGGAATATCCTAATATTCTATTTATTTTTGCATCCTACATAATATCATGTATATTAATTTAGTTATCACAGTTGTGGTCCTATTTTTTATTTATTTTTTGAAAACCACTGTGACATATTTAAAGATTCTAGGCAAGAAAATTCTATTAATATATATATATATATATATATATATATATATATATATATATATATATATATATATATATATATATATAACATTATCATTATAAACATGGGTCTCAAACTGGATTCCTGGAGGGCCGCAGCTCTGCACAGTTTTGCTCCAACCCTAATCAAACACAGCTGATCAAAATAATCAAGGTGTTCAAGACTACTAGAGACTATTAAGCAGGTGTGAGTTGGAGGTGGTTAGAGATAAATTATTCAGAGCTGCGGCCCTCCAGGAATTGAGTTGGAGATCATTGATTATAAATGACTTACTGCCTCTTTCAAAGACGTATAATTTCCTCTTTTTCGCAGTTATTTTAGAGAGAGCTGGTGCTTGGCTCTGTACCATGATCGCTTTGCTGATTTTGAACAAGAAGTACGTCAGATCATGGACTCGGCTAAACTACAGGTCAGTTTCCAGTGCATCTGTATCACTGTATTTATTAATGAACTAATTGATTGCATTTGCCCAGCTCATCTTTTAAACTCTGATAAACACCTGCTGAACCTGAAGGTCATGCATCATTGTATTGCAATGCATTCAGAAATATGACCAGGTGCTAAAACTGAATTAAATGTAATAAGATAAAATAAAATTGGATAATTAAATAAATATGAAACATCAAAAATGAATGACGTAAAATAATTAAGTTGACATTAAACAAATAAAATACAATTAAAAATGAATTTCAGTATGTTGATGTGCTTCCAACTGAAACGGAATATTGAGTAGGGGCGGGGCTTTCTTTTTCGCACATCATTCCCTCATAGCAAACTAACTATAAGAGGGCGTGGTTTTGTCTAAAGCTGTCAAACTGAGGTCAACAGAGAAGGAACGCCATTTTAAATTTGTAAGCAAATGTTCAGACTTTAATTAAAGATTACCAAAACAAACATTTTCTTTCAGTGGATTAACTTGCATGGGTTTATTGTTCACCTAAAGAATAACAACGTGCGCTAGCAAAAAAAAAAAAAAATAAAATAAAACATTGTAAATTTTGGACTTTAATGCAATGCATTTAGATATTGATCACTTCTAGGTAGAAAAATGAACAGATCTGGTGCTAAAAAAATGTAAAATAATAACAAACAAAATAAATAAGTAATGCAATTAAATCACAATACATAGTTAAAATAAATCAATAAAAATGTAATAAGCTTCATGCATTCCTCTGGAAGTGCATGTCATCCTAAAATAAGATTTGTTCATTTACTACCTCTTTTCAGAATCAACAAAAGCTTAGCACATTTGAAAGCTGAAAACGCATCGCCTTGCATTGTGTTTTATCCCTATAGGATGAGAGCGGTTCAGTGTCACTTCAAGAGGCTCTTCAGCAGATCGCGGATGATCAAGCAGAGTCTGATCAGCTCGTGAGTCTCAGCCAGACGTTTCAGAAGAGCCAGGCTTACTCTGCTCTGAGGAACAGCGTTCTGGATTATCTCAAGTACAACAGATACCATCTGAGCATGTACGCTCGCCCGGGACTGCTATAATCAATATCCATTTCATATTAGGAGCATTTACACGCTGCTTTATCTTGTGTTTCCTCATTTCTTTGCATTTGCTGCACCATATGTTTAGGGGGTGGAGGGGGGAGTTCTGTGGGGGAAGGGCTGAAACTGAAGAAGAGAAAAAAGTAAATAAAGAGTCTCGCTTTGTCACGCAAGAAAGTATTTGGTGATAATTCACAACAAATCTGTCAAATTTCTCTTTCGAATGCTCCATATATGAAATGTGTGGTGTTATATGTTATGTGTAGATGTGAAGAGTGCAGATAAGAGCAGAGAGAGAGGCAGTTCTGAGGCCTGTGAAGACAGACAGCAGCTGTATGATAATGAATGTGCACCAGAAATCACAGACGCACGTCATGCAGCAGAGTATATATCAGACCTGCTGCACAGGCTACAACAAATATTCTAAAACACTTAGCAGATATCAGATGCAACAACTGCCTTTGTTCAAAACCAGCTCACACATTAAAGTCTACAAAGGCAAAATTATTATCCTACTGTGAAATTAATTAAGTAGATACCAAAATTGTAACTTTATTTACAATACCCAAAAGTGATGTTTAACAGAGCAAAGACATTTTTGCAGTATAAATGTTATTTCTTTTAGTTTGGCTGGAAGATATTTTTTAAATATTATATTGTATATTATTAGCTCATTTAAGAAAGGACATTTGTCGATTGGCTACAGAACAAACCACTATTGTCCAACGACTTGCCTAGTTATCCTATAAGTAGGGCCAGACAGAATCTGCGGATATTTTTTGCTATTTCTGCGAAAAATTTAGTAACAAATCTGTGGATTTATGCAGAATCATAACTAAAAACTTCATATATGACATAAAAATAATTCCTTTTTAACTTTTATTTAATGTTTACAATGCAAATCCAATTAGATTCACTTGTTTGGTAAACAAAGCAAGTGCATCATATAATACAGTTGCAATCAGAATTATTAAACCCCCTTTGATATATTTATTTTCTTTTATAAATATTTCCCAAATGATGTTTAACAGGGCAAGGAAATTTTCACAGTATGTCTGATAATATTTTTTCTTCTGGAGAAAGTTTTATTTCAGCTAGAATAAAAGCAGTTTTTAGTTTTTTAAACACCATTTTAAGGTCAGAATTATTAGCCCCTTGCCCTAACCTGCCTAGTTAACCTAATTAACCTAGTTAAGCCTTTAAATGTCACTTTAAGCTGTATAGAAGTGTCTTGAAAACTATCTAGTCAAATATTATTTACTGTCATCATGACAAAGATAAAATAAATCAGTTATTAGAGATGAGTTATTAAAAATAATATGTTTAGAAATGTGTTGAAAAAAATATCTCCGTTAAACAGAAATTGGGGGGAAAAATTAACAGGGGGGCTTATAATTTAGGGGGGTTAATAATTCTGATTGCAACTGTATATCTACTAAAAGACAGAAAATATGACTTCCCAAACTGTATTGTAAATAAATCAAATGAACATTTTCATATTAGTCAATATAATATTACTGAAATTCATTTAAAAACTGAATAAATATAAATTTGCACACACATACACAAGTAAATAAATAAACTCTGTGTGGGCCTACCTATAAGTTAAGCCTTTAAATGTCACTAGTATCTTGCAAAATAACTAGTAAATTATTATGCACTGTCATCAATAAACTAGTTATTAAATCATTATGTTGCATCTTGAGAAATAATTGTAAAAGTATAGCATTTTCACAGGAGGGCTAATAATGAATATCTTCAACTGTAGAATTAATAAGATACTGCGAAGAAGATAAAAGTTGGCCATTTAGTATGTTTATTCCTTTAATAATAATATTTAAAAACTGCATGTTCCACTAAAATGCACACTGCGTGTAAAATTAAATAAAACGGGCACAGCATGTGGGTGGAATAAAATTAAATTAAGTGAACACTAAAAAATAAATCCGTAAAATTTACGGTAAAAAACCAGCAGCTGTGATTGCCAGTATTTCACTGTTACGTATTTTCTTTAATTAAATAATAAATAAATAATTAATAAAATGTATACCTTTACATAAAGTAGTGAGGTTTTTTTTGTGTGTTTGTGTTGCATGTGTTTGTGGTTCTCTTTTCTCCGCCTCTGTCTCCCGCAGGTTTCTTTAATACCGCACAGGTGTGGTGCATCAGGTGCCAACACGTGGAGGCCGGCTAGCTTGTTAGTGAAGACAATTTAAACCGGACTGGAACGTCGTTCGGAGAGTCTCCTCTCTCCCGGCTTGTTGTTTGTTTTGTGAAGCAAAAAACTATGTTGTATTTTTATTCGGCGAAATTGTTGAAAGTTAACGCTGAGTATTGACTTAGAGATCTTTGCGGAGACACGTGTGCTGAGGAGGGTGCCTTTTTGTTTCATTGCATTTTCTCATGTTTTGTGGTTAGTAGGGAGGTAAGTGAATGTTGTTTTATTTGTTTCATTTCATGTGCAGGTAAGAGGGTTAAACTTAGTTAGTTGTTGAGTTTTGTTTGTTATTTTGGCATTTACCTCCGCAAGCTTTTTTATTGTCTCTTTTTGAAGTTTGGAACGTCAATAAATTTGACTTTACGTTATTTCCTTGGTCAGTCGTCTTTGTTATTGTTTTTTTCCTTTCTGAACGGGAGATGAGACTCCGGGCTCCTCATTAATTTAGAGGAGTTCTAATTATTTTCATCTTATTATTATTTATTGTTATGGGTCTGGCTTGCTGTGGAGCCAAGCAAAGTTTAGATTTCATAACAAATGGGGGCTCGTCCATTCCTTTTTTTTGAACAATTGTTTGAATGAATATATTTTGCTTGTACAAATTATTGATATTGCCCCTAAAGTGAGAAACTTTTGTTGAATATTTAGAAAGTACAGCTTTTATCGGTGTTAAAACTGTCCTTTTTTTGAGAGGGGGTGTAGTTAGAAGGGTGTAATTTAAAGCTTTAAAATGGAAGTAGATGTTGAGGCCTTTCTTGGTAATCCAACTGCTGAAGAGCTGGACAAATTTATAAAGAAAGATCTGCTGCAAATAGCCGACGCTTTAAAAATCTCAGTAAATCCGAGCGAAAAGAAACATGTGATTAAAAGTGAACTTCTTTCTAAAATGTTAGCTCTTGGCATTTTGCCAGAGGAAACCCCGCTTGTTGAAATTGAGGAGGTCGAAGAACCGAGTGAAGGGTTGTCTGTATTGTCTGATCAGATGGTCGCATTAAAATTAAAGGAATTAGAACTTGAGATTAAGCGACAGGAGCACAAAAACCGCTTATTGCATTTGAGAGAGCTTGAATTTCTTCATGTAACGAAGCGGGAGGAGACCGGTGAGGGTTCTCCTTCTCAAACTGTTCAGTCTGCTGCTAACTCTGATCAATTTGATCTCAGTCGGTTTATCCGTCTAGTTCCGCCGTTTAGAGAAACGGAGGTTGATGCTTATTTTACAGCTTTTGAGCGTGTGGCTGGAAAATTAAGGTGGCCGAAAGATATGTGGGCACTTATGCTTCAAAGTAATCTGGTCGGTAAGGCTCAAGAAGTTTGTGCAGCGATGCCTATTGAAGATTCTCTTAAGTATGACTTAGTAAAAACTGCCGTACTCCGAGCGTATGAGCTCGTACCTGAAGCTTATAGGCAGAAATTTCGGGGTTATACTAAAACTGATAATCAAACTTTTATTGAGTTTGCAAGAGATAAAAAGTCAATGTTGGAGAAATGGTGTGCTGCTTCTAAAGTTACCACCTTCGAGGGTTTGCAAGAGTTATTTCTGCTTGAGGATTTTAAAAACTGTCTGCCACACAGTTTAGTAGTGCACCTTAATGAGCAAAAAGTATCATCTTTAGCGGAGGCCGCAGTTATGTCTGACGAGTATGTGTTAACTCATAAAAATGTCTTTGTTATGTGCAGGCCGACACAGCAGAACTCCAGAGCACCTAAATCCCTCGCGCTCGTGAACGTTCAGAGGCCGGAGGCGCGCACGAAAACTGCTTCAAAAGGTCCAGAGAGTGGTTTAAAGCGCACGTGTTTTTACTGTCTTGAAACTGATCATCTCATAGCCGACTGTAAAGCGTGGAAGCAGAAAAATGCATCTAAAATAAAAAAGGTAGCGCACGCCGTACTCGTTCCTGAAGGTAAGAGTGAAAATTTGAAGTTGCCCTGTTTTCAACCATTTCTATCTAACGGAACAGTTTCACTTTCGATTAACGGAGAGAAACAACACGTTTCTGTTCTCCGTGACACCGGTTCAGGACAGAGTTTCATTAGGAAGGGAATTCTGCCCCTCTCGACTGAGACCTATACCGGAACGGATGTTCTTGTCCGCGGTATTGAATTAGGATGTGTTAAACTTCCAATTCATTCTGTGTATTTAGACTCAGATTTGATTTCTGGTCTAGTGAAGGTGGGAGTATGTGAAAAACTTCCTGTGGATGAAGTTGATGTAATCCTCGGTAACGATTTAGCAGGAGGTAAAGTTTTTCCGTCTCCAATTGTGACTAAGGATCCTGTGTGCGATTCAAAAATCGAGTCACAATATCCCAATGTGTTTCCAGTGTGTGCCGTAACACGTTCTCAGTCGCACAAGTATGAAAAAGTTGTTGATTTGTCTGATTCATTTCTTGTGCGTGCAGATCCTACTGAGTTCGAGCTATCAGTGGATAGCGCTGTCAAAGTGGACAGCGATGGTGGTGCTGAAGTTCCGATGATTAAAATGGGCCGGACTGAACTTGCAGCTGCTCAGAAGGCCGACTCCTCTTTGTCAACCTGCGTAAGTGTGGCAGTACCTGACAAAAGTCATGTAGACGGGGTTCGTGTAGGCTATTATTGGGACGATGGCGTTTTGATGCGCAAGTGGAATTCGATGACGCACGAATGTGAAAATTTAAGTCCTAGATTTCAATTAGTACTTCCTTCTGCATTTCGATCTGCAGTATTAAAACTAGCGCATGATAATCTAATGGCTGGTCATCTAGGAGTTAACAAGACTTTCCAACGCGTGTCTCAGTACTTTTTTTGGCCTGGCTTGCGTACTAGTGTTGCAAATTATTGCCGTTCTTGTCGAGAATGTCAATTGGTAGGTAAGCCCAATCAAAATGTTCGACCTGCTCCCTTGTGTCCAATACCAGTAATGGGGGAACCATTTGAGCGGCTTATTTTGGATTGCGTGGGTCCATTGCCCAAGTCAAGGGAAGGGTATCAATATATCCTTACTTTAATGTGTGCGGCGACGCGCTTTCCTGAGGCTGTGCCGATGCGCTGTCTAAAAGCGAAATCCGTCGTGAGAGAGCTCATTAAATTCTGTTCGATGTTCGGATTGCCTCGTATTATTCAAACAGATCGCGGAACTAACTTTACATCTAAATTGTTTCGGCAGATGCTCGATGATCTTACGATTACGCATGTAACTTCAAGCGCGTATCACCCACAGTCACAGGGAGCGCTGGAGCGCTTCCATCAGACGCTCAAAACTACACTGAAAGCGCATTGTATGGACTCTGGCCGAGATTGGGCAGAATGTCTCCCTTTGTTGATGTTCGCTATAAGAGAATCGGTGCAAGATTCCTTGAAGTTTAGCCCTGCGGAGCTAGTATTCGGGTACACTCTCCGAAGCCCTCTGAAACTTCTCAGCGAACAATTGTTGGCTATAAAACCTGCGACGAAAACTGTCTCCGAGTATGTGCATTCTTTTCGTGAGCGTTTGAAGCGTGTGCAGAATCTAGCTAGAGCTAATTTAACTTCGGCTCAAGCAGTAATGAAAGCTCAGTATGATCAACGTGCGGTCAAACGTTCTTTCGAGCCGGGGGATTTAGTGTTAGCTCTAATGCCTGTTCCTGGCAGTGTTTTGCAAAACCGATTTACTGGTCCTTACGTGGTGAAAAAGAAGGTGAATGATGTGTCTTACGTGGTTCAAACACCTGAACGTAGGAGAGGTCTGCGCACTTGCCACATTAATATGTTAAAACCGTATCATGAAAGACTTAAAGAACAGACATCTGTGAAAACTGTGTGTACGGGAGTACCTTTAACTGTGGTTGAGGATCATGAAAGTGAGGAAGCTGCCTTTTTTCCCACGAGTCGTCTGCAAAACTCCAAAATTTTACAGAATCTGACCTCGTATCTAAGCTATATGCCAGAATTACAACGGGCAGATGTTATAGCTTTAATTAGGCACTTCCCTAATATCTTTTCCGATGTCCCGTCTCAAACCAACATTCTGTTTCATGACATTGATGTGGAAAATGCCAGTCCAATTAAGCAACACCCGTATAGAGTAAACCCCATGAAGAGAGAAATAATGAAGTCTGAAGTACAGTATATGCTGCAGAATGGCCTGGCTGTACCCAGCCAAAGTGCCTGGAGTTCACCGTGCTTGCTAGTACCTAAAGCCGACGGGTCTTTTCGTTTCTGTACAGATTACAGAAAACTCAATGCGGTAACAAAACCTGACTCCTTTCCTTTACCAAGGATTGATGATTGCATTGACAAGGTTGGTCCAGCTAAATTTGTAACGAAATTAGACCTGTTAAAAGGATATTACCAAGTACCGTTGACGCCGCGCGCCGCAGAGAAGTCCGCGTTTGTCACTCCTGACTACTTTGGTCAATATTCAGTAATGGCCTTCGGCATGCGAAATGCTCCAGCCACCTTCCAACGCCTCATGCGTTTAGTGCTGCAAGATATACCAGAATGTGAGGCATACTTGGACGACATTGTCATCTTTTCTCCTTCATGGGAGGAACATCTAAACTCTCTTAAAAATGTGTTTTCCCGCCTGTCTAATGCACTATTAACCGTGAATTTAGCGAAGTGTGAGTTTGCTAAAGCCACAGTTACTTATCTCGGGAAGCAAGTGGGCCAGGGCCAAGTGAAACCAGTAGATGCGAAAATCACCGCAATAACAGAGTTTCCCAGACCCTCTAATCGGCGAGAGTTACGCCGTTTCCTAGGGATGACTGGTTATTATCGCGGATTCTGTTGTAATTTTGCTACCCTAGTGACACCTCTAACAGATCTTTTAAAAACCACTCGAAAATTCACGTGGACACCAGATTGCGAGCATGCTTTTAATGGAGCGAAAGATCTATTGTGTAAAGCCCCGATCTTAGCGGCGCCGGATTTCTCCAAAGCCTTCCTGCTTGAAGTTGACGCCAGCGCAGTGGCTGCAGGAGCTGTATTGATGCAAGTATCAGAGTCAAATGTGGAGTTGCCTGTCAGTTACTTTTCTAAAAAGTTTAATGATTGTCAACGACGATACAGTACAGTTGAGAAGGAAACCTTAGCTTTGTTGTTGGCCTTGAGACATTTCGATGTTTACTTGAACGCTAATCCTTTTCCGGTGAAAGTATACACCGATCATAATCCACTCGTGTTCCTTTCCCGAATGCATAACTTGAATCAAAGATTAATGCGGTGGTCTCTGGTCGTACAAGAATACAATCTTGAGATTGTTCACAAGCGTGGTTCCGAGATGGTTCTGGCTGATGCGCTGTCCAGAGCAGTTGGTGCTGAAAGTGCCTCGTATAAATAGAAAAGACTAGTGTCTTTCCTCCTTTTGGTGGGGAGGAATGTTACGTATTTTCTTTAATTAAATAATAAATAAATAATTAATAAAATGTATACCTTTACATAAAGTAGTGAGGTTTTTTTTGTGTGTTTGTGTTGCATGTGTTTGTGGTTCTCTTTTCTCCGCCTCTGTCTCCCGCAGGTTTCTTTAATACCGCACAGGTGTGGTGCATCAGGTGCCAACACGTGGAGGCCGGCTAGCTTGTTAGTGAAGACAATTTAAACCGGACTGGAACGTCGTTCGGAGAGTCTCCTCTCTCCCGGCTTGTTGTTTGTTTTGTGAAGCAAAAAACTATGTTGTATTTTTATTCGGCGAAATTGTTGAAAGTTAACGCTGAGTATTGACTTAGAGATCTTTGCGGAGACACGTGTGCTGAGGAGGGTGCCTTTTTGTTTCATTGCATTTTCTCATGTTTTGTGGTTAGTAGGGAGGTAAGTGAATGTTGTTTTATTTGTTTCATTTCATGTGCAGGTAAGAGGGTTAAACTTAGTTAGTTGTTGAGTTTTGTTTGTTATTTTGGCATTTACCTCCGCAAGCTTTTTTATTGTCTCTTTTTGAAGTTTGGAACGTCAATAAATTTGACTTTACGTTATTTCCTTGGTCAGTCGTCTTTGTTATTGTTTTTTTCCTTTCTGAACGGGAGATGAGACTCCGGGCTCCTCATTAATTTAGAGGAGTTCTAATTATTTTCATCTTATTATTATTTATTGTTATGGGTCTGGCTTGCTGTGGAGCCAAGCAAAGTTTAGATTTCATAACATTCACCTTTAAAAATACAGTACAAAGTAAAAGTAATTGCTCATTTTTACAGTAAACTACCGTATTTTATTAATTAATTGAGGTAATATGTCTGTATTTTGAATTACCAACATCTACATATAACATCTTTAGTTACACGGATAGACACGTTAACACAGCCATATGCATGTGGGGATGAGAACGTTTCATAATGAATCAATACTCATCACAAACTACTTTTCCCACAAGCTGAAAAGTGTATCAGTGTATAGAAGGTACTCAGTGTCATTCACACAGCTACTAAACACCAGTATGGTAACACGCACAAAATTAAAGTCATGAAATAAACATTGTTTATCAACATTAGATGTAATATAAATCTCAGTTGCAATCAGAATTATTTAACCCCCTGATTTATTAGCCCCCCTGTTTATTTTTTCCCCAATTTCTGTTTAATGGAGAGAAAAAAATTTCAACACATTTCTAAACATAATAGTTTTAATAACTCATTTCTAATAACTGATTTATTTTATCTTTGCCATTATGACAGCACATAATATTTGACTAGATATTTTTCAAGACACTGCTATACAGCTTAAAGTGACATTTAAAGGCTTAACTAGGTTAATTAGTTTAACTAGGCAGGTTAGGGTAATTAGGCAAGTTATTGTATAATGATGGTTGGTTCCGTAGACTAACGAGAAAAATATATAGCTTAAAGGGGCTAATAATTTTGACCTTAAAATGGCTTTTAAAAAATTTAAATCTGCTTTTATTCTAGCCGAAATAAAACAAATAAGACTTTGTCCAGAAGAAAAAATATTATCAGACATACTGTGAAAATGTCCTTGTTCTGTTAAACATCATTTGGGAAATATTTAAAAAAGAAAAAAAAAATTCAAAGGGGGGCTAATAATTCTGATTGCAACTGTAACTGATAGGGAAACAACTAAAAAGATCCATATTAATATCAACAACAACATAAAAAGTGATGTGCCATGCAGGGAAAGTCCATTTACGGTTATTCACCGTATATATTAAGGAAACATACTGTTAACCAGGTTACAGATTTTTACTATAGCATTACAGTTTTTTTTTTACCATTTAAATCACGGCCATTAATGTAATAAATCTACACCTCTATAATTGTGATTGTACTAAAATATATTAAATGTGTAAAAACTCAATCTAATTAAGCTTTATATACAGTCAGGGGTGGATTTAACCAATAGGAAAATCTGAGGGCCTCCAAAAAAAATACCTCGACGTATAAATGAAACCTATAAATTATAACATTGTTTTCTATCATATTTTGTACGATGAGGGTGTAAAATTTTTCATTTGAACGTAATTATCTGCGCACATTTGTCCCCCACCTTCAATCATAGACCAGTCCAGCAGTCAAATCAGTAAAGATTTAGTTTTAATAACGAAAGAGTTCATTCATTCATTCATTCATTTTCTTTTCAGCTTAGTCCCTTTATTAATCAGGGGTCGCCACAGCGGAATGAACCGCCAACTTATCTAGAATATGTTTTACGCAGCGGATGCCCTTCCAGCCGCAACCCAACACTGGGAAACGAAAGAGTTGATTTATTATATTTAGTTGTGAATTCAAATCATTTCAAATGTTTTACAAGATGCTTTACGTGTTGTTATTATTTTGCATTAATATAAAAAGTAGAAAAGGAGATTGAGTGATATAAAAAACAGCAAAATAATAATAAAAAAGTAAAGTACAAAAGGTGTATTAAAGAATTTTGGGGCCCATGGCTGGAATTGCTTAGTGCCCCAAAATCCCTAAATCCGCCCCTGTGTACAGTATGTGTAAGCAGTCAAATAAAAGACATGCATTTAAAACTATCAAACAAAGATCTGATGCAACAAATGTGTTTGTCAAAGATAGGTCATGAAACCATCTGGCAGAAATAATGAGTCTGGTATGTAGAAATAAAATCAAACTAAAAATGCAAAAACGCTCATTAAGAGTTGTTGAATCACATGCAACAAATGCGCGAGTCTGGAACTCAATTACGCCATTTTTCCGAACGCTCTCTCTCAGAATGATTGCGATGGAGATGACCAGAAATTCCGCCGTGACGAGACCGTTGCATTGGAATGACATCATGCACGAGCTCGGCGCTGACGGCACGGGTGAGTCTGAGACCGAGATGAGTCCGTTTGAACAGAAGGATGATGTGCGTCTGTCGCCGCGGCGCGCGCAAGCGTGTCTTTTGTGATGCAAACGAGAGGAGCCTCTTTTATGAATTATGTATGCGCGCGATGAGTGATTAATACGTCCCGCATTCAACTGTCGCACATGTCCCGAGCCTGCGGGCGTCTGATTTATACATTTAATTAGTTTCCAGACAAATTACGCATGCAACTTGCAGCCGCTTTCTGCGCTGCAGAGCGACTCCGAACCAGGGTCGCGTTAAAAGTGAACGCGCGAGCATTAAAAACGCACTTCTTTGTTGCCGTTTCCCCCCTTTTAATTTGAAATTCTGATGCTCTGAGAGTGAAGGAGCCCCTAAAGGATGCTGACAAAGGCAGGGCACGTGCGCATTGACGGGAAGCATCAAAGCGTGAAAAGAGGAGGAACCAGCGTGTGCCTAAAGCATCCTAATATAATAAAGCTCAGGTACATCTGCCCGAGCAATCTGCAGACCCTCCCATCCCCAAATCCATAGGGATTCAGCTCCATCTGATTGGACGATCCGGCGAGGGGCGAGAACAATGTCATCATCCCTGCTTAAAAAGACTGCCGCTATGCTTTCGTGATGGAAAGATCACCGCGCGCGTCCAAATATAGTACCAGGTGTGCCTCTGATTCCAACCCGACTGAAGTGCCTTTCAGCTGGCGAAGATGCCCAGAGGATTTTTAGTAAAGCGAAATAAGAAAGCGACACCTGTTTCGTACCGGGTCCGCTCGGAGGACGACGAGCAGGGCGCGTTTGTCGCGCAGGATGTTCCGTGCGCGCGCCGCCCGGTGTCACCCGTGCAGTTCGGGAACCCCGAGACAGTCTACCGGGCTATGTACAGCCCGACGCGTCCCGTCAGCAGAGAGCACGAGAGGGCGTGTTTGGAGCGGCGCTTTAATCTCGGCTCGCCCATCTCAGCGGAGTCTTTCCCGGCGGCGCCAAACTGTTCCGACCAAGCTCCGGTGGATCTAAAAATCGGCACCAGCAACAGCAACCGGACCGGCACCACAGTAACCACCAAAAGACCCGCGTCCGACACAGAGCGCAAAGGCAAACCAGCATCCAAGAAAGCCAAAGCCATGCGGAAGCTGCAGTTCGAGGATGAGATGACCACCTCTCCAGTGCTCGGACTGAAGATCAAGGAAGGTCCGGTGGAGCAAAAGCCCAGATCGCAGTGCGCAAACGGAGACAAGCCGCTCGGAGAGTTCGTCTGTCAGCTGTGCAGAGAGGCATACGCGGATCCCTTCTCTCTAGCCCAGCACAAATGCTCCAGGATCGTCAGGATCGAGTACAGATGTCCCGAATGCGACAAGCTCTTCAGCTGCCCGGCGAACCTCGCCTCGCACCGGCGGTGGCACAAACCCAAGCAGAGCGCGGAAAGCAATAAAACACCCGCGCCCGAAAAAGAGGAGACTTCCAGCGACAGGGACACTCCTAGTCCTGGGCTTTCCGAGAGCGGCTCAGAGGACGGCCTGTACGACTGCCAGCACTGCGGGAAGAAGTTCAAGCGTCAGGCGTACCTGAAGAAGCACGTGACGGCGCACCACGACGCGCCCGAAAAACCCCAAAGCCACGCGCCTCTGAATCTCAGCGCCTCCGAGTGTCACCTGTGCCCGGTGTGCGGGGAGAACTTCCCGAGCAGGATGAGCCAGGAGCGCCACATCCGCCTGCAGCACTCGGCGCAGGTCTACCCGTGCAAATACTGTCCGGCCATGTTTTACAGCTCGCCGGGACTTACGAGACACATCAACAAATGCCACCCGTCGGAAAACAGGCAGGTGATCCTGCTTCAGATGCCGGTGCGTCCAGCCTGCTGAAGACAAGCTGTGCCTTAAACCAGTGCTTCCCAGCTCCGCGAAGTTCTAGATTGGATTGGATGGCAGGGGGTCGGAAAGCACTGCCTTAAACCACAGAATCAACCTGGATGAGCATCACATGCGAATCCTGCCATTTTCTAATCTACAACTCTTAAAGATGAAAGGAGTTTTCCGAGTGATGTCGTAGAAGAATCCGTGTTCGATTCTGCGAAAGAACGGCGAACGTTCTAAAATAGAAGAAAAGAACGCTTCACGCAATGGAAAGACTCCAACGCTTGATTTTTAAGAGGGTATAGTAGTTGATCTGAAGGTGGTACAACAGGTTAGACTGTTCGCTTCTTTTTCTAGGATCTCCGCACAAGTGCTTTTAGCTTTTAGACCTAAGAATCCTAGAACATGCCTTTGAATTCACAGGCTGTACATACATTTTTCCATCGTTTCTAGCTTTAATAGAGCTTGTGAATCTGTGGACGTTTGACTGTAGCTTTGAAAACAACCTGCTGACAAGGGTTTCTCCCTTTAGTGTAGCCAGAAATGCCTTGAATTAGATCTCGACATGCTGTAAAACTGCCTTAATCATGTAAATGTCGGAGTGATTGCGGTTACTGATGATATTTTTTTTTTTTTTTTAAATACTATTGTTGTTATTATTATTATTCGCGTCAGTGTGTGTATATGTTTGTGATTATTTATCCAATTATTATTATTATTATTTATTTATTTCAAATGTTTTATTTAAATTATTCCTCTGTCTCATTCGTTTGTGATTGATTTTGAAATTTGTCTCGACAGCCAAATGTTTCTTTTATTGATCTTCGAGTCTGAAATCCACCTTGCATTAGATACAATCCTTTATATTAATTTATTTTTTTATGTTACGCCTGACATGCTCAGCGCTTGTGTGTGTTTCTGCAGTTCTGCTATTTGTCCAAAAATTACTCATGATAATAATAATAATAACAATAAACAGTCCAAAAAGTCTAATGGGATCCACCTGATGTGACATTCCAGCAATCTGAACACGTGTGTGTGTCGACATGTGGAAACCCAGACACTGTGAACACTTACATCTTCATCATCTTATCTTCTTCTACTTCTTATACAATGAAATGTTTCTGGAGTCTGTACCAAGATACGTCTGCACTTAATAAAACACGTCAACTTAAAATGATCTGCTTGTCTGTGAATAAAATGCATCCACAAAACAGCACAACACACACATCTCAAACTGATATTCAGTGTCTAAAATGCTGTGCTCCATACAGTCGATTTGTGTTGGGAAAACATGAAGGAATTAAGTTAACTCATTAGTTTTTGCAAATTTAAGTAGATTGAACATAAAATTATTAAGTTGTCCTAATGAAATCTCAAGAATTGTGTTGTTAAGCTCATTTTAAATAAGTAGTGTGAACAAAATATTCTTTGAGTGAACTTTATAGTGTTTCACATGGAAATGAGCTGAATTAGAAGAGCAAAAACTGATGCTGTTCTTCATCTAAAACTATTTTAACTCTTTAATTCTTTATTAAATTAATAAGAGCAACATATAATAATTAAGTGAACATTATATTATATTTAAACCTCCCAAATCCTAACCAAAGAGGCAGCTTTAAAAAAAAAGAATCGAATAATAAAATAAGAGATTGCCTTTCACACATTTTAATTCTAAACCAAAACATAATGAGCTAATGATAATGATGGTGGATTGTATTTGGCAACCTTTCTGTACAGTGTACAAGTTGATGCATCTCTTAAAGACAAGATGGAAAATTGTCGGGCATGATGAATATCTGAATCCTCACGTTTTATCTGAGAACTGTGTCCTTAATCCGGTGGAAAGGATTCTGAATGATCCAACTCATTTTTTGTTTTCACACTATTAACAGTTTCACTTTGGTAGGGGATATAGAGTCTCTAAGTGTAGGTTGAAGTGAAATAAGAGATCCTTTGTAGCTGTTTCAGTTGGTTTATTTAACAAGAGTTTATCCTAATTATCATTATAATTATTGTAATTATGGTATTTTGTTTTGTTTTTATATACAGTTGAAGTCAGAATTATTAGCCCCCCCCTGTTTATTCCCCCACCCCAATTTCTGTTTAACGGAGAGAACACATTTATAATCATAATAGTTTTAATAACTAATTTCTAATAACTGATTTATTTTATCTTTGTCATGATGACAGTAAATAATATTTGACTAGATATTTTTCAAGACACTTCTATACAGCTTAAAGTGACATTTACTGTAAAGGCGTAACTAGGTTAATTAGGTTAACTAGGCAGGTTAGGGTAATTAGGCAAGTTATTGTATAATGATGGTTTGTTCTGTAGACCATCGGAAAAAATATAGCTTAAAGGGGCGAATAATATTGACCTTAAAATGTTTTTTTTTTAATTAAAAACTGCTTTTATTCTAGCTGAAATAAAACCAATAAGACTTTCTCCAGAAGAAATAATATTATAGGAAATACTGTGAAAAAATCCCTGCTCTGGTAAAGAGCATTTGGGAGATATTTAAGAAAGAAAGAAAATCATATAGGGGGGGTAATAATTCTGACTTTAACTGCATGTCTGCAGCAATATGGTGATGCCTATAACACATTTCCTGTCAAGGACAATGTTTACTTATTTAGATTTTTGCCATTTTATTACATTCTACAAAACAGATTAAACTAAAAAAGCATAAATACAACACCTCAAACGGGATAAACAGAGATACAAAATATAGACTAAATGGAATAATTATATATAATTTTCAAACTGTCCGAATTAAATCCACAGCTATTTGAATATAACAAAGTATAATCTAATAACAATCAGAAATATATTTTTTTATGCTTGTTCAAACTACTTATTTAAAAACAAGCTGTAAAATAAGCTGTATCAACACAATTCTTAATTTTTATTTTTTTGAGACAACTTAATTATTTTATGTTCAATCCACTTAAGTTTATCAAAACAATGAAGTTAATTTAATCGATTTGTGTTGGGACAACATGAAGGAATTGTGTGTGTTAGAATGTGAGTGTGTATGTGTGTTTCCCAGTACTGGGTACAGCTGGAAGGGCATCCGCTGCATTAAACATATGCCAGAATAGTTGGTGGTTCATTCATCTGTGGTGACCCCTGATAAATAGAGGACTAAGCTGAAGGAAAATCAATAAATGAATATAATAATTTAGTGAACATTATATTTTCCTTCCCTTTTTTTTTTTGCTTAAAACTTTCAAATCCCAACCAAAGAGGCAGCTTTGAAAAAACTATGTATAATAATAGCATAAATAAAGGCTTTTACACATTTCAAAGTCTAAACCCAAACATAATTACAAATGCTGATGATAATAATGGTAGATCTGTACAATTTTATTACATTCTACAAAACAGATTACACTAAAGAAAAACAAAACACAAATGCTAAACCTTAAACAAGATAAACAGACACAAAATATAAATAAAACTATTATTCATACATTTTCCTTCGGCTTAGACCCTTAAATCATGAGCAGTCGCCACAGCGAAATGAAGCCCCAACTTATCCAGCATATGTTTTACACAGTGGATGCCCTTCCAGCTGCAACCCAGTACAGCCAATTTAGTTTATTCAATTCACCTATAGTGCACGTGTTTGGACTGTGGGGGAAACCGGAGCCAACTGCAGCCGGGACTCAAACCAACGACCTTCTTGCTATGAGGCGACAATGTAAAACTATTATTATTCCTTGTATTTATTACACAATAAAGATACTAAATGGAATAATTATATATAATTTTCAAACTGTCCAAATTAAATCCACAGCTATTTTTATATAACAAAGTATAATCTAATAACACTCAGAAAAGTATTTTTGATGCTTGTTAAAA
>LR812538.1:56204325-56226825 GCA_903798195.1 Danio kyathit | reverse complement strand
TTTACCAAGCCAGCCGACGTTTCTGTGCGGAGTTTACACGTTCTCCTAGTGTTTACGTGGGTTTCCCCCGGGTTCCTCCCACCACCCAAAAACATGCAACTTAAGTTAATTGACTAATCCAAATCAACACCATAGACATGCTCCTACCAAGTACTTATCTATTTAAAAGAGTAATTACTATCTGCTCTTCAGCCACTATGACAGGGGAGTTCTCGAGATCTACCTGGGCTCAAACTCCCTTCTCGCCTTGTAATGGAAGGAAGCCCCGGGCTCGAGTATCTTATGAGCTCACAGCTCTCTCCCGGGACAGCATGCCAAACAAGTTTTATAATCAATCATCAGCTAAGTGTGAACCCTGAAAGAAACGTAATGCATTACCATAAAAAGTAACGCAAAAGTAACGTAGCGCATTACTTACCATAAGTAACGCAAAAGTAACTCAAGGTATGTAACAAATTACTTACCATAAAAAGTAACGCAACGCATTACTTACCATTAGTAACGCAAAAGTAACTCAAGTAACGTAACGCATTACCATAAAATGTAACTCAAATGTAACGTAACACATTACTTACCATAAAAAAATATTGCAAAAGTAACGTAGCGCATTACTTACCATAAGTAATGGAAAAGTAACTCAAGTAACGTAACGCATTACTTACCATAAAATGTAACTCAAAAGTAACATAACGCATTACTTACCATAAAAAGTAATGTAAAAGTAACGTGACGCATTACTTACCAAAAAAAGTATTTACCAAAGTATTTTTTATTTACCATAAAAAGTAACTCAAAAGTAACTCAAGTAACAATGCATTACTTGCCATAAAAAGTAACTCAAGTAACGTAACGCATTACTATAAAAAGTAACGCACAAGTACTGTAACGCATTACTTACCATAAAATGTAACTCAAAAGTAACTCAAAAGTAACGTAATGCATTACTTACCATAAAAAGTAACTCAAAAGTACTTTCATGCATTACTTACCATAAAAAGTAACGCAAAAGTAACGCACAAGTACTGTAATGCATTACTTACCATAAAATGTAACTCAAAAGTAACGTAACGCATTACTTACCATAAAAAGTAATGTAAAAGTAACGTAACGCATTACTTACCATAAAAAGTAATGTAAAAGTAACGTAACGCATTACTTACCAAAAAAAGTATTTACCAAAGTATTTTTTATTTACCATAAAAAGTAACTCAAAAGTAACTCAAGTAACAATGCATTACTTGCCATAAAAAGTAACTCAAGTAACGTAACGCATTACTATAAAAAGTAACGCACAAGTACTGTAACGCATTACTTACCATAAAATGTAACTCAAAAGTAACTCAAAAGTAAAGTAATGCATTACTTACCATAAAAAGTAACTCAAAAGTACTTTCATTCATTACTTACCATAAAAAGTAACGCAAAAGTAACGCACAAGTACTGTAATGCATTACTTACCATAAAATGTAACTCAAAAGTAACGTAACGCATTACTTACCATAAAAAGTAATGTAAAAGTAACGTAACGCATTACTTACCATAAAAAGTAATGTAAAAGTAACGTAACGCATTACTTACCATAAAAAGTAATGTAAAAGTAACGTAACGCATTACTTACCAAAAAAAGTATTTACCAAAGTATTTTTTATTTACCATAAAAAGTAACTCAAGTAACAATGCATTACTTGCCATAAAAAGTAACTCAAGTAACGTAACGCATTACTATAAGTAACGCACAAGTACTGTAACGCATTACTTACCATAAAATGTAACTCAAAAGTAACTCAAAAGTAACAACGCATTACTTACCATAAAAAGTAACTAAGTAACGCAACTAGTTACTTTTTTGGGGAGTAACTCCATATTGTAATGCATTACTTTCTAAAGTAACTTTCCGCAACACTGGTAATAAGAATAGATTTTATTTAAAAAGCGCTTTTCTAAAACCCAAAGCACTTCAACAACAGAGAAAATCAGACATAAAATAAAATACAAAAATTCACCATAGAAAAAGAATAAAATATAACCATTATAATTCTCCTGAAGATTCTCTGTATAATAAAATCGCTACGTCATGCTGCTGAGCAATGAAGGAGCATTAAAATGCAGATGTTTGTGTTTGGTGTGTTACAACAATGTGTCATTATGAGAAGAAATCTCTCTGTTGATCTGAGTGTGTCACCTGCCGGTACGGTGTGTGTGTGTGTTTGTCCTGCTGTGTTTCCTCAGAAGTGAGCAGTGCTGGACGCAGGCGTGCGCTCGGGTGTGTGTCAGGTCTTATCTGGCCTGCGCTCACACAAAGACAAGCAGAGGAGAGTAAACACTTGCACTTTCAGGCCCAAAGCAAAGCACACAAACCTCGAGGCATTTTCCAGTATGGCAGGTGTTGCTGTCGTAGACTAGCACACACACACACACACTCTCATGCAGGGTGAGTGTTTATATGCGTTTGTGTCAGTGTGTGTGTTCGTGTTTTTATGTGCGTTTATGTTTGCATGTTTTATGACATAAGGACACAAATCTGAATAATGACATGAAACGCAGACCCAGACACACACGCACAGTAAGAAAAATGCAGCCTAATGGTGAAAAAGCATGGTATTTTTTTAGGTACGATACACTCTGTACTGAAACTCATGCAAGGCAAGCAGTGCTTCCCTCACACCACTGTTATTAGCGTTCGTCCTACAGCTTCTTGATGAAACTGAAATTTTACACTGAAACAGATTTAAAACAAAAGTTGCTGAAGCAGTCATGATCAGTGTTGGGTAAAGTAATAGATTACAAATTACTGATTACCACTGGAAAATTGTAATCTGATTACATTACTAATTACTTCATGTAAAAAGTAATCAGATTACTAATTACTTTACTCTGAAGTTACTTTTAAAACATAAAATATACCTATAAAAATACAAAATAAACTGCAGCTCTTTCAGTAATTTAATATTCACTGAAACACATGACAATGGGTTGATCACAGCAGCTTGACATATTCAAAAGACTTAAAGAGTTCGCCAAAAACTTAAAATCATTCACTTATTCCAAACCTGTTTGTCTTTTTTTTTTTAAAGGGCCACGAAACCCCCCTATCTCAGCAGGGTGTTTTCACACCCTTTTGCAAAAAGTCAGGAAAGTGGGCGTGTCCAGCTCTGTTTGGGTGGGAGTGTCGGTGGAGGGAAAGAGGGAAGGATTTGCAAATATGGGAGTTTCCATTTGGGCACGCAGACGCAGAGGAGAAAGACAGTGACTGTTTACATGGACATCAGTAATCGAATTACTTGCCAAATTATTAATTTGTCGACTTTAACTGCAGTTTGGCACTTTCACTTTTTATTCAGGAACATTTCCTGCATGTTCCCCATGACAAACGAGATATTGAAAGCGAGGAACTGCTGGAAGAGTTGAGTTTTAATGGTATGTTTGATACCGCACGGCGAATGGGAGAAAAAAATCCTCCACATTTCTCTGTAAGTTAGATGCACTCAGTAGGTAGCGTCAGAAAGCCGTGTGTGTATAGACTATCCTGTCACAAAATGCGTCGAAAATTCTACACGACGGTCAATATTTGATTGCAGTGTTTACATTCAGAGAGCAGCATTTACTGCGGATCTTTCAGTCTATAATATTGTACTACAATATTGCAGTGATATTAACATACTGTAAACTTAGTAACTAAATCCTTTTAACTATGGTATGTCTTTAAACACTGAAAGAGCACTGCTGACGATACAAACTAACTTTGCCATCTAGGGTAAAAACAAAATGCACTGCACTGCACACACTTACCAAATCTGTCGAGACAGGACAATCACACTGGAGCTGAGTCTTCTTAAAAGGAGACGAGCGGCAAATCCGGATTTCACTATTTCCAGATGCGAAAAGCTCTCGGGTAAAAAAATGTTCCTTACAAACGTATTTCTGTCGCGTGCACTGTAATCCACACGTGAGTCCAGCAGCGCTCTCACAGCGGGAAAATGAAAACAAAACCTTTGTTGCAGCACATTAATAAATGCAGCCCACTAATAAATGCAACACTGACGACTCGTGTCTTCAAATTCTTGTTCTTCCACTTGTTTTGGCAACACAACGTGGCGTCTCTCTCTCTGTCGTCTGAACACTGTAACAGGTAAAACAGTCTCCGAAGCTATCATGCATATTAACGAAGTTGCGCCGCATACACAATAGAGCGCGCTGATTGGTTTGAACAAAGTCTTTCTCATAAACTAATGCCGCACACTCAAAGACGTCACAATGTTCTCGCAGGTACAGACAGCCACTCTCCATGCTGGATTTACATGCAAGTATCTCATGGCCGTGACGCAGCTTCAAAAATTCATTTCAAACCGGAAGAACGAATTTGCTCAAAATAGCGCAAAAACAACCAATTTTCACTTTTCAGTGCGATATATGTGTCCTAATAGTGTTTATAGCAGCGTGGGACACATATAGGACGGTCAACAGCTCAAAACATGTGTTTTGGTGTTTCGTGACCCTTTAACACAAAAGAAGACATTTAGAAGGAACCTGGATAACCATTGACATCCATAGTATAAAAAGCAGTGCAGTGTTTGGGTGTTCTGTGTTTGTCTGAGGTAATTAGTCTACCTAAATGTGTGCATTCCAAAGTATGAAGCTGATCGGTCAGTTCTTGTCACGTGACTTGCCTGGGAAATGAGAGCTCGTGCTATATGCGGTCCCAATATGTGCGCATTAAAAAGAGGCGATATGTGAACGGCCCAATAAGCAGCTACGCTTCTCTTCACATTCAGAAGACCCCTTCACTTCCGATCCTGTACAAAAATCCAATTTAGTTTCTGTTTAGGCTGTTTTGCTGCTGTGTTTTTGGGCGTCGGTGTCCTCCTTGGTGACGAGTATTGTCGTAGAATGCTTTCTGTTCTAGTGCTGAACAAGCTGCTGGTCGAGTTAAAAGCAGTCGAAAGTTCTTTAGAGACTAGACATACACTGCATTTCACAGCAATATCTTTGTTTTTACGCTCAATGAAATCAAAGTAATGTCTGTATTTCCAATTGAAGAAGCAACCACTCTCGACAGCAGCTATTTCAGCTCGCGTTCTCCGCTAATTTAAAAGTGCATGCTTATTAATTGACGTTGCAACAGAAAACGTAATTTAAAAGAAGCATTTTTTCTTTCAAAAACTATATTTGTAAGGTAAGTAACGCAATTACATTGACTTTACTATTTGTAATCAAATTATACACATTTAAAATGTAATTTGTTACATTACTGCGTTCCTCAAAAAATGTTATTAGATTACAGTAACGCATTACTGTGGAACGCC
The DNA here is from genome assembly GCA_903798195.1 of Danio kyathit. Classification (NCBI taxonomy): domain Eukaryota; kingdom Metazoa; phylum Chordata; class Actinopteri; order Cypriniformes; family Danionidae; genus Danio; species Danio kyathit. The sequence continues at coordinate 56,221,522 of LR812538.1, read as the reverse complement.
TCAAGCTGGATTTATACTTTTGCCTGGCGCCGCGTCGCACGCACCTCACGAAGTGAAGTTTATTTATTAACTAATTTCGAGAGGATCACGTGCTTATGATTGCTAGCGGCTGGACCCACATTATCCAATTCACTATGCACCAATCAGATGATCCCTAAGCTACTACAAATACCCAGGGTTTCATATCACCACCATCTTTGCTTTGAAGAATCCCCCCTTCCACCCCTACTCCTCCTCTTTCCTAGATGGGTGACACGGTGGCCCAGCGCTTAGCGATAGCCTCATAGCAAGAATGTCAATGGTTCTAGGCTTTACCAAACCAGCGGGCATTTCTGTGTGGAGTTTGCATGTTCTCCCCCCGTGCTCACGTGGGTTTCCCCCGGGTCCTCCGGTTTCCTCCCACCGATTAAAAACTTGCAACCTAAGTTATTGAATAATCAACACTATAGACTTGCTCCCTATCTAGTACCTATCTCGTTAAAGAGAACTACTATCTGCTCTTCAATCACTACGACAGGGGAGTTCTCAAGATCTAGGACAGCATTCCAAACAAGCTTTATAATTAATCATCAGCTAAGTGTGAACTCTTGAAACGCATGAGGCTTTTATACTTGCCGCGTTCGATGTTGTGATATTCTTTAAAACGACAGGTGGCGGTTAAAAGAAACTGACCATAATGTCAAACGGATAAACAGAGAAGTAGAAAGTTTCCGAAACTACGTCATGTCATTAATATCATTCAAGATTTTTAAATGAATTATTTTTATAAATTATTTTAATGATGGCCGACGCAGTGGCGCAGTGGGTGTTGTCGCCTCACAGCATGAAGGTCGCTGGTTCGAGCCTCGGCTGGGTCAGTTCGTGTTTCTGTGTGGAGTTTGCATGTTCTCCCTGCGTTCGCGTGGGTTTCCTCCGGGTGCTCCGGTTTCCCCCACAGTCCAAAGACATGCGGTACAGGTGAATTGGGTAGGCTAAATTGTTCGTAGTGTATGAGTGTGAATGAGTGTGTGTGGATGTTTCCCAGAGATGGGTTGCAGCTGGAAGGGCATCCGCTGCATAAAACATGTGCTGGATAAGTTGGTGATTCATTCCGCTGTGGTGACCCCGGATTAATAAAGGGACTAAGCCGAAAAGAAAATGAATAAATAATTTTTTAATGATTATAAGAATTTTTATAACCATTCAAGATTTGTTTTTAATCAAACTTTGACGCATTACTTGCTTTTGTTCATATCTTGGACAGTTTTACCTATTAAAGTTTATTAAAATATTAATGAGAATGAAACATGAGGTGCTCTACAAATATATATTTTTATTATGGCAAGAATAAAAGCAAAAAAGTACACTTACTAGAAAATACAGATGTGTTTTAAGATTTATCCCACTCAACAATTCACACATTACTGTCTGGTTAGTTTCTGTCCTCTACTTATGCTAAAAAAGGCATTAATGATCCGACATTCTTGACCATTATCACCAATAAAGCCCAGAAAAACAGGACATCAGTATACTGTAATCTGATAGGTTCAGATATTCTTTTCCAGTTATCAAAAAAATTATTTGTTCCTTCATTATAGTTTTGTAACTATTAGATTGTTTTAAATTCAAAACTGTAACATATGCATCAGTGTAAACCCTATAAATGGTGGAAAAACATGTTTCTGTAATTGTGTACCTGGGTCTTAATCAATTTATGTTGGGACAACATGAAGGTATTGTGTGGAACGCAGCAATTGTTACAGTTTAAAAATAACATTTGCACTGCACTGTTTATGAGACAGCAAATTCCTTTGCTCATTTTCTTTGCCCTTCATTAAAATAAATAGGTCCTTACAAAAGTGTACAAGATATTAAGAAAAAAGTTAAGTCAAAGCTGTAATTTGTGTGTGTTATTTTGTCTTATTTTACACCAAAACACTTCATTGTGATTATATATATATAAGTAAAGGAGTAAAAGTAAAAAGAAAGTAAAGAGGCCGAATGGAGGAGGCTCATTCTTTATCCTCGCGCTGCAGATGCTCTGTTTAACTGTTTTCTCACTAGTGAAGTGTTCAGTTTTTACACTTACAAAGTCCGCCATCTGAAGGGCAAATGCACCATGGAGCAACACAACTGAATCTTAAAGGGAATGTGAGATGAAACTTTCATTGGTTTAATGCACGTTATGCTCAAAACACATCCAGAACTCATTAGGAGAATAAGCACAACCCTGTTAGCCCATGCGCCGGGGCACAGAGCGTATTTTTCCATCCTTAAAATGGCAAAAGTGGATTTGGAAACGCCCTTATTGTTTTTGCTCCATGCGCTTTAGACTTTGTGCCTAAATCATTAAAATAGAGCCTAATAAATGTAGTACACTCAAAAAATGTTTGCTGCTGTTCAAACTACTTATTTAAAATGAGCTGAAACTACTCAATTCTTAAGGTTTTTTTTTTTAGGTCAACTTAAATGTTTTATGCTCAATCAACTTACATTTTTAAAAGCAATTAGGTTAACTTAATCAACTTGTGTTGGGACAACATGAAGGAATTGTGTGGAACCCAGCAATTTTTACAGTGTAAATAAATGTATTTAGCATATTAACCTCCTAGGGCTTGAGTGTCCACATAGGTGGACAGCACATTTTAGCTCTTAAGTGGCTGTTTAAAATACATTGAATGTTTTATATTTTGTTACAGACATACAGTGTCATCCTGCAACTGTTTTGCAGCATATGAAATGTCCCAAACACTATTTTTAACTGTCCAAAATGGGAAGAAAACGTTGTTTTTACTCTCTGATAGTCAAAACATGTTCAAAAAAAAATTCTGTTGTGCATTAAAAACATTCAGGAAAAAGTGTTTTATGTAAATTGAGACCACGAGTCCACATATATGGACATAATTATTCTCTAAAAGTACATCATATCAAAAGATAATACTTAGATTTTTATTTTAATTAGGTTCCAATAAGCCCAAATAGCAAAGAGAAATAAAAAATGCATGTAAAAAAACAGCTTGGGCCTTAAGAGATTAATGTTTTAGTGCCATGCGCTTTAGACTTTGTGCCTAAATCATTAAAATAGAGCCTAATAAATGTAGTACACTCAAAAAATGTTTGCTGCTGTTCAAACTACTTATTTAAAATGAGCTGAAACTACTCAATTCTTAAGGTTTTTTTTTTTTAGGTCAACTTAATTGTTTTATGCTCAATCAACTTACTTTTTAAAAGCAATTAGGTTAACTTAATCAACTTGTGTTGGGACAACATGAAGGAATTGTGTGGAACCCAGCAATTTTTACAGTGTAAATAAATGTATTTAGCATATTAACCTCCTAGGGCTTGAGTGTCATCCTGCAACTGTTTTGCAGCATATTTAATGTCCCAAACCCTATTTTTAACTGTCCAAAATGGGAAAAAAAGTTTTTACTTTCTGATAGTCAAAGCAAGTTCAAAATTTTTTGTTATATATGCATTAAAAAACCTTCAGGAAGAAGTGTTTTTATGAAAATTGGGACCACGAGTCCACATATATGGACATCATTTTTCTCTAAAAGTACATCATATCAAAAGATAATACTTAGATTTTATTCTAATAAGGTTCCAATAAGCCCAAATAGCAAAGAGAAATAAAAAATGCATGTAAAAAAACAGCTTGGGCCTTAAGAGATTAAAAGAACAAATATACATTTGCACTGCACCGTTTACGAGAAGGCTGAAATTCTTGAACATCAGTGTTAGTAAAACCATCTTCTCTCTTTCTCTCTCTGTGCGCGTGTGTGTGTGTGTGTGTGTGTGTGTGTGTGTGTGTGTGTGTGTGTTAAGTGTGGGTCGGTTTGGAGTGTCAGTTAAACGTGGCACATGTCTATTGTGTTTTGGGACCCCGGACCCTCAGCACAATTCAGCAGGAGGTTTGCAGACGGCTTTCAGCGGCGGGGGGAACACAGCTGATCCACACAAAAGACTCGGACCTCCTGTTCACAAGCAGCACACAATACCCCGACCCTAATGCTTGTAAATCTATTCACTGATCAGAGCGCATGGCAGCACGCCGGCCCGCCGCTTTTTCCACAAAACCCACACCACAAAACACACTCCAGAGTTTCAACGGGACACACACTTTAGATTAGAGGCGTCTTCAACTGCATTATACAGCAAAAACAATGTATTTGTTCAATATAAATCGACTCTCATGTTTCTGTTCGGTTAAGGTTAGTGGTATTTATTCTGCTTCAAGTGGTTATAAACCTGAATTTCTTTCTTCTGTCGAACACAAAGGAAGATATTTTGATGACAGCTGAAAACCTGTAACCATTGACTTCCATAGCAGGAAAAACAGATACTATGGAAGTCAATGGTTACAGGTTTTAAGCATTCTTCAAAATATCTCCTTTTGTGTTTAACAGAAGAAAGAAACTCTTATAGGTTTATAACAAGTACAAGTGTTAATAAACGTTGACAGATTTTTTATTTTAAGGGATATGTGTTAGTCTACAGATGTAAATAACAGCAAAAATAACATGCAAGAATGCATATACAAGTATTGATATTAATATAAGTTTTAATAAACTTGAGCAACTTGACAAAATCTGGCATCTTTTTGTCGTTTCCTTCACAAAAACCTTGGACTAATGCTTCATTTTATGTAATGTTTTAATATTCCTTTTCATCATCCTATGCTGTTCAAGCAGGTCTTTGTAAACAAGTCTTTAGGAATGGCTTGTTATGTGGGTGGGTTTTTCATTCATTCTCCTTCAGCTTGCTTAGTCCCTTATTCATCAGGTGTCGCCACAGCGGAATGAACCGCCAACTATTCCAGCATATGTTTAACTTTAAAATAAACTGTTACCTTAATAAATGCCATCAGCTCATGCTATTTAATACTGTTAACTCATGTTCAATTTAATCTTAATATAAAGTGAATAATAAGAAAAGAGAATAGAAATGATAGTTCTTAGATTTAAGGCTTTAATCGTTAAAGTATTACCATAAAATACTCAAAAATTATATTATATATATATAATATTAAATAAGATTATATCTGCTCCGGTTTCCCCCACATTCCAAACACATGCGGTACAGGTGAATTGAATAAGCTAAATCGGCCGTAGTGTATGCGAGTGTGTGCAAGTGTGTGTGGGTGTTTCCCAGTGATGGGTTGCAGCTGGAGAGGCATCCGCTGCATAAAACATGTGCTAGATAAGTTGGCGGTTCATTCCGCTGTGGCGACCCCGGATTAATAAAGGAACTAAGCCGAAAAGAAAATGAATGAATGAATAAGATCTGCACAAAAGTGACCAAAACAAACAGCTGAACTGAGAAGAGCTTGAGAGGAATCTACAAACATGAACACACACACACACACAGAGAGAGTGAGAGAGTGAGAGAGAGAGAGAGAGAGAGAGAGAGAGAGAGAGAGAGAGAGAGAGAGAGAGAGAGAGAGAGAGAGAGAGAGAGAGAGAGAGAGAGCTGATCAGTATTCGGGTTGAAGAAAGGTCGTCAGTGGGCGGGGCTGTGTTTTAGGAAGCACGACCATAATTATGCAAATAAGCTTGGGCCCACCCCCTCCTCACATCACTATCAGACTGTGCACACACTTACACACACACACGTAATGAATCTCCCCAAAGTGCCTGAAGAGATTACATCAGACTATGTGATCTATGACATCAACCTGTGTGTGTTTCATGTGCTCAGTTTTGCTAAAATGCATGTTGGAGGACAAAAAATAAAATAAAAAATGTAGAGGACAAACGGCTAATGAACGGCTAATGAACGTCTTCTGAACGTTGAAAAGAGGCTTATGGAGATAAAATGTATATATAAGCCCTTTTCATGCTTTTCTATACATTTAGATTTGAGGTTTGGGCTTGTTGGCTAAGTCTGGTATGTCCTAATTTGCATTCCTCAGAAAATGTGTGTGTGTGTGTGTGTGTGTGTGTGTGTGTGTGTGTGTGTGTGTGTCCTTTTCTCCAGTTCAGTTTCAGCTGCTGTTTAATGAATACTTGGAAACAAACACTAACCCCCCCTTATACGAATTCATTACTCATTTACTGTAGGGAAGGAACCGAGCGATAGAAAGGAATATTCAAACGGCTTTAAAATGCTTATTTGCTTATTAAAATGAACACTTTAACTGATTTAATACGGTCAGCTGTGCATTTTTCACAGTTAAAGGATGTTTACTTTGATTGTTTTATTTGTTTTGGGGTTTACAGGCTTTTATTATATACAGTGGGGGAAATAGGTATTGAACACGTCACCATTTGACTCTGAAAACGACTCTGAAAGGTGCTGTTGACTTGAAATTTTCACCAGATGTTGATAATCATGTTAATGTTCATGTCAGGTGACTGGCTGGGCCATTCTACAGCTTGATTTTCTTTCTCTGAAAGCATTTGAGAGTTTCCTTGGTTGTGTTTTGGATCATTGTCTTGCTGAAATGCAGTGGTGTAAAGTAACTAATTACAAATACTCAAATTACTGTAACTGAGTAGTTTTTCTTCGGATTTGTAATTTACTGAGTAGTTTTATAAATGTGTACTTTTACTTTTCCTTGAGTACATTTTTAGTGCAGTATCTGTACTTTTACTCCACTACTTTCCTTCAACCTGCTGTCACTACTGTATTTTTCTTGTCAGTGAGGATTAGAAAATCAGTCCTGAGATTCCTGTCCAATCAAATCACACATACCGTAGAAGGTAAATCGCATCATAATGAACTACCTCAAGACGTGTGCACTTTATAATTGCAGCAAACTGTTTGGAAGTATTAAAAGTGTCCAAGAAGATGTTCAAAATATTATGCACATTGACCAAGAGACTGTTTAGATGCATGTCACTGATGAGAAGATGACGGATGTTTACTGTATGATGACCGAAATGGCCTTAAACACCCAGCAGGCACAGGACGTCAACATGACGTCTGATTGACGTTGAACCCTAACGTCATGGGGACTTTCCATTTTGTTTGGAAATGAAAATCGGATTGATGTCAGAACTCAACGTCAAGCCAACATCAATATCCAACGTCCAACCTGAAACAAACCAAATATCAACTTCTAATGATGTTACAGCTTGACATCGTGTGAACGTTACCCCCATGACATCTATCAGACGTTGGATTTTGGTTGCCATACCTGATGAATAAATGTCAGTATTTGACGTCTTATATGACGTTGGTTTAAGATGTTGGCTCGACGCTGGATTTTGGTCACTTTCTAACAACCGAAAATCAACCAAATATAAACATCATTTGACGTTATTATTGGACATCAAAATAACGTCCTTAGCTGCTGACTTGACAATTAATTTTGGTCACCTGACATTACAACCTAAATCTAGCCTAATATTAATGTCTCATGATGCTGTGTGCCTTCTGGGCAATAACTAAATGCACTACAGAATGTTCCGTTTACACACACATGCACAAATTACATGTAAACATATCAGCTTTTGACAGCATATACTCACTGCTCTTGAGTACTTTTAAAAGGGCTACTTTTTACTCATACTTTGAGTAATATTTACAGCAGATACTTTTACTCTACTTGCACTACATTTTTAGGCAAGTAATGGTACTTTTACTTGAGTATGATTTGTCAGTACTCTTTCCACCACTGCTGAAATGTCCACCCTGGTTTCATCTTCATCCTCCTGCTAATGTAGCTGTCGGACTGAAGCAGCTGATATTCATTTACACTGAGGAAGGGCAGAGGGATGCCAAAGAACTACTGAGAGATTTCAGCTGCTGTCTGGGCTTTCACTGCCGAACTACACCTCCCTTTCTTTATGTGTTCAATACTTTTTCCCTGTGTCATTTCATTTCATTACACATCATTTGTAAATTAATTACATTTGTTTTCTTAGCATATATGGATTTCTTTGGTTGTTACCAACATCTGGTGAACATTTCAAGTCAACAGCACCTATAAAAATTTGTTTTCTGAGACAAATAGTGACGTGTTGAATACTTATTTCCCCCGCTGCATATACTGTATATTAAAATTAATAACATTTAAAATTGGCTTTTTAAACAAACATAAACACACACACACACACACACACACGCGTGCTTGCTCGGGAGCGATATTGTTAGACCGCCCTCTCCCGTTCAACTTACACCAGAGTTACCGACCGCTCCCGCGTTTTATTCGGAAATTTATTACCGCGCCGCAAGAAATCTGGTCTGGTCCAGCGACTCCCCCGCTTTACACCCGCGGGAATGCAGACCTCTATCCAGAAGTATCGCCGTATCAGCCAAGAGGAGAGAAAAAGTCACGCCAGCAGGTCAAATGGGCCACAGCAAGAGAGAGAGTAATGGAGTTTACTTTCATTATCTCAATCGCAGTGAAATAGGGGCTTCTGCTGTAAGTGTTAGTGAAAGAGTGTCCAGAAAACACACACGCAGTGAAATTGTGCACAGTTTGTGCGTCAAGTAGGCGAAGCATTCCTCTCGCCATAGTAAGCTACCTCGACATAGCGCATAGGAGATAAACGACGTCAGTACATAATAACCGGTTATGATTATTACTGAACCGATACCGAATTGTCCGCATCTGCATCGCGGTGCACCGAAGAAACGATTAATTTTGACACCCCTACTATAATGTGTTTAACGGCCATCAGCATCTGAAAGGGCACTTATGATGAAAATCAATTTTTGTAAGCTGTTTGGACAGATCTGTGTGTAGATATAGGCCCAATCCCAATTCTACCCCTTAGCCCTTCCCCTTACCCCTCGTTTTGCGCGTTCCCGTCAAGGGGTAGGGGTGTCCCAATTCTCTTTAGCTTGAAGGCGTAGGGCTAAGGGCAAGGGGTATACACCCCTCCGAATGAAGATTTTTCAGGAGCACATTCGAAACCAAGGGGTAAGAAAATTTCCCAGAATAAACCAGCCACAACAGCAGTTTCACTGCACCCGGAAGTCAGGAGATCCACAAATTAGTATTTTTTTGTCATTATTACGAATTTTTACGACAAACAAACACATGTTTTAGTATTTTCATAACGGCGTTCGTGTTTTACCGTCATGCTTTATAAAAAAACGCAAAAAAAAAACCCCGCTAAATTTCACGATCTATAATCCATAATCATAACTCCTGTACAGCAGTCCCACAACATTCTGACACTCGATGACACTCAAATACCCTGTCAGAGCAGTCTAGTGCCTGAAAATGAGCTTTATACAGTGTCTGCTAGTGTTAATGTTGTTTTCGTGTGCTTAGATAGATGAATACGGCCACTGTGTAAAAGCACAGTATAGTTACGATCTTATTGCCACATTAGATTGTTATGATAACATGATATATCCCATGATTTCTGTGCACATCGGAACGTTTTTTGCTCGCGTTTTCTGTCGACGTTTAAATAAAGGGCGCCAATGTGATCGTGCACACCAACGCGCAAAATGGCAGGCGCAAAAGTGTCATTTAAAAAAAAAAATAAAAAAAATTCGCCTCATGCGAAAAAACCTTCTCCACCAATCAGATTGCCACTTTTGTTCAGGTGCACGGAGCTGCTGAAGTTACAGTAAACAGCACTTGGAGGCGCTCAAGCGCAACTCTGTCAATGCGAGCGCACATTGAAGAAGATGACCAGAGGCGATATGAGCGTGGAGCTGCTTATTGCACTGGTGAACAATTATCAATTCTTCATCGCTAGAGCTGGAGCTACTTGAACCATCCATAACAACAAGCGTGTCAACTTTGTCGTCTACTTCTGTGTTACAAGCGGGTGTCAGAAGCTTAAAGTTGTGTAGCGCCATCTAAAGTCAAGGAGTGATTTTGCATACTCTTCTGCTCGACGCCTGAGAAAATCGCTTGGGTTTGAATCCGGACAGTGTTGCCAGACGTACGATAAATATCGTATTTGTACGATAATTTCGACCTCTGTACGATGTACGATCAATAATGTAAAAAATCCTATAATGTACGATAATTTCAGAATTTTATGGCATTTAAAATGAGTTTCATTGTAATCTTAGTGCTTCTATACTTATTGATAGCTACATCTTGTGTCTGATGTCTGTGAGGAGAAGGTGGAGTTAGACACGTTTTCTATCCAATGACTAGTTTCTATCTCATCTTACGTTACATCTTCTCAGCCAATCAACGTGGAGAATGGCTTTCTCTCACAAGTTAACATTCCTGCTGCGCGCGACCGTGGTTCAGTCAGTCGTTTTCAGGTTGAGGTCGGTCAAGTTTTAAAAAGTAGTGCTGAAAAGGAAGGTGAGACGAACAGGAGAGTTTGCCCTTAATGTTCTCGTTTTTTCCCTATTCAAATGCAACATGCAAACGTGTTTTTCCAAAGTTAATCTCATCAAAACAAAGCCACGAGATCGGCTCATTACAGATCCTCTGGATGGGCTCGTGCACACCCTCAGACTGTTAAAAATTCGGCAGGGTGCACTGCTTTCAAGCCAACCAGCACTATGTTGCGCTCCATGTAGGCATCATGTTTATAGAGGTAAAGTTGGTTTTATATTTGCACATTCGTTCCTTTAGAAGTCTATATTGTTTACCATGTTACTTTGAATATTCGATCAAAATTAGCATGCAAGTGTGACTTCAAAACAACATTATCACTGTTTATTTGACTGTGAACAATGTTGGACTTTGATAGTCATTGGCTGCTAAAATGATTTTGCTATTTAGAGTTTGCAAATAATACTTTTATGAAATTATATGATTAAGGGGAAAGTCCGAATGTGCGAATATAAAACCAACTTTACCTCTATATCATATTTGTACCGCAAAATGAATCCCTCAACATCTGGCAACACACGCAGGTTTTCAATGACAGTGACTCCGAGGAGTTTGAACCTTCCCACTAAGGTACGCCTATGTTCTTTTCTTTTTCTTTTTTTTTACTTATCGTGGTAATTTGCACGTTGTGTCAAAACTCTATTTGTCTAGATAATATCTATATACTCTCCGTTTGACTCTTGTACGATAATTTTCCTCCAAATACGATAATTTTGTGGTTCTGGTACGATACTTTCACATTTCCAATCTGGCAACACTGAATCCGGAAAACGTCTTGAAAAACGTTGACGATGAACGCAAACAAAAAGCGTCCCGGTGTGTACGAGCCTTTAGGTTGGGGTTAGTGTAAGTTGACATGTACTTGCAAAGTTTCTTATAGTCAGTTAAATGCCTGTTGAAGGAGCAGTTCAACAGACAAAGCAGACAGTCTACTAATACTCAAATGGACCATCAAAATAAAGTGTTAAAGAAAAGCCGCAGCAAAATCAGTCATTTTAGGCTGCAAAATTCAGAAAAAAATTCCTCCAAAATCCCGGAGGAACTGACCAACTATGCCGACATCCGCTACTGAGAAACCTGCAAATGTGAAAACAGTCAATAACATAGAATTTTTCGATAAAATGCAATCCTGAAGATAAAAAGATGCTCTGTGTGAATTTGACCTTGTCTCATTCTGACTGGAGCAACTGAACAGTCTGCAGAGCTGCAGGGTACAGTGTGTGTGTGTGTCCTATGGGGGGTTTCTGTCTGGCCCCTGCGCCTGCATCTATTCTGGGTCGGGGCTGTGCCTGCGCTCCTGTTGCCAGGGCTGGGTGTCGGTGCCCGGGTGTGGGGTGGGTGACAGCAGTGGTGGGCTGTCAGGACGACGAGAGGCCGTCTGGCACACAGGGAGAGCTGGCACGTGCCCACGCAGCAGGGCCCGACACAACCGTGACAAATCGCTGAAAGAGGCCGATTCAAGAGCGCAACACCACGCACCTGAGGACACTGTCAGACACACACACACACACACACACACACACAGATGCACATGTCAGAATTCCAGCATCATTAACACACATGTACACACAAACACACACACACATATATACAGTTGAAGTCGAACTTATTAGCCCTTTCTTTTTCAAATATTTCCCAAATGATGTTTAACAGAGCAGGGAATGTTTCACAGTATTTCCTATAATATTTTTTCTTCTGGAGAAAGTCTTATTTGTTTTATTTCAGCTAGACTAAAAGCAGTTTTACATTTTTTAAACCATTTTAAGGTCAGTATTATTAATGAATTAACCTAGTTAAGCCTTTAAATGTCCCTTTAAGCTCAATACTAGTATCTTGAAAAATGTCTACATTTGTAAATTAGCATACAAAGTCATGTAAAGCGAATATATCATGGCGTGACCCAACTCGCTGCGAAATGATACTCTGATTATTTATTGCATATTACGCCTCAAAACACACTCATAACTAGGGCCAGACGGAATCTGCGGATGTTTTTTGCATTTTCTGCGGAGAATTTTGGTAAAAATCTGCAGATTTCTGCGGAATTATTTATATAGTCTCATAACTAAAACCTTAAAGGGTCACGAAACACCAAAACACATTTTTTGAGCTGTTGACAGTCATATATGTGTCCCACGCTGCTATAAACACTATTAGGACACATATATTGCACTAAAAAGTGAAAATTGGTTGTTTTTGCGTTATTTTGAGCAAATTCGTTCTTCCGGTTTGAACCGAATTTTTGAAACTACGTCACGGCCATGAGATACATAGGGGTAAATCCAGCCAGGAGAGTGGCTGGCTGTCTTTTTGAGGACGTTCTGACGCATCTGAGTGTGCGGCATTAATTCATGAGAAGACGTGCTTCAAACCAATCAGCGAGCTCTATTGTGTATGACGTGAAACTTCATTAATATGCATGATAGCTCCGGAGACTGTATACACTGTACAGACGGAAGAGAGACGCCACGTTGTGTTGCTAAAACAAGTGAAAGAACAAGAATTTGGAGACACGGGTCGTTGGTGTGCAGCAACAAGGTTTTGTTTTCATTTTCCCTCTATGAGAGAGCAGCTGGACTCACGTGTGGATTACGGTGCATGCGACACGTGACAGAAACGCGTTTGTAAGGAACATTTTTTACCCGAGAGTTTTTCGCATCTGGAAATGGTGAAATCCGGATTTGCCGCTCGTCTCCGTTTAATAAAAAGACACAGCTCCAGTTTGATTGTCTGTCTACAGATTTGGTAAGTGTGTTTGCAGTGCAGTGCCCTTTGTTTTACCCAGATTGCAAAGTTAGTTCGTATCGTCAGCAGTGCTCTTTCAGTTTTTAAAGACATACCTCAGTCAAAATGATTTAGTTACCAAGTTTACAGTATGTTATTATCACTGCAATATTATAGTCCAATTTTATAGACTGAAAGATCCGCTGTAAATGCTGCTCTCCAAATGTAAACATGATCAAACTTTTCCCGTCGTGCAGGATTTTCGCCGCATATTGTGACAGGATATAGTCTATATACACACGGCTTTCTGACGCTACCTACCGAGTCATCCAAGTTACAGAGAAATGTGGAGGATTTTTTTTTCTCCCATTCGCCGTGCGGTATCAAACATTGGATTAAAACTTTATTCTCCAGCAGTTCCTCGCTTTCAATATCTCGTTTGTCACAGGCAACATGCAGGAAATGTTCCTGAATAAAAAGTGAAAATGCCAAACTGCAGTTAAAGTCGACAAATTAATAATTTGGCAAGTAGTTCGATTACTGATGTCAATGTAAACACAGTTACTGTCTTTCTCCCCTGCGTCTGCGTGCCCAAACAGAAACTCCCATATTTGCATATCCTTCCCTCTTTCCCTCCCCTGACACTCCCACCTAAATGGAGCTGGACACGCCCACTTTTCCTGACTTTTTTCAAACTAGAGGTGTGAAAACACCCTGCTGAGACAGGGGGTTTCATGGCCCTTTAATATGTGAAATATGTGTAATTTAAAAACTGAATAAATTCAGATTTACACACATTTACTCAAGTTAATAAACAGAATTAATGATGGACTAAAAATCTGCGGAAAATCTGCGGAATTCTGCACGCGCAGATTTCGTGTGGGCCTACTCATAACTCATTAAGAGAATAAGGACAACACATTTAGACCGAGCGCCTGGTGCGTCAAATGTTTTTCCCATCCTTAAAATAGCAATAATGGATTAGCGTTTTAGACCATGGGCTTAGATCTTAAAAATAGAGCCCATAGTGCTTCTTTACAAAGTGAAATTGCCACCTACAAGACAGAATACAGCATCTTTAGTCATTTTCATCAATCTGTCCGAACAGCAATTGTTTTAACCAAATGGTCATCTGGTATCCTTTTCAAAAACCTATTTTATCACACTTTTGTTGTGTACACATGCCTGTAGTATTCCTCACACATCCTAAAACGTGAAGCCAAAACATTGTTTAACAGAGCAAGGACTTTTTCACAGTATTTCTGATCATATTTTTTTTATTTCGGCTAGAATAAAAGCAGTTTTACATTTTTTTTAAAAACCATTTTAAAATCAATATTATTAATTAATTAACCTAGTTAAGCCTTTAAATGTCCCTTTAAGCTGAATACTAGTATGCTGAAAAGTATCTAGTCGAATATTACTGCTGGGCTAATAATTCAGGTGCGCTAATAATTCTGACTTTAACTGTACATACACACACACAATGATGCAGAAATGCATTCTGCTTAAAAGCACACAACAAACAAACAAGATACAAAAAAGCCAAAGTAGATTCTGTGTAATGCATTTCTTCTTTATCATTGCTCAGAACCTGCTCTGGAGATTTAATTGCACTAAGTTTTTACTAGATCTTTCTCCGAAGAGATCTTTCTTCTAACTCACTGAAGATGAGACGATGAAAAACTTTGCGTACGCCAGATTTCACGCTCACGTTTGGATTTACTAACGATGAAATTAACGTGAGAATGTGCGTTGGTCTGTGCCAACTTCATGTCTGGCGTACGTGTATTTCTTGTGTGTGTTTGTTTTTTTCCATTGGCGACTCCTAGAGGCAATTATGTTAAATTGCACACTACAAAGTATCGCACCAACACATGTGAAAAACATTGCTATTCATTTATAATTAATAAATTATTTTGCGCCTAGACTGCAGCTCTGCACAAGACGTTTGGCCATAGGAGAAATGGTCGTGCTCAACTGAGCCAGGTTTCTCTCGAGGTTTTTTTTTTTTTTAATTCTTCACTTTCGCCAATTGGTGAAGTTTCTTCCTCGTCGCTGTCGCCACTGGCTTGTACGGTTTGGGATCTGTAGAGCTGCGCATCGATGGATTTGCTCTTCAGCGTTTGGACTCTCAGCAGTGAATAAACCACACTGAACTGAGCTAAACTGAACTTAAATACTGAAAACTGAACTGACACTGTTTCAATTTACTATAATCTTCTATGTGAAGCTGCTTTGACACAATCTACATTGTAAAAGCGCTATAGAAATAAAGGTGAATTGAATAATTGATAAAATGGGTTAATTGAAACAATATATATTATTTTTTTTACCAATTATGTGATTTAGAACATATAAAAGCATTTGCAAATGTATACAACCCTTAGTCCTTAGTGTTTTGCAATGGCAGTGTTGGCCTTATTAGAGGACATTGTCGTTGGTCGAATCCGAAGGCTCCAAGGTGGCAGGGTGCGCGATGGGTGGCTTCTTGGTGATGATGTATTTACAGATATTATTCCAGCTAAGTTTTTAAATTTATTTTTTTATTGAGCGTAATTTATTTAACTGCATATCAGGAGACCGTGGTTATCCATTAAAGACGTGGCTGTTTACCCCCCTCAACAACCCACAAACTGACCAAGAGCGCAGATACAATGATGCCCATTCTCACACTCGGTCAGTTGTAGAGCGGGCGATTGGGCAGCTGAAATGCCGGTGGCGCTGCCTTGATAAGAGCGGAGGGGTGCTGCTATACCGCCCTAACAAAGTGTTCCTCTAATACATCTGTGTCTCCCACAGACACGGATACTACTCCAGACAGTAAAGTGTCGCCCACAATTGAGGCAACTCTCTCCTCAATGGGTGTTAGTTCAGCATCCCCTGTTCCCCTGCCTGTTCGGTCCACACTTTGTGTGCCGCTGTTCTCTTCTTAACCTGCACCTTTACATCGGATCATTTCTTTTTTTAATTGACTCACAGTTCGATGTTCAGACCCCACTGCGTTAACCACGTCAGCTAAACTCTCCCACTCTATTTTTTTCATTTGTTATTAATTCCGGAGGACAAACTTGCAAATAACACAGTTTTTCTCCATTCTACCTCCGATAGGAGCACCTCCAATTCACATTCTGTGAAGTTTCTCTTCTTGCTTGCTTTTGCCATTGCTTTTTCGTTTGGTTTTGCCAAAGTGGAGTCATTACCATATTTATATGGGGGAGGAGGCAGGGAGGGGTTTTGCGCTTGTGCACGTGCGCTAAGTTTCACGTTAATACGGATGTACAAAGAGAATATGCGTGGGATTCCGTGTACGCAG
This sequence comes from Danio kyathit, assembly GCA_903798195.1. Taxonomy (NCBI): domain Eukaryota; kingdom Metazoa; phylum Chordata; class Actinopteri; order Cypriniformes; family Danionidae; genus Danio; species Danio kyathit. Next base: position 56,205,239 of record LR812538.1, on the reverse strand, counting down.
TGTTTCATACATCTGATTTTTTTTACTGCGTACGCACATTTACAGCTTTGTCCGTACGCAATGTTTTAGTATTAATTCTACGCAAGTCTTTGTACACGGCGCCTGTAAACAGCGGTGAGTTCGGTGAACTGATGACCTTACTGGCCAATCACAGTCATCTCTGTTGAGCACGTGAACACAATGGCCAATCAGCACCGTTTAAGAACGTGCTCAAATGTTAGCGGGAAATGGACGTTTTAATATTTCAGTATCGTTTGGTATTGAACTCCAGTATTGTGACAACACTAGTTTCCACAGGTGGTTTGTCAAGCCCACTCACCTCTGTGAAGCACACTTCATAAATGCACAGTGCTTTTTTTTTTCTTTAACGAGATGCTGAATGATTGTAAGAAAGTGTCTGGTGCAAATGCGCAAAACTGATGCAAGTGTCACTTAGACTGATAGAGAGATTAAAGTGTGTTTTCTACAGGTGGTTTGTCAAGCCCCTTTGTTTGAGACACACTCAGAATTGCATAATAATCCTCACACATCCTAAAACATGAAACCAAAACACTGTAAGTTCCCCCTAGTGGCGGGCTGCAGTATAGGTCAAAAACAAACAGGTTTTTTTATGCCATTTTGGCAACCCTAAACACAATCCAATACACTGCTGAAATCTGAAACTACATTTACATTTAGTAATTTCTTCAAAGTGACTTTCAGTTGAAGAGGCATTCAGCGATTCAACAGGAAGAGGCAATACACTCAAGAAGCGCTAATTATACAAAGTAACTATTAGTGCTCAGATAATTAAGTGCAAGTGTTAGGAGGGGGCAGTGTTTTGTTTGTTTTGTTTTTTTTAGAGAGAAGCGTTTCTACTAGTGTTGTCACTAGGCATGGGACGATAACCGCATAATCTCTTTACGCAGAGTACG
>LR812538.1:56184325-56196825 GCA_903798195.1 Danio kyathit | reverse complement strand
GGCTCGTTGAGAAGAGTAGGGACGGTACAGTAATGGACAAACGACAGTCTATAAAAATCGCCAGTAACACACAAAAAAGTCGCTAGATTTGTCGCTAGTCGCTTTTTAAAAAATTTGTCGCTAAATTGGCAACACTGGCGCAAACTGAAGAGCGGGGAGCGGGAGGAGTGAGAGGTTTAGGGAGATGGGGGCGCGCGAACTGTAGTGCGCGACCGTCACCGGAAGAGCACAAGCGCCAAGTTTCAGCCCGGACTGTACCAAAATGCTGAGGAGCGGGGGAATTCCGGGAGTTTACCGGGAGACAGACCAATACGGGAGACGGGTCTGAAATATGGGAGACTCCCGGGAAAAACGGGAGTGTTGGCATGTATGGTTGAGGCGCATTGCTGGCGCATTGCTATTTTGAGAAACTAGAATAGACTTTAATAGACCAGCTAAGAGGAGGTCTAAAGTCCAGCGCAGAGTGTTTTAGTTGTGCGCCTCGCTTAAACATTGCTTATTACACAGTTCAGTTTATTCATGACAAATTGCTTTGGTATAATGTTATTATTATTAGCAGTATTATTTATTATATGCATATTTATATTTGTTTTATTAAAAACAAGCTTAGATTAGCCCACCTGTCAGCTTTTAGACCATATGGGGCATAGCATGTGTATTTGGATATAACTCAGTTTTTTGACCACACTTCATTATTATTGTTCATTTATTCGTTTGCTGGAAATTAAAACTGAATTTAGAAATAGTTTTGAAACAAATCTTTGCACATAACAAACTAAATTAATTATGTATAGGCTAATGGACGTCTGTGCGTACAACACCTTTCCTTATCCACTAGAGTGAAAGTGAAAGTAAAGAATGAGGAGGCTCATTCTCTCATTCTTGCGCTGTAGATGCTCTGTTTTACTGTTCTCGCTAGTGAAGCGCTCAGTTATTCCACTTACAAAGTCCGCCATGTAAATAGCAAATGCACTATGGCGCTATGCAACTGACTCTTAAAGGGAATGGGAGATGAGACTCTGATTGGTTTATTCTCAAAACACACCTATAACTTAAGAGAATAAGCTCAACCCTGTTAGACCATACGCCGCGGCGCAAAGCGGAATTTTCCATCCTTAAAATAGCAAAAGTGGATTCTGACACGCCCTTAATGGTTTTGCGCCCTGCGCTTTGGACTTTGCGCCTAGATCGTTAAAATAGGGCCCAATATTTATCAGGTCTATCTTGGCTCAGGTCTTTTTTTTATATTTATGCATGTCAGGTATAGATAAGAAGTGATTCTGGTCTATTCGGTTAGGATACAGATTTTAGGGACTGTCAGAAAAAGTCAACAAAGGCTTGAGGACTTGATCATTTTTGGGTGAACTATTCCTATAAGTGCTGAAATATCAAATCACACCTCGCTCACCAAAACCTCATTACATCTATTATCTTTTTAATCTCATCATTAGACCTGTAACTTTCCTCCAACATGTACATTGATTGATCTGAACAAAAAACACATGGCAGAAATTCTGAGCCAGTTTAGTAATTACAAATCTTAACTTGCTCAGAGCAAACAGCCAGACAAGTATTTGTTTTAAAAACGCATCCAAATTACAATCTATTTATACAACAGAACAATGCATTTGTAAGGTACCGAAATCCAAGCATCTGTTCACAATTAGTTTAAGTCATATTACCAAGCAGGCATGCAACGTTTCAAAGTACCATGGACAGCGCAAATCAATGATCCCATTTAGAGTTACCATTGACCATATTTCAGCTGAGGAAAGCCCTTTGAATTCATTGTTCGCTTCATATTGTTTGTCCTTTTGGAGATGGATGGCATAACGTTAGTGCGGGTCATGAGGGGTCAGCAACGGACTATTCTGACATTCAGTGATGTCTAGAGTGGGTGTGTTGACCAGACGCAATGCACAAGCACAAGAACCTACAAATCTATTATAGATGCATGATAGTTTAAAACTGGCGCCATTTGGAATACAAAGACAGAGGTATTGATTTAAACAAACTGAACTTATGAGAGGAAGGTCAGGACTAGGTCTAGGACTAGTGTTGTCATGATTACTAGTTTCATAGTAAACCACAGTGCATGTTCTGATGGTTAGTATTAACATTTCAAATTTTCATTACCATTAAAACTGTGGAACCGTTCAATTTCAACTGTGGAACCATTCAATTTTTAATTTTATTCATTACCATTTTGAAATCTCACAATACATTTTGTAACATATATACTGTTGTGGGCAAAATTATTCGTCCTCCTGTGAAATATTTATTCATTTTTTATTTTTTCTCAAGTGATATTTAATAAAACAAGGACATTTTCACAGTCTTTCGGGTAGGGATTACCCAATCAGGTTTTTTTTTGCCCACGAGTCCGAGTCATTTGATTTTGAGTATCTACCGATACCGAAACCCAATCCGATACTTCTATAATACATGAAAAAAGAATAAAGAAGAGCGAAAAAACGGGTCCAGGATGTTCCTTATTTTTTTATTTAATTCACCTTATTTTAACATTCAACAACTCCATTAACAAACAGAGCACTTCTGTGAGGCAGCTTGAACAATCAAATAATAAATAACATCAATTCTTCACTTTTGGACTTTAGTGTAACAGTAAATATAAAGAAAATCTAATATAAAAACAAACAGCACCTCAACTTAAAATACCCGACAGGCAATCCCAAGTATACATATCTCATCAACTTTATAATACCTCCAGTCCGCAGACTTGCACTCTCCGCTACAAGCTGCTTCCATGTTCTAATTTGCCGGCATTTAGGCCATAGCATCTCTGCAACAAAGTGATGTCATGCCGCATGCGTTGCTGTTTTTATATGTATACATATACTGTTGAAGTCAGAATTATTAGTTTTTAAAAGAAGTTTTCACCGGATGTTGGTAACAACCAAAGTAATCCATATATGCAAAGAAAACAAAACTTATTAGTTTACAAATGAAGTTATGTGTAATGAAATGAAATGACACAGGGAAAAAGTATTGAACACATCAAGAAAGGGAGGTGTAGTTCGGCAGTGAAAGCCCAGACAGCAGCTGAAATCTCTCAGTAGTTCTTCAGCAACCCTCTGCCCTTCCTCAGTGTAAATGAATATCAGCTGCTTCAGTCCAACAGCTACATTAGCAGGAGGATGAAGATGAAACCAGGGTGGACATTTCAGCAAGACAATGATCCAAAACAAAGCCAAGGATAATCTTCAGAAAAACTAAATCAAGCTGTAGATAGGCCCAGGCAATCATCTGACTCGAATCCAATAGAAAATACAAAATAAAGATCAGATTTGACCCACCGAACCATCAAGATGTTTACACTCTGTTGAAGTCTGTGATGAACTCACACCTGAGCAATGCTTGTGTCATTACATTATTACACAACTCATTTTTCAGATTTTTTGTTTTGTATTATTTTTATGTTTGTATATTGTTACCAAAATCTGGGTCAATTCCATGTCAACAGCTCCTTTAGTAATATTATTGCCAGGAAAAAAACATGACGTGTTCAATACTTTTCACCCCACTGTATAAGAGAATGCCAGCATCACCTACTGCACATTTTGTTGACTAGAAGTTAGATTGCAACTACAGTACATGCCAACTGATTCTTAATGGTTTCCCCCACAAATCCACAAGTCAATACACATGCGCTATAGTTAAATTGGACAAGCTAAATTGTCTGTAGTGTATATGTGTGAACAAGGCCGGCCCTGTACATTTGGGGGCCCTAAGCAGAATAATTGAGGCCCTACCTTGCTGTAAATAGTGGAGTATTGCCATTGCAAACCGGCCCACAATGACTTTATTGCTTATTAAATACAAACAATGAAACAGAAAAGTAAAGTCTGATTTCTTCTACTTTTATTTTTAATAAAGGGACCAGAGATTGCTACTTTGCCTCTCTCTAGAGCGTTAAAAACATATTATATTAATTAAGCAAACAGATTTAAGATTCTATAAACAATTCTAGGTTGAGTTTATATATATATATATATATATATATATACTGTATAAACTCCAAAAGCAAAAACCCTGTAATGAAACGACACTGAACAGTAATTAGCCAAAAGTGAAAATGCATTACTTAGTCATAAAATATACATTCTGAACACATTAAAAACTAAAAAAAAAAACATCAACAAAACAATTAACATTAATGAACAGACTGATTCATAAATAATAAAAGTCAAGTAATATAAAGTAAACATGAAAATATATTAACATTAAAAAAACATGAAAAAGAGAAGCAAGAAATACTGGGTTAATGTTAATACCCAAACACAAACTTTATTGTTCCCTTCAGTCTCCTTCCCTGTCAGTTACATTTGAGATGCAGAATCCAGAGCTATATTAATCTATAATTAATTAAATTAGAACATAACTTTTATAAACATGTCTCAGGAAAAATATTACCAGTGTGCAAAACATGTCAGTGAAAGACACTTGAGTATTACATTTCAGTTAAATGCGTTTTAGACTAATTAAAAAAACCATGTCTGTAAAACTAGGAAAAAATAAAATGTATCGTAAAGTAAATGACGTTTATTAATCTGTAATTGCTTATTTTGCCTATTTATAAATGTGCTTCTAGATTATGTCTTTAACATTATCATTAGCACTTAAAAGCGATACTAAAAATGTGCTTGTCTCGTCGTCATTTTTCCCCTCAGTTTTTCTACGCCTGAAGAATAGCGCTAGATTTGGTTTATTTTCATGGTGCAATATTCAAAATAAATCACATATATAAAGTATAATGAGGGCGACGATGAAGTAAAGGCTGTGTCTGTGCACGGGTTCGCGTTCTTGTGGTACCGGTCCGTTCATAGTAATTCTATGCTCTTTGCTCGAACCACGGGAACACCGAACGCATATGAGAAATGAGATGCTTTAATAAACTTTAATGAAATTATAATTTTTTTTTTACAAAATAATTTGTAAAATGCAAATAAAAACGATTTCACCAAGGAAATGGCTCACACCAATAGCGTGTTGTGGGGGCCCCTAGTGACGGCGGAGCCCTAAGCAGCCGCTTAGTTCGCTTATAGGGAGGGCCGGCTCTGTGTGTGAATGCGAGAGTGTATGGGTGTTTCCCAGTACTGGGTTGCAGCTGAAAGGGCATCGGCTGCGTAAAACATATGCTGGATAAGTTGGCGGTTCATTCCACTGTGGCGACCTCTGATTAATACTGTAAAGGGACTAAGCCGAAAAGAAAATGAATGAATGTCAATTAACACTAACCCCAACCTTACAGTATAATAACACTCCAAGGTGAATTAGAGGTCAAGTAGTTGCAATGTAACTTGTTGCAAAAATCAACAAAATATGTTAAAGGGACCATCTAAATAAAGTGATTCCAGAATGCCAACTACAATGTCCATGCAATCACTCAAAAGCAACAGTGCCTAGCATGTAAAAAAGCACCGGCTACCTTCACAAGTATGTGAATGAGGTCAGCTAATTAACCTCTATGGATCAAGATGACCTTCCCTGGCGCTCCTCAACTGGGCCGACCTGAATCCCTGCGGATAATTGCCTCCTTGACATTCAGCCAATCCCAAAATCCAAGCCTATGAGAATTCGGCCCGTGAGGACGTGCCGCACGTTGTGCCCGTTGCGAGATCTGCCCCTTCTTCAAGTCATTAAAGCCACGTTCAAAGACTCCAATTAACCTCATCAGCTCCAGCTTCTTAACAAGGTGCTAAAAGCGGACAAGAAAACGCACCTGCCGTCACGAGGAGGACGAAATCAGAGCCTCGCTAATCCAATCTCACCTCCATTACTCAAAATAAGCACGCTAATTACATTTTCATATGCATTTCAGAGCTGCTATAGATCAGTTTACCTAGCAGCTTGATTATGCAGAGAACGCTTTGGGTTTTTTTTCTGGAAGAAGTCCACGTTGAGTCAATATGAGGGTGAGTGTGTCAAGGTAAATGAATGCTGTTAAAGTAATTATGCCGGTGAGTAATCACATTGGAGCTAAATAAATCTGACATGGACACCACATTAGTCAGGGAAAGATGCTTAGCGCACGTACCTTAAAACCTCATGAAACGTCGCAACTCTATGACTCATTTTCTCACTGGACTGGCAAGATGACGATCCAAGAGGTTTCTTAGGAATTCAGTTCACTCTCTGAAAAATAAAGAAATTAAAATCTGTCACTGGGGTGGTACCATTTCAATAATTACGTATTTGTTTAGTTGAAGATATCTCACAGGTGGGACCAGTTCAGATTAACGCAGACTGACTTTGAAAGTATAGGAACTAAAAACGTAAAGTGGTTAAGTGTAATCATTTGTTTTTTTCTTATTTCAAGAGCTTGCATTCAACTGATGATTAATAAGTAAGAGCGAGTTTGGCATGCTGTCCTGGGAGAGAGCCCTGTGCTTAGAAGATCCTCGAACTTGGGGCAGCTCCTTCCAGTTTCATCGGGTGAGAGGGGAGTTTGAGCTCAGGTAGGTCTCGAGAGCTGCCCCTATTTCGTTAAGAAAGAGGGGAAGGAGTAGAATCGGATGGGGGGATTCTTCAATCTGGCTATTTATACGTATTCTAATTAGAGGTGAAGATCTTTGCCCGAACCCGACAGGACCCGGCGGGACCCGACGAGTTCGGGTTTAATTTCTATCATTTTAGACGGGGTCGGTTCGGGCTTGGCTTGCGCAGTAAATGAATGGTCGTGATGCATTTCGATTAGCGAGAGAAAGTAATCAAATCTTTTGTTACAACATTAAAATCCATCCCTGCAAAGGTAAAACAAATGATGACAGAGTAGTTAAAAAGAGCGAATTTTGACTGCGGTCAGGCCAGCCGCCAGTTCAGAAGGAATGGGTTCAGGCTTTTAAAAAAAGCTGTCGATCAAAATGTACCTGTCGGGCTCGGGCTGAGGCCTTATCGGGCCTAATTTTTATGGCCTGATACAGCTCTAATGCTGCGTTCACACTAAATACTTTCAGAGGTGCACCCAGCTCTGTGAGCTCATCAACTCCTCCAGAAACTTAACCTGGATGACGGAGGCTTTCAGCGGTGCTTTTGACTAAACGCAACCCAGTTTGATGAACTTGTCGGTATCGGCTGGAGGATTTCCCCCGGGACACCAACAGCAGGTGCTACGTCACAATCTTGCCACCACAAGAGCAATCTCCTGATTGGTTAACGCAGCGCGAATGTCTAGTTTAGATTTTTGAACTTGAGCGATTTGCGTGTTAAGCGCGTTAAACGCGCAAAACGCTCAATTTGCACGGCGCCATTCGCACGTATCATTCGCGCCGCGCCATTCGCGTGTATCACGCCGCAGGATGCCTATTCGTGCGTTTGCATTGACTTAACATGTAAATCACTCGCGCTTGACGCTTCTTCCACGTCTGGTGTGAACGCAGCATAATTCTAATTCATCTGATATATCCTAGTGTGTCAGGTGATTGCTAATGCGGGACTCGCTGTGGTCGATCTTAAGCACAAGATCCTCTCGAAATTTGTTTATATATAAACTTCAGTTAAGGTTCAAGTCTAACTATTAATGAATCATTACCAATTATTTTTACTTCAATAAACTCATCATTCTCTTATTAATAGTTATTAAAGTAATAATTGGGTTGAGGTATTGGTTAGGATTAGGGATGTAGACAACACAGGCTCATTCTGAAAACATAGCCCTATATACGTTTCTGGAGATTGCGAATTGTAGCCAGAAGTACGTATGGCTGCATTTTGTCTTTAAAACAAACGTTACGGGAGGTATGATGCTGTTCCTTTTCGTGCTTACAAGCAGACCGCTTACCTCCATATAGACGGCTTTCCCACTCTTACCAGTTTGACCAGTTGGCTTACCATGTGCATTGATGGAGCTGACCATGCCAATGGGGTTTGAGTCCGGCGAAGAACGGTTCCAGAAAGCAGGTAAGACAAAAACAGAAGCCAAAAAATAGAATAAAGAAGTAAATAACAGGGTGAGAATGTGGTCAAATCTGAAAATGTGGTAAAATCAGGCGAGAGCTTTTCTTTTTTTGGATTGCTTTTTAAAGCTGTTGGTTGGGTTTAGGGAAGTGGGTGGGTGCTGGTCAATCGGCGCTTTTGAAAACACTATTGGTTGGGTTTAGGGAAGGAGGGTGGGTCAGTCGAACGCTCAGTCGATCAATCAATCAGCAGCCTCTGGTGGATTTACATGAAAACAGCAGGTGTGAATGGCACTCACGAAACTAATTTGAGATCTCAAAAAGCATACACAGCGGCCTCTGGTGGATTCACAAAAACAAAAACTGCAAAAAAAAAAAAAAAAAAAAAAAAACCTATCTCCTGGGACGCTCTCCAGAAATGTACACTGTAAAAAAAAATTGTAATTTTACGGAAAAAAAATGTAAATAACGGTCGTTAAATTACAGAAATTTACTGTAAAATAACGGACATTAAATGACAGAAATGTACTTAAATTTTAATTTTAGGTAAATTTCTGTAATTCAACCTGTTATTTTACAGTAAATTTCTGTAATTTAACGGCCGTTATTTTACGTTTTTTTCCGGCACCCGATTTGTCAAAAATAAACCGTAAAATTACGAATTTCTTTTACAGTGTATATAGCGAGACTTTTTCAGAGAAGCCTGGGTTGGATGTAAACTAATAAACAATATCTTAATAATAGTCAAATAATAAGTCACTTGTTAATAGTAAGAATTGCTACTCAAAACCGGCAGAATTAGAGCACTGATAGACAGCGTAAGAGTTCACAAAACTGACTTCTCATAAAATACTGTAGGTGTTTGTTTCTACATATAGCCTAAAAATAATCAAATTAGATTCATAGTTTGATCTAAAGTACGCCGAAATAGCAAATCAGGTTAGAATACACTAAACAGCCTATCCCACAAAACACTGAAAACTTAAATACATTAAATTTTAAATACCTTAAATTTTTCCGCTAACGTATAATTTGCACACTGGTTGCGGATACATTCCTTAGCAGTTTGTGGGTCCTTCACTGGGCCTTTTTTCTCTTAGCAAAGAAACTTCTAACTTTCTAACATTTATTCATTCATTTTCTTTTCGGCTTAGTCCCTTTATTAATCAGGGGTCGCCACAGCGGAATGAATCACCAACTTATCCAACACATGTTTTATGCAGCGGATGCCCTTCTCTGAAAAACATCCATACACACCAATTTAGTTCATCCAAATCACCTATCGCGCATGTCTTTGGACTGTGGGGGAAACCGAAGCACCCGGAGGAAACCCACACGAAAGCGGGGAGAACATGCACACAGAAATGCCAACTGACCCAGCTGAGGCTCGAACCAGTGACATTCTTGCTGTGAGGCGACAGCAATACCTACTGCGCCACCGTGTCGCCACACTTATCTAACAGTCCTGTAGTAAATTAAAATTCAAATGTAGTACCTACTCGAGTAGTAAGAGATTTTGGACGCAGCCTTAAGGTTATTGCACACTGAATCCTAAATTTTCGTCTCTATTTTTCGCGCGTTAAAAAATAAATTCGACCTCACGTTGTGTCAGTTGTATTGACACACTGCCTCCGTAACTTTCGTCCGTCATAAAAAATTCGAACCAGGCTCGATTTTTTATTTCTTCTGCTTTTCGCATCCAAAAAAGTGCTTTGAGAAGTGTTTTGACAGTTCAGAGCCACCGTACAAGCGAAAAGCTAAATACAGAATGCCGTCATTTGAGCCACAGAAAACTTTATGACAAAAACAGTGAATAAAATAAAGACAGATGTGGGGGACAGTTGAGAACCCCTACATGCTGGATTTAGTGACTGGCACACACCTGCTGCTGTTTGGTGTGCGTGTCCATATATTTGACGTACTCCCCATAGATATTACAATAGAAAGCATGATCCGTTGCTTCGACACGTCAATGCGGCCGCCATCTATTACAATGTATTTGTTTACATATGTGAATCTGTTAAGTATCACCAGCAATGTATCAAAATTCCACTGATTTCCTGAAATAAACTTTGCATTTGGGGATAATCCAGAGCAGCTCGTTGATAATGAGCTCTCCTTCCTCTCTATGCAATATTGGATGAGCACAATATGCAGGCTTTTCCTCTACTTTGGAAAAGAGAGAGAAGAACAATGCATCACTCCTTGAACTGACTCTGAAATGTTCTGCGTTTTTTCATGATTAATTAATGCGCATCAGACTTTGTGAGCAAGGTTTGTTTGCGTGACAAAAAAACACATACAAAAATTGGGGGTTACTTGCTTTAGAGGTGGCATCAGTGTGTATAGAGTGTCCCGCGGCCCCGGCTGCAGATCTTGCGACGTCTCAGCACTGTGCTGGCAGGCACCGGAGCCATCTAATTAACACAGGGAAAAGCGAGCGCTGTGCTGGCAGGTTAATTGAGCCTATGGGGCATTCTCTTACAGTAAGGGCTGAGACCATTTCCCAGAACGCTGACTCTGCGACGCAGGTTTTAGACCTGCTTTACAGGCTGCATTAAGAGAAAAGTACTAGTTATTCTAGAGATGCTTGATCTGAAACCCCAGTCTAAAGGGGTATATGCACAGCTAATGTTTTTCAGCCAACAATAAACTTCCGGTAAAAGGTCTACGTGACTATTTAAAATTTTATAAAGGTTAATTTTACAGCATCAATGTTGTAATGTATTTAAAATACAATCAGTTAAATAGACTTAAGCATTCATTTAGTTGTTTCACATGATGAAAAGCCATTTGAACGCTAGCGCCGTCCGGAGCAGCAGGCTAGAAGCGCAGAAACTCCATTGAAAATACTGAGGTAAAATAAGTCTTCAGATTTTAAAGACTTGGCAGGGAAAATCAAATTTAATACAGTGCTTCTTGTCCAGTCTGATACACTTTATATTGCATATCAATTAGGGATGTCCAGATCCGATCACGTAATCGAAAATTGGGCCTGATCATGCAGTTTCAGACTCAATCGGCTGTTACCTATATATACACACAGTTGCAGTGAGAATTATTAGCCCACCTTTGAATTTTTTTTCTTTTTTCAATATTTCCCAAATGATGTTTAACAGAGCAAGGAAATTTTCACAGTATGTCTGATAATATTGTTTCTTCTGAAGAAAGTCTTATTTGTTTTATTTATGTTCTCCCTGCATTCGCGTGGGTTTCCTCCGCGTGCTCCGGTTTCCCCCACAGTCCAAAGACATGCAGTACAGGTGAATTGGGTAGGCTAAATTGTCCGTAGTGTATAAGTGTGTATAAATGAGTGTGTGTGTGGATGTTTCCCAGAGATGGGTTGTGGCTGGAAGGGCATCCGCTGCGTAAAAATATGCTGGATAAGTTGGCGGTTCATTCCGCTGTGGAGACCCCAGATTAATAAAGGGACTAAGCCGACAAGAAAATTAATGAATGAATGAATGTAGACAGAGTAGGCCTATATAGGCTAATGTTGGCATTATTCTTTTAATATTCAGCTTCACCATCGCCTTAAGGCCAGACTGTGAAGAGAAGAGCCGAAACAAATCCTGCAGAGCCTTTATCCTAATTTCATTATTGCCAAATACCCATCATAATTTAGAATTTATTTTAATTTAGCTTGTTAAGAAAGACTTATTTTTATTGGTGTGTTGGCCAATTTAAAGGCTAAGTGTATGTACCTATGCCTATTTAGAGTGCTGAGATGTTACAATGTTACTTCCTTTATTTTATTATAACAATGTTAGCACTTACTTTATTTCTTTGTTCTAACTTCCAAGTGGCCTATAGCCTGTGTTTGTTATGAATAAATTATGTTAAAACGCATATAAACGACTCATTCATGAAAAAGGGCAAAAGAGCTGTGTGCATGTGCACATTTGAATAATGTCGGGCTATAAACGGGTTCAGGCTTTTAAAAAGTTGTCGATCAAAATGTACTTGTCGGGCTCGGGCCGAATTCTGACGGACTCGGGCCCTATCAGGCCTAACTTTTATGGCCCGACTACAGCACTAATGTGCCCCTCCAAGTAAAGTCATGACAAAATTATACATTAACAGCTCATGAGTTCATGTTGGTTACATTTAGCTTAAATTTAAACAATAACTAATACATTAATTAACAACATGTACTAACAAGTAATTAAGGTAGCCATTATTCACACAAACTTTTGTGAATCTTGTTGTAGTCAATAGCTACGTTTCCAACCACCTATTTTTATGCGCATTTTGGATGTTGATGGAAACGCCATGATGCGCATAAATTTTGAAAATGCGCATAAAAAACATATGCACATAACTGAAGAGGATAAACTTTTTATTCGATGAGAAAAGATGCGCATAAACTACGATGGAAACTCCAGTATGCGCATTAAAAAAGGTCATGTGATTTTGTTATAAGAGATCATGTGATGATAAAAATGTGTGTAAATGGACAAACCAGCAGGCTGAGCACACTATAAACCATCTGAAATGTTGTTTCAATGCCTTACCGTTTAAGTATTAGTGTCATTATATTATTAATGACCTCCAGAATCAAGAGCGTCTGTGCTCCGCGTCTGA
>LR812538.1:55999325-56179325 GCA_903798195.1 Danio kyathit | reverse complement strand
TGAAAGAGATCGTTCACCCAAAATGACAATTTATAAACTATTTATTCACCCTCAAGTGGTTATGAACCATTTTTTTTTCTTTTGTTGAGCACAAAAGAAGATATTTTGAAGAAATCTGAAAAGCTGTAAACATTGACTTAGATGTTAGGAAAAAAACAAATGCTATTGAAGTTCAGCTTTATTCAGAAACATCTTCATTTGTGTTCAACATAAGACAAAAACTCAAACAGGTTTGAAAGAAGGAGTGAAAGGAGAGGAAATTATGACAATTTTAATTTTTGGGTGAACTATCCCTTTAAGCTGGAGTTAAAAAATTATAGGGGAGGCTGAGTATTTGATTTGACTCAAAGGTTCTGCAACAAATTAGACAACTGTTGACAGCATTGTACATTATAGAGATATAATTCACCGGTCACTTTATTAGGTACACTTTGTAGTACCAGGTTGGACCCCCTTTTGCCTTCAGAACTGCCTTAATCATTTGTGGTGTAGATTCAACAAGGTACTGGAAATATTCCTCAGGGAATTTGCTCCATATTGACATGATAGCGTCACGCAGTTGCTGCAGATTTGTCGACTGCTCATCCATAATGTGAATCTCCCGTTCCACCACATTCCAAAGGTGCTCTATTGGATTGAGAATGGTGACTGTGGAGGCCATTTGAGTACAGTGAACTCATTGTCATGTTCAAGAAACCAGTCTGAGATGATTCACGCTTTATGACATGGCGCGTTGTCCTGCTGGAAGTAGCCATCAGAAGATGGGTACACTGTGGTCATGAAGGGATGGACATGGTCAGTAACAATACTCAGGTAGGCTGTGGCGTTGACACGATGCTTAATTGGTAATAATGGGCCCAAAGTGTGCCAAGAAAATATCCCGCACACCATTACACCACCACCACCAGCCTGAACCGCTGATACAAGGCAGGATGGATCCATGCTTTCATGTTGTTGACACCAAATTCTGACCCGACCATTTGAATGTCGCAGCAGAAATAGAGACTCAGACCAGGAAACGTTTTTCCAATCTTCTATTGTTCAATTTTGCTGAGCCTGTGTGAATTGTGTGTGAATTGTGAAAATCCCAGTAGATCAGCAGTTTCTGAAATATTCAGACCAGCCCTTCTGGCACCAACAACCATGCCACGTTCATCTTAAATCCCCTTTCTTCCTCATTCTGATGCTCGGTTTGAACTGCAGCAGATCGTCTTGACCATGTCTATATGCCTAAATGCATTGAGTTGCTGAAAAGTGATTGGCTGATTAGAAATTTGCGTTACCAAGCAGTTGGACAGGTGTACCTAATAAAGTGGCCAGTGATTGTACATTTTGGATTTACAACAGTACTCACAAAATTTGGATGAATGTTAGAGTTCATTAGGAAATATCCAAGTAGGCCTACAAAACAGAGTTTTAGCATCGATAATGCAATATTCACATGCACAAGTCACATCACAGGATCTGCAATGTCGAGCCTCTAATATAGTTGACCAGATACTACAGTTCAGAACATAGTCTTTGTAATATTAAAGTTATGTTTGGCATGTGTTTTAAAGCCTGTGACTAAGTATTTAAATTGAATTTAAGCCACATAGGCACAATAAATTATTTTTGTACTGTAGCTTAAATCTTAGCAGGGGCATAGAGTTGCTTTTGATATTGGTGGTGACCTAATTTGACGCAATAACCATGTTATATCCATTGTTTGTTTTATAATCATTATGAAGGCCAAAATCTAAACTAAATTGATATACTACAGTACATACTACTATATTATAGTGGACTCGTAGTGAACCTGACTTATTCTTTAATATGTAGCTTTTTATAGCCACGTCTCACCAGAGTCTTGCACAGTAAGTTTGGCTGGAAAATTTCCTTGCAGTTTTGGCACTGCGAACATCCAAACGTACCGTAGCAGCCGCTCAGCTGACAGCAGGGAAAGCCACAGCCAATCACACTGTCTGTCTGTGTTTGGGTGAGATAGGGCTGTACACACGCTTTCTGTACATACGTTTATGAGAGTTTACAGAGCATTATTTTATGCTGAAGTCGATTCCATTATTGGTGAGGACATTTCAATAAATGATGGATATTGGTAGGGACACGTCCCCTCAGTCCATGTTAATTCTACACCTATAAACCTTAGCTTACACAATGAAGAATATACACTGTTATTTTAATTAAGTTAACTGCTATTTGTTCCTCCGGGTGCTCCGGTTTCCCCCACAAGTCCATGTGGTATAGGGGAATTGGGTAAGCTAAATTGTTCGTAGTGTATGAGCGTGAATGAGTGTGTATGGATGTTTCCCAGTGATGGGTTGCAACTGGAAGGGCATTCGCTGTGTAAAACATGTGCTGGATAAGTTGGCGATTCATTCCGCTGTGGCGACCCCAGATTGATAAAGGGACTAAACCGAAAAGAAAATGAATGAATGAACTGCTTTTTGATTATGAAATGTGTGTACCTGAATACTGTTCGACTCCCTAGAAAACCATAAAGCACAGTTTATTTCATTTCATTTGCACCTTTGCTCTATTATATCCATGCTTGTATATTGTTTATGCAGATTCGTTCCCCTACTACATCATCCAAATCAATCTAAAATAATCAATTCTTTCCAAATAAAGCCAATCAAGTGATCTGGTGAAATTGTATTCATATCACAATATATATTGCAGAAAACGAAATACAGTGGTCCCTCGTTATGCGCGGGAGTTACGTTCTAAAAATAACCCGCAATAGGTGACACAGCTGTAAAACCCCTCACTACACACTTTATACACTTTCTCACACAGGCATTAACATTTTCACACTTTCTACTATCAAAGTTCAAACCTTCGTAGAAAAATAAGTCCAGTATTATTGAATGAAACCAAAGATCAAAACCATATGATCTTCATTTATTTATTCTTTAATGTCGCCCTACAGCCAGTAACTTTAGCATTCCATTAGCATGTCCAGAAGTTCAACTTTTTGTGCGATGGTTAGCATCTTCCCTGCCTTTTGGGTGCTACCATAGGTGCCTTAGAGGGTGCAAAACGTTTTGTTGACATTGTTGGAAAAAAACAACATACAGTACAGCACTTAGGCCCAATCCCAATTCTACCCCTTAGCCCCTCCCCTTACCCCTACACCTCGTTTTGCGCATTTCCGTGAAGGGGTAGGGGAGTCCCAATTCTCTTTAGCTTGAAAGCGTAGGGCTAAAAGTAAAGGCTATTTACCCCTTCAAACAGAGATTTTTCAGGACCACACTCGAAACCAAGGGGTAAGAACATTTCCCAGAATGCACCAGCTACAACGGCAGCATAGCTGCACCCGGGAGTCAGGAGATCCACAAATTAGTATTTTTTTGTCATTATTATGAATTTTTACAACAAACAAGCACATGTTTTAATATGTTCATAACCGCGTTCAAAACCGTGTTTTACAGTCATGTTTAAAAAAAAACGCTAAAATAAAAACGCTAAGTTTCGCTATCTATAATCCATAAAAATAACTCCTGTACAGCAGTCCCACAACATTCTGACACTTGATGACACTTGAATACCCTGTCAGAAAAGTCTAGTGTCTGGGAATGAGCTTTTACAGTGTCTGCTATAATGTTAATGTTGTTTTTGGTGTGATTACAAAGATGAATATGGCCACTGTGTAAATGCGCAGTACAGTTACGATCTTATTGCCACATTATATCGTTATGATAACATAATATATGCCTTCAGTGATTTCCTGAAGATAAACACCAAAAAATAACAGTGTAGTGGTGTCTCATTTCATAGGGGTACATTTTGAAGCCATTCCCCTTCACACTCTGTTTCAAGGGCCAAGGGGAAGGGGTAGGGGTACAAAAATAGAATTGTAATAGGGCCTTAAGCCTGGTTTATACTCGACGCGTCTGCTAGTTCGCTTGAATCTGCGAGGCAAATGTGACGTCGTCGCAGAGTTTGCGGAGGTTCGCTTTAGGTGCGTGCGACATGATTTCGGTCGGCGGAGCACATGATTTTTTTTTGAGATTCGAGCGAACAGTGTGCGCGCTGGCGCGTTTGATTTGAGTTGAATATGCACTTTGAAGAGATTTTGTCTGAAACAGTATGACTGTACAGACATCTTTATAATCCGTGATCATAGAGATTACAAGATGATCAATAATTCTTGGCTAGAAATAGCAACAGCCGTGGGAAAGGAGGAAAGTGTTTGTTAAAATGTTTGGAAAAACCTGAAGGAAAAGTTTGTTAAAGCCAAAAGAGGCCATGGAAAAAGTGGAGACCCGGGTACACAATTACAGAAACATTTACATACAGTTTTTCCACCATTTATAGGTTTTACACTGATGTATACATTACAATTTTGAATTTAAAACTATTAAATAGTTACAAAACTCTAATTAAGGAACAAATTATTTCTTTGATAAGTGGAAAGGAATATTTGAGTCTAGCTGTTTACAGTATACTGATGTCCTGTTTTTCTAGGCTTTATTGGTGATAATGGTGAGGAATGTCGGACCATTATTGCCTTTTTAGCATAAGTAGAGGACAGAAACTAACCAGACAGTAATGTGTGAATTGTGGAGCAGGCTAAATCTTAAAACACATCTGTATTTTTTAGTAAGTCTGCTTTTTTTTTTTTTTGCTTTTATTCTTGCCATAATAAAAAATATATTTGTAGAGCACCACATGTTCTGTTGTCATTAATACTTTAATAAACTTTAATGTTAGTTTTTTTTCCCCAATCATGCAGCCCCTATATCCAAGTTTGGGTAGCGATGTCGCCTCACAGCAAGAAGGTCGCTGGTTTAAGCCTCGGCTGAATCAGTTGGCATTTCTGTGTAGAGTTTGCATGTTCTCCCAGTGTTGGAGTGGGTTTCCTCTGGGTGCTCCGGTTTCCCCCAAAGTCCAAAGAATAAATAAGTATTGAAGAGAAGAATAAGCATGATTGGCCGTAGTGTATGTGTGTGAATGCAAGAGTGTAAGGGTGTTTCCCAGTGCTGGGTTGCAGCTGGAAGGGCATCCGCTGCATAATAACATATGCTGGTTAAGTTGGCGGTTCATTGCGCTGTGGCGACATCTGATTAATAAAGGGACTAAGCCGAAAAGAAAATGAATGAATGAAACGTCTCCACTCATATCTCCCATTTCTTATATTATTGATCCTCAGAGTTTTACAGTCAACTGTATTTTAATGAGCTTAACAAGTGTCTCGTTCTTTGATAAATTTCAGAATCATCAAGCTCGCAAACAGATGGACCCAATATCTGCCTTTCTCAAAAATCCACTCCTGATCTCCACCTCCAGTGTATTAAACAATACGACCAGCTTCTCTCCCTCTGTCTGTCCGCCCTCATCCCTCGCTCTTTCTTGGGAGGAGTACTGGGATTGTGCAGGATCGGGGGGTGTGGGGTGGGGTTCTGGAAAGAAAGAAAGAAAGAAAGAAAATGGACTTCTGTGTCAGCAACAGCGTCTTTCTTTGCTCTAATCCTCTCGCCCCAAGCCGCACAGTGCAGTCAAGCGCGCTGTTACATGGCAACAATTAGGAGAGCCCAATCTCAGCACCTGGTCCTCCCCAATCTACAGCAGCTGACTGTACACACACACACACACAGCCAGGTGGCACCTCTTCAATCACATTAGCTGGCCACTCTAGGGTTAATAAAGACTCCAGCCCCCCTCCCTCATCTGCCTGCCGCCCAGCCTTTTCACCCCGGGGCAGACACTATGTATTCTTTACAGGCCCAGAAACAATGTCGTTTAAACCCAGTTAAAGGGCTACGGAGGGCTGGGCCGAACGCTTAAGGGGCGCCTCTGTGATTTCTTCAGGTCTATTTATACCAAGTGTACTGTATCACAATAGGGGTCTTTTACCAGAACAACAAAACCTAAAACACTAGATATTTTACATTTGCAGAAGAAAATGTAAATGGTGGCTGACGGTGTCAAGGCCAATGCCACAATGGAGAAATCTGCCTAATAACTGAGCATTTGCTAATCTGTTGCTTAAGTATTCTGAGCTGTCACTACTGGTAGACGGTTGTCAAACGTTGCATTGCTAAGCATTCTGCCTTATGCACAGGTTTTTGATATGGGCCCCTTTAGCAAAAATTACATTCTGGGGACCCCCAGACTTAACTGTGGGGCCCCTACGAGCCTCTGGGCCCCAACACATTCTCACTCTCAACTTGTCTTATATTGCACTTAATCAAGAACCCTTCTCAGTAGGGCTGTGCAATTAGGCGAGGGACGATAACCGTTTTCAAGGTATACCGCGGTTTGGAAAAGTCAAGGTTTTAAAACCACCAACATTTTCTGTCATACCGTTCCTAAGGTATGGGTAAGATTGTTTTTTATTTACTTTTTTGTTTTGTTTTTTTAGGTCAACAGTATCTCCAGCAGAGTAGATATCCAAAGATGCCATTTAAAATGGTAAAGAAATCTGATCTGTGTTTTTGAAACTAATGAATGTGCAATTAATCGAAAATTCGGTTTCGATTTTGGCTTCTGACGATTATGACAAAATTACCAATTATTCCATCATATAATAATAATAATAATAATAATTCTATTATCTAGACACTCAAAGCGCTTTACACATTGGGGGGAATCTCCTCATCCACCACCAGTGTGCAGCATCCACCTGGATGACGCGACATCAGCCATTTTGCGCCAGACCGCACACCACACACCCGCTGATTGGTGGAGAGGAGACAGAGTGATGAAGCCAATTATGATATGGGGAGGGTTCGGAGGCCATGATGGACAGAGGCCAGTGGGCAGATTTGGCCAGGATGCCGGGGTTAAACCCCTACTCTTTCTCGAAGGACATCCTGGGATTTTTAATGACCACAGAGAGTCAGGACCTCGGTTTAACGTCTCATCCGAAAGACGGCGCTCACTGAGCAGTATAGAGTCCCCGTCACTATACTGGGGCATTAGGACCCACACAGACCGCAGGTTGGGCGCCCCCTGCTGGCCTCACTAACACCACTTCCGGCAGCAACCTAGCTTTCCCATGTGGTCTCCCATCAAGGTACTGACCGGGCGCAGCCCTGCTTAGCTTCAGTGGGCGACCATGTGAGAGTTGCAGAGAGCTAGCTGCCGGCAAAATACCGTCTCATTTCCGTCTCCTTTCCAGCTGTACACAGTTGTTGCTCTTGTTACGGTCTGTGTCATTGATTTATTTATTTTTTTGTGTGTGTTTTCCTTTTTTTTTTCTAACCCTCCCTTGTTTTCTTGGCTTTTGCTATGAGTGCGCATGCACTTTTGGGACTGATTGGGAGAGTATAAGAGATGCCTACGAGGAGGCGAAAAGGAGAAGACAGTTTTAGTTGGACCAGCCAGCATTGTTTTGTGTGTTTTTCTTTTTGTTTCGTTTGTTTGGAGATTTATTATTTCAGTCGTTATTCATTGTTTTGGGGTAAGGATGGTATTGTTATTTTTGTTTGGTTTTCTGGTAACAAATAAATTGATTTAAACGATTATTATGTCTGTTAAATTTTTATGTTGCTTTCTCTCTGTTTAAAACGAGCCACTTTTGAAGAGAGGTTGTAACATAAAGTGGGGGCTCGTCCCGGTAATTTAATGGTATTGTTTGACAAAAATACTTCGGATAGTTAGAGTAATCCAGCTGGCCGTGCTTAGCGCCGGTTATTCCAACGGGTTACTGTTTATTGTTTTGTGTTTATTGTTTTAGTTTATTATTTTTGGAGGTATTCCGGGGAGGAGATTTTTTTTTATCTCTTAACTGGTTACCCTCTGAAGATTAGAAAGGTTGTAGTTAGTGTTGTGGATAGGAAGTTAGGGCCGGAGCATGCTTGTTTCATTCTCTTAATTGTGATTCTATTAAGTATGGTGACGTTTGATTTAAATGAATTTATTAAAGAACCTAGTGCGGAGAAATTGAATAACTGTTGGAAAGATGATTTATTCGTTATTGCTCAGCATTATGAGATTTGTGTTGTTAGAACTTTGTTTAAAAAAGAAAAGCTCAGTTTCACGTGAACATTACTAAATCGCATGTACTGTAACGTAACGCTTGCAGCATGGGATGCGCATCCTTCACTGATGAACATTCGAATCATTCATGTTTTTAAAAGCGTGAATGAGATCGCATGCTGTTGTGTGTGTGCGCTCAGCCTCAAAGACGAGCAGAGCACACACATCTCAAGTCATCTTAATGTGAGCGCTTCAATGGTCAATTAGGTGTCAAAACGCGGTTTAGTGATTATTCATATTAACCCTCATTTGTGTAATAAACAAACAAGTTGAGAATCAAAAGACACGTCAAAGTGAAACCATTAATCAGAACTGCACTGCTCTTAAAGTGACAGCACGCAATAATCCTGCTGTCGACTGTTTTTATCATTAATCAAACAACAAAAGGAGAAAATCCCTCACTGCTCTTGACTGAAGGACTTTTGTAGCTGAAGTTTATTTCTTATAGTGAAGATGCTTAAAGCACAGTTTATTTCATATTTTGAATCCATTGTATTTATATTTCCTTTCCTTAATTACAGAGAGGAAAATGATAGATAGATAGATAGATAGATAGATAGATAGATAGATAGATAGATAGATAGATAGATAGATAGATAGATAGATAGATAGATAGATAGATAGATAGATAGATAGATAGATAGATAGATAGATAGATAGATAGATAGATAGATAGATAGATAGATAGATAGATAGATAGATAGATAGATAGATAGATAGATAGATAGATAGATGGATGAAATCATAATTATTAGCCTTCCTGAATTATTTGTGACCCTTTCCCCCAATTTCTGTTTAATGGAAAGATTTTTTTTCTGCACATTTCTAAACATAATAGTTTTAATAACTAATTTCTAATAACTGTGTTATTTTATCTTTGCAATGATGACAGCACATAATATTTTACTAGATATTTTTCAAAAAACAAGGATTCAGGTTAAAGTGACAGCACGCACTAAAGGCTTAATTAGGGTAATTAGGCAAGTCATTGTATACCAGTAGCTTTATCTGCAGACAATCAAAATATATATTGCTTAAGGGGGCTAATAATGTTGACCTTAAAATAGGTTTAAAAATATTTAATCCTGCTTTTATTCTAGCCAAAATAAAACAAATAAGACTTTCTCCAGAAGAAAAAATATTATAGGAAATGCTGTGAAAAATTCCTTGCTCTGTTAAACATTGGGGAAATATTTATAAAAAAAAAAAATTCACAGGAGGGCGAATAATTTTGACCTCAACTGATAATCATTTTGAATAATCGTGATTACAATTATGACCAAAATTATCGTGATTTTGATTTTCCCCATAATAGAGCAACCCTACTTCTCAGCACTAGGCATGATCACCTCAGGTACACCTCATGTGCTTTATTCAGTGTTAAATGGTAATAATGTGAGTTTGAATGCCATTTTACATGACATTTATTGCCAAACTACTGAAAGCGGCAGCAGATAGTTCACCTCAGATCTTGAAAATAAAATAAACTGTTTGAAATTTAACTGCGATTCCAACACAAATCAGTGATTCAGCATCTACATTTAATGATGTTAAAGAGGTTTATTATGTATTAATTAGATTGTAAACCTTACCATTTCATTGGAGTGCAGTGAGTGCTTCTGAATGGCTGCTCACCTAATGTTTACATACGTAATATTTATATTATTTGCTAATTAATAACCTCATGTGGAACTTCATGAGGGCCTACTCACACTATGCTATCCAAACCGTGCCCAGGCCCGTTTCCCAGATCGCTTGAGAAGTGTGAGTGCTCTGAATCGGGCTCAGGCACGGTTCAGTTGGCCAGCCCTGGCCCGGTTGGAAGAGGTGTGCCAGAGCGTAATTTACTTGGGCTCCGGTGCGATACGCTTGCAGTGTGAGAACAAAGCGCACCTGAGCCCGAAACTGAAGACGAGACGTGACTTTTAAGGGACTGTTTCATATGTGTTTATTAATAATTCTTACTGGTAATGAACGCAAACTGTCGTAGTTTATTTAAGGGTGCTTTCACATCTGTGGTTCGCTTTATTTGGTCCGGACCAAGGGCAATAAATGATACACTGTAGCATTTTCTGCCGTCTTTGGGTCGTTTTCACACCACACTGATTGCTTTGGTCCAAACCAGTTGAAAATAACCAAAATGCAGTCATGTGACAAAATCCACATCACAACATATTTCCTAAACTGCTTTTCGATTGGTCAGAATTCACGTGCGGGAAAATGCCAATGGAACTCCCGCAAATAAACAAACCGGCAGACACAAAATGTTGCTTTTCACTATGGAGGGACAACTGCGCTGGCTGATTGTATCCCTGCTCATAGTATACTATATAGTTTGTTTACATCACTTTAGACAAACTATACATTTCGAGAATGAAGCGCGGCTGTGGTTGGAAAACTATGTTTTAAGGCATTGCAAACGGCGAAGGTGCATCGTACGTCACTTCAGGAGGAGGCATGAAATAATTCAGCTAAACTGCAACATGGTCATCTTCCAGGAATATTACCAACGATCCATCAGGTAATGTTTTCCTCCTCTCTCTCTCTTTTGGTAAAGCGCTGTCAACAAATATTTTTCCTCCACAATCCATAATGCACAGCGCATCGGCCTACGGCAGCTGGATTAGTCCAAAAAGGCGCAGTACTTTTTGCGGTTGGGTCTGTTTTAGTTCAGATCATGTTCTTACCATAAATGATCCGCTCCAGGGTTTGTTTGAAAGCGTAACGAGACCACCTCTTCAAGGAAGTCTCATTAGGCTTTTTTTGTCCGCTTTTGGTGCGCACTTGAGTACGATTGCTACATTCACACCTGCCCAAACGAACCGTACCAAGAGGGAAAGCGAACACTAGTGTGATTTAACCGAACTAAATAAAGCAGGTGTGAAAGCACCCAAAGACGCAAACTCACTGCACGACAGCTGCACCTTCAGCAAACCTCCTAATTCCTCCAGCACGATGACTTTATGATTGTTTATGAGCGTCAAAAGTGGCTGATCTGTTCGGCGAAACATTTGACTGCGTGTCACTGCATCTCAAACCACTAAAACAATATAACTAAAGAAATCTCCACTGTGCTGAGCGAGAGCATTTCTTACGAACAGCGCATCATCGATGACGCAAGCGTGCTCAGGCGCGAATGCAATGTGAGTGCGGGCCGTCGGGGGAGACAGGAGGGGGGACAAGCGTGCTTTAGTCTGGTTTAAGGCAACTGTACATAGTGTGAGTACGCCCTAAATCTGCATCTCATTTCGGAGTCTGTTAATGTCCACCGGAGGTCGCATTCTGGTCATGGACCCATGCTTTAAGAGCCTTAATGAATGAATGAATGAATGAATGAATGAATGAATGAATGAATGAATGAATGAATGAATGAATGAATGAATGAATGAATGAATGAATGAATGAATGAATGAATGAATGAATGAATGAATGAATGAAATATGCTGTTTTCCACCAAGGCAACCCAGGGTGCTGAAATATAATTGGCTAAAGTGGCAGTGGGCGGGTTAAATGACCAAAACAAAGACAGCCGTTCCAGCACGGAAAGCACATTTTCAAAGCAGAATATCTGACTTCAGCATTGTTTTTCAGATAAACAAGAATGTTCATAGCATGTTTCTGAAATATCTGCAAGCATACTATGCAGGGCATGAAATTGCGACCGTTTTGGTGGCATATGCGCCCAAAATTTTATCTATGCGACCTCAAAATATATTTGGGAGCATTTGTGCGACTGCATAAAATTGTTGCGTGCGATCCGTTTTCGCTGCAAAATGTTCACCGCATGCGCGGAAATAAGACATTCACGCAGAATGCTTCTTTGCACTTGAAACGCAGCGCTCAGGAACAGTTTAAAACTGTTGTCATGTCAACTTGCTGCAGTAAACAAAGCCTGCAATGCTTTCCCCGCCTTCGCGCTCTTTTTATTGGCCACTGCGCTAGAACTGATCACGAATGGATTGGTTAAAATCAGCTGTCAATCACTCAGTCAACGCCTTCTGCCTTCAGATGACAGGAGAGCTTCAACCGCTAAAATGTAAAGCGCTGAAGATGAGAATGACAACAACAAGGTCAGATTTTGTTTTAGAAACCACCTAAAGCAACAAATAATGACACATCTGATTACTGATCGTGGTGAATGTTAATCCACAATCTACATTTGTCGAAGAGTGGATAAAAGACTTCCATTGGCTTCAAGTCCGCTATGAAAATAACTCAAGCATTCACTGTAAAGTCTGTGGGATGGAATTTTCAGGTAACTCTTTGCCACATCTACACATTTTAAGCACGAGATGCTCTGTTTAGTCCTTCATTTAATCGCCAGATGCTATCAGCCGTGCAGCTATAAGTAAAAGTTAACACCACGTACACCATCGCAAAAGGGCTAGCATTGACTAAGATTAAACTGATATTGCAGCTCATAAAAAGACCGGCATTGCTATTAAAATGATGTATACAAATAATGGTAACACTTTATAATAACAGTACATGAATAATAATGTATTAATATGTAAACTAAACAATACTTTATTATGAATTAATGATGAGTTAATGTATGCACTAATCATGAACTAACTTGAACTACAACATGAGTCACATGAGTTCATGTGTGAATTACGGCTACCTTAATTACTTGTTAGTACATGATTGTTTGTTAATTAATGTATTAATTACCACATTAGTTTATGCTTAATGTAACCATCATGAACTCATGATATGTTAATATATAATTATGTTGTGACTTTACTTGAAGGGGCACATCATCATTAACCCATTCTTAACTACTCATGAACTCCTTATGCACGTCCAACTAGTCAGTTCACACTGAATAACAATAGAAAAGTGTTCAGTCAACATCAGCATGAGTTCATGAGTAGTTAAGGATGAGTTAATGATGATGTGCCCCTCCAAGTAAAGTCATGACATAATCATACATTAACAGCTCATGAGTTCATGTTGGTTACATTTAGCTTAAACGTAAATGTTAATTAACACATTAATTAACAACATGTACTAACAAGTAATTAAGGTAGCCGTTATTCACACATGAACTCATGTGAATCATGTTGTAGTTCAAGTTAGTTCATGATTAATGCATACATTAACTCATCATTAATTCATAATAAAGTATTGTTTAGTTTACACATTAATACATCATTATTCATGTACTGTTATTGTACAGTGTTACTTAAATAATAAGGTATATGTCAAAAGCATCTGTGCAATATCAGACATCACCCGTGAGAACAGCACAGTTATCGTTAACAGATTCATTCATGTCAAGTAGTGCGTGCAGGGCCGGTGAGCGGTCCATCCGTGTATCTTCTGGTCACTCAATCATGTTATAAAAATGTATTTTCTTGTGATAACGGGATTTCGATGAGACATATTTTACAAATGCAATAAATCTGTTTATATAAAACTTAGCAACTGTAATCATAATTGGTGGGTGCGACTAAATTTTGACTGGTGCGCCTAAATTTTTAAAGTTAGGAGCACCAGTGCTACCAAGCAGGTTAATTTTGAGCCCTGTTATCATATTTTTATGCTTCAGAAGAGTCAAAAACTTGCAGCAGCTTTATCTTGATTTCTATAGTTTTATTCTTATGTGTTTCACTATTTCAAATGTACATTTGCAACGATCGCATACTACAGCCCAAGACCGGTTACTCACTGAAGCTAAGCGGGGCTGAGCCTGGTCAGTACCTGGATGGGAGACCACATGGGAAAACTAGGTTGCTGTTGGAAGAGGTGTTAGAGAGGCCAGCAGGGGGCGTTCAACCTGTGGTCTGTGTGAGTCCTAATGCCCCAGTAAAAGTGAAGGGGACACTACACTGTCAGTGGGCACCGTCTTTCGGATGAGACGTTAAACCGAGGTCCTGACTCTCTGTGGTCATTAAAAAATCCCATGGCACTTCTCGTAAAAGAGTAGGGGGTGTAACCCCGGTGTCCTGGCCAAAGTCCCTCAATCTGCACTTTCCCATCATGGCCTCCTAATCATCTCCATCCACCGAATTGGCTCTATCACTGTCTCTTCACTCCACCAATAGCTGGTGTGTGGTGAGCGCACTGACGCCGTTGTCCTGTGGCTGCCGTCGCACCATCCAAGTGGATGCTACACACTGGTGGTGGTGTGGAGAGACTCCCCCCATGATTGTGAAGCGCTTTGGGTGTATGGCCATACACAATAAATGTGTAGATCTGACAAATAAGCAGTATTATCATGAAGTAATCTTATGCTATACACACAAACAAACTTCTATGCTACTGAATTGATGTAACTTGGTGTTTACAAAGTATTTCAATTCAATGAATTATATTTTTGTTAACATGCTATTACAACTGTACCGATAAAATCCATTGGTAATTCCTTGGTACTCTTTGTTAGCGACACAGCCGTTGGACACTAGCATTACATGGAAATGCAAAAAGAATAAACCCACAACACTGACCTTTTGTCTTCTTTCGTTTGTTTTATGCTTCGTCATTACAATGAGAGCCGAGCCGAACAGTGCTCATTTTCATAACAATACCTGCAGATTTATATGCTAGGGTCATGATCAACGGCAATTTGCGAACACAAATTACAACCCCGAATTAAGCAGCCTGGGCTGGAGCTGAATGCTATTGGCGAGCAGAACGCCTGTTGCTTTGTGTTGCAGTAAGACGCCACAGAGCCAATGAATGAGTAAACAGACATACAGAAAGATTAATTGAGCAAAGCAACCACTCCTGAATGCTGATTAATTCAGACGGAAACACAAATGAACAACAACAAAACAAAATGCACAGCTAATCCTTCAGTCTGCCGGGCTGATGATATTCTGCATTTGTCAAGCGCCGAGGGAACTTTAATGGTTTACACAGGCTGTGCGCTCCATTAGACCCATGATTCATTTCTTCACATGCATTTCACCATCCTCTCTGCTCTCTAATGCCTTTCAGGTTGACACACACTTACACACACACACACGGGCTGAAGATGCCCCATTTAACAAATCAAAGCTTGGGGACTGAAAGCTGCGAGCTGGAGGACAGACAGATGCAGCGCTGCATCACTTTAATCCTCTTTACCCAGCCACGTGTAGAGAGACAGACAGACAGACAGAGACAAACAAATACCACTCAGAGTAAACATGTGAAGGTGCAAGAGGTGAGGAGACACACACAAACACACACGCGCACACAAGCAGAGCTACACATACATGCACACACGCAGAACCACATCCACACACACACACACACACACACACACACACACACACACACACACACACACACACACACACACACACACACACACACACACACACACACACACACACACACACACACACACACACACACACACACACACAATCAGAGCCACAAAATAATGTCTTGGAAGAAAATTAATAATTTTCCATTTAAAAATAAACTATAAATATAAATGAGTAAATGTACACAGAGAAAAATGACAAAAATACTGTGTATAAAGTGCATCCGGACAGTATTCATAGCGCTTCACCTTTTCCAAATTTTTTTATGTTGCAGCCTTATTCCAAAATGGATTAAATTCTTTGATTTCCTCAACATTCTACACACAATACCCCATAATGACAATGTGAAGAAAGAGTTTTTGAAATTGTTGCAAATTTATTAAAAATAAAAAACCTCAAAAATCACATGTACATCAGTATTCACAGCCTTTGCTCAATACTTTGTTGATGCACCTTTGGCAGTAATTACAGCCTCAAGTCTTTCTGAATATGATGCCACAAGCTTGGCACACCTGTCTTTGGGAATTTTTGCCCATTCCTCTTTGCAGTACCTGTCAAGCTCTATCAGGTTGGATGGGAAGCGACGGTGTACAGCCATTTTCAGATCTCTCCAGAGATGTTCAATAGGATTTAGGTCTGGGCTCTGGCTGGGTCCCTCAAGGACATTCATCAAGTTGTTGTGAAGCCACTCCATTGATATTTTGGCGGTGTGCTTTGGGTCACTGTCCTGCTGAAAGATGAACCGTCGCCTCAGTCTGAGGTCAAGAGCACTCTGAAGCAGGTTTTCATTCAGGATGTCTCTGTACAATGCTGCATTCATCTTTTCCTTTATCCTGACTAATCTTCCAGTTCCTGCTGCTGAAAAACATCCCCACAGCATGATGCTGCCACCACCATGCTTCACTGGGATGGTTAGCCTGGTTTTCTCCAATTTTAACGCCTAGCATTCACTCCAAAGGAAAATTCCAGGCGGGGAGTGGCTTCCGTCTGGCCACTCTACTATACAGGCCTGATTGGTGGATTGCTGCACAGATGGTTGTCCTTCTGTAAGGTTCTTCTCTCTCCACAGAAGAATGCTGGAGCTCAGACAGAGTGACCATCGAGTTATTGATCACCTCCCTGAATAAGGTTCTTCTCCCCTGATCACTCAGCTTAGATGGCCGGCCAGCTCTAGGAAGAGTCCTGGTGGTTCCGAACATCTTCCACTTACGAATGATGGAGGCCACTGTGCTCATTGAAACTTTCAGAGCAGCAGAAATGTTTCAGTAACCTTACCCAGCCTTGTGCCTCGAGACAATCCTGTCTCGGAGGTCTACAGACAATTCCTTTGTCTTCATGCTTGGTTTGTGCTTTGACATGCACGGTCAACCCTGGGACCTTATATAGACAGGTGTATGCCTTTTCAAATCATGTCCAATCAACTGAATTGACCACAGGTGAACTCCAATTAAGCTGCTGAACATCTCAAGAATGATCAGTGGAAACAGAATGTACCTGAGCTCAATTTAGAGCTTCACGGCAAAGGCTGTGAATACTGATGTACATGTGATTTTTCCGCTTTTTATTTTAATAAATTTGCAACAATTTCAAAAACTCTTTTTTCACATTGTCATTATGGGGTATTGTGTGTAGAATGTTGAGGAAATAAATGAATTCAATCCATTTTGGAATAAGGCTGTAACATAAAAATGTGGAAAAAGTGAAGCGCTATGAATACTTTCGGAATACACTGTGTATGTATGTATGTATATATATATATATATATATATATATATATATATATATACACACACACACACACACACACACACACACACACACACACACGATATGGTGATATACACATACATTACATATATGGACACCTATGTAAAATATAGGTCTTACTGTATATATGTAGGTAAAACAGCAATTATTGCAATATTATGACATGTATGACATATTTTATATAAGGAAAATCCATATGAACTAGGATGTCACATATGTAATTTGCATATAGGCATTTCCATATATCAGATTTCTATTTTGGGATCGGTTTCCATCAGTCTGCTCTTGTGGATTTGGCCACAGGTTCTCCTCTACATCACAGTGGGGTTTTCATTAGTCAAAAATCTTGCGAATGTGAATTCAGACTTGACGTTAGTCTGCTGTTATGCAGTGATTGGGCTTTCTAGCATACAGTAATGTCAAATATGAAAACATTGTCTGTAAAAGTGGTACATAGAAACCATATATATGAATAAGGATGAAGTCTATAGATAATGTAGTGCAGTTGGTCATCTTCTGTGGTAACTGCTGCCATCCTGAAACTTTCATCATCTTAATATGTAATATTGTACATCATATTCCGTGCATCCAGAGTAATGCAACAGTTACTTATTACTTTGAACGCTTGTATCAGTTGATAGTTACATCGTGTTAATTAAATTAATACACAGCTATTTCAAATGTAATATATGAGTTTTTTCCTAACAAAATTCAAATGAAAATTCAAATGCTTAAAAGATCAAATGATAAATCAAATGCTCAATCTATAAATCAAATCCTCAAACTGACATCGCAAATGGTGAATTAAATCCTCAAACCGACTCCGCAAATGATGAATCAAATCCTCAAACCGACTCCGCAAATGATGAATCAAATCCTCAAACCGACTCCGCAAATGATGAATCAAATCCTCAAACCGACTCCGCAAATGATGAATCAAATCCTCAAACTGACATCGCAAATGGTGAATCAAATCCTCAAACCGACTCCGCAAATGGTGAATCAAATCCTCAAACCGACTCCGCAAATGATGAATCAAATCCTCAAACCGACTCCGCAAATGATGAATCAAATCCTCAAACCGACTCCGCAAATAATGAATCAAATCCTCAAACCGACTTCGCAAATGATGAATCAAATCCTCAAACCGACTCCGCAAATGATGAATCAATCCTCAAACCGACTCCGCAAATGATGAATCAAATCCTCAAACCGACTCCGCAAATGATGAATCAAATCCTCAAACCGACTCCGCAAATGATGAATCAAATCCTCAAACCGACTCCGCAAATGATGAATCAAATCCTCAAACCGACTCCGCAAATAATGAATCAATCCTCAAACCGACTCCGCAAATGATGAATCAAATCCTCAAACCGACTCCGCAAATAATGAATCAAATCCTCAAACCGACTCCGCAAATGATGAATCAAATCCTCAAACCGACTCCGCAAATGATGAATCAAATCCTCAAACCGACTCCGCAAATGATGAATCAAATCCTCAAACCGACTCCGCAAATGATGAATCAAATCCTCAAACCGACTCCGCAAATAATGAATCAATCCTCAAACCGACTCCGCAAATGATGAATCAAATCCTCAAACCGACTCCGCAAATAATGAATCAAATCCTCAAACCGACTCCGCAAATGATGAATCAAATCCTCAAACCGACTCCGCAAATGATGAATCAAATCCTCAAATCGACTCCGCAAATGATAAATCAAATCCTCAAACCGACTCCGCAAATGATGAATCAAATCCTCAAACCGACTCCGCAAATAATGAATCAAATCCTCAAACCGACTCCGCAAATGATGAATCAAATCCTCAAACCGACTCCGCAAATGATGAATCAAATCCTCAAACCGACTCCGCAAATGATAAATCAAATCCTCAAACCGACTCCGCAAATGATGAATCAAATCCTCAAACCGACCCCGCAAATAATGAATCAAATCCTCAAACCGACTCCGCAAATGATGAATCAAATCCTCAAACCGACTCCGCAAATGATGAATCAAATCCTCAAACCGACTCCGCAAATGATGAATCAAATCCTCAAACCGACTCCGCAAATAATGAATCAAATCCTCAAACCGACTCCGCAAATGATGAATCAAATCCTCAA
Organism: Danio kyathit; assembly: GCA_903798195.1. Classification (NCBI taxonomy): domain Eukaryota; kingdom Metazoa; phylum Chordata; class Actinopteri; order Cypriniformes; family Danionidae; genus Danio; species Danio kyathit. The sequence continues at coordinate 56,160,180 of LR812538.1, read as the reverse complement.
ACCGACTCCGCAAATAATGAATCAAATCCTCAAACCGACTCCGCAAATGATAAATCAAATGCAAATAAGGTGTCAATCAACTAGCCTAGGCGGAGCTTTAAGGCGGAAGAGTTTGTTGACAACTACCGGTAGCGCTATGACTTTTTCAAGGCGTTCAGATTTGCGTGCCGTATTCCAAGACGTATCCGTATAAGAAAGAATTTTTTACTCGTGAAAGAGAAAGCGAGAAATCCCCAACTGCTTCTGTCCACATTCTGAAGTGTTCATCAGATGGGTACATCTATCCCAGCAGGCCACGAAAAAGCATACGACAAGAAGAAGATGATACGTCACATTGTGGAAAAATTGGATGCAGACATCTTGACATGTAAGTAATTAAAACCAGAAAGACGGTTCCCTGAGTTACAGTAAAATCGCAATGGTTGAGCTAATGTACAGTGAACTGTAGAATTACTGAAAGTGTAAAGATGCTTATAGTATATATATATTTTGCTGCAAAACATCATGTAGGAACTTCTGTAAGCACATGACGTTACGTTTCAAACGTGAATTTACATAAAAACGATTATTACATGTCTGACAGAAAAATATGAGGTATTGCATATCAGCATATTATAACATTAAACAGACGTCTGAGTGATGTGTTTGTGCTAATGTAGAATTCACTGTTGTCAATACTGCTTAGATTAGATACAGTACATGTAATATTAATACATCTAATGTTTTCTTCTGTTCATTTGGTGATAAATTTTTGAAAATGTCATTTTAAGCACACAAATCACAGAGGTAACGTGACTCTTGTCTGGTTGTTATAGAGAAGGAAGCACATGTGTTTGTGTGTTGCTGGTGGAGAGTGACTGAACAAATGCTACCGGTAGCATGGCCATCATATATTTTTTAAACAAAATATTGTAATTTCAAACAGCTATTACAACAATTTCCTAAACGTTTGAGTTGCATTTTGAAATAGGATCTATCCAAGCATTTGAAAAAAAAATAGTTAAGAGTTGTGCAAAAAATGTGCAATTTTGGAAACGGTTGTGAATGTTGTGTCTAGAGTTTTGAAAATTGACACCAGGATTCTGAAATGTGTGACTAAACAATTGAAAAAAAAACTGTAATAAGTAGCAAATTAGGAATTTATTGAGCTAAACATTATAGCTAAAAGTCATTATGGAGAATTGTATCTGAAGTGTGACCAATTTGCTGAATGTTCTGACCTTCATTGTGTCCTCAGATGAGCATCTCTGAGAGCCTGTGCTGAAGGTCTCAGTAGAGAAAGACAGGCAACTCCATCAAACTGAAGGAAAAAAACACTCCGGCTTTCGGCGATACGGTCACATAAAAGCACAGCGGCCTGAGAAGAGAGGAGAGAAAGTGTTATTGAGACACCAGAAGACAGATGAGGTGAAAAGAAAAGCCTTGAAATGCAGAGTTATTGATTTCTCCCCCTACAACAGACCACAGATCAGTAACGTTCAGAAGAGATTCCTCAACTTAAAGGACATTCATTTATAATGCATTACACAAGCATGCTGGTTTTTGACTGTATGACATATCAGACAAAATCTGAGCTTCAAATGGCAACAAAAACATTCAATTTGTTTACACTGGCTAATGCGTTTGGGTATCATGAACTAGAAATATGTACAGTATATATACAGTACAGTGTTGGGGTAATGCGAGTTATGTAATGATATTACTTTTCTATATAAGGAGTAAAAATTAAGCATTACTTTTAGAAAGTAATAATATTGGAGTTTTTTGAAAAGGTAATGCGAGTTACTTTTTAGTTTAATTAATTAGCCTAAAAAAATTAAAGTAGTCAATGAATCACGCAGACAATGAGAGAATGAGTTCATTATTTTGAACGCATCGAAGAAAAGAAAAAGGGGATTGTCTAAATAGACAGACATTTTACTTAGGACAAATAGTCCAAAAGCAACAAAGGCATTGCTTTAAACTTTCAATAATCTGTATATATGGCATGTACAGCTCTGGGGTCAGGAAGTTCTCAGATAACATTATCCTAAAATATATTTTTGATGTGTTTTTTTTTTTTAAAGATGAATGTAGGTTATACAGTGCGTTTTAAATTGCAGAGCTCCTCTGTTAAAAAAAGAAAGACAAAAACAAGTTCTGAAAGAGATCAAGCCTCAGCCAGGTAAAAAAAGTAACGCAAAAGTAGCGTAACGTATAACTTACCATAAAAAGTAATTAAGTAACGCTACTAGTTACTTTTTGGGGAATAACTCGACATTGTAACGCATTACTTTAAGAGGTGACTTTCCTCAATTCTGTATGTATATACAGTGCTCAGCATACTGTATATGAGTACACCCCTTACAAATCTATCTTTTAAATTCATATTTTTGATAGGAAGCTATACAATATTATATTTGTGCATAGATCAGTACTGAAGCCAAATCTGGAGCTTAACTAACAAAATAACTTACAATAACGGTCCAAAACCAGTACACCCAAATTTATATGTTATGGAAAAATATTAAATACAATTTTTCAAAAAAAAAAAAGGAAAAATCAAGAGAAACAAAAACATTTAAAAATTTAGTTGAAATTTTGTAGTTTGTATTTTTTTTGTTTTGCAGTATTTTGCTTGAATTTAATTGTATTATCTTTCCATTTCTAAATATGTTTGGTGACTAAATTATTATTTTAATATATATTTAATATATATATATCTGTTTAATAAATCTGTTTTGTTTAAATGCACCAAAATACATTGCCTATATTCACTGAGAAATGGATAAAAATATTAGTTTTTAAAATGGGCTGTACTCAATTATGCTGAGCACTGCATCTACATATATACATATTAGGGGTGTCAAAATTAATTGTTTCTTCTGTGCACCGCGATGCAGACGCGGACAATTCGGTATCGGTTCAGTAATAATCACAACCGGTTATTATGTACTGACGTCATTTATCTCATATCCAATATGTCTCCGTAGCTTACTATGGCGAGTGCGAGTATTTAAAACACTTCAACTACTTAAAAAAAATCAGAAAATGTGCACAATTTCACTGCGTGTGTGTTTACTGAACAGTCTTTCACTGACACATACAGCAGAAGCCCCAATTTCACTGCGATTGAGAAAACGAAAGTACTCCTTTTCTCTCTCTCACTGTGGCCCATTTGACCTGCTGGCGTGACTTTTCATCTCCTCTCGGCTGTTACAATGTTACTTCTGGATACAGACACGAGCGAGTGTCTGCAGTTTCCCCCACCGCGTCTATCATGGATCCAGTGCCATGGATCAGCTGTGATCGCCGCTGCGCTGCCGTGTATCAGTGTTTATCATCGGTGCAGAGCGCCATCGCGTAAGAGCCAATCGCAGATCTTTATGTTGAGCGCGTGACCAATCAAAGGGGTGTAAGAAAGAAATTGCCAGACAAGGCTCAGAAAGCGAGCGGGATATTTATATTTGTTTATTTGCTATAAATGCTCGGGTTGTTCTGTGCATGCACTTGAGTTTTTAAAGGTACAGTTCATATATCTGACTGTTTGCACTAAAGGACAAAATTGTATTACAAATAGTATATAAATATATTTATACATTTTAATACAAGAATTGTTGTGCTGTGAAGAAAATATAAAATTGGGTTTGGAAAGCATCGTCAATGCACCGTGATATCGAATTGAACCGAATCGATGGCATGATAATCGTAACCGAACTGAACCGTGAGACCAGTGTAGGTTCACACCTCTAATATATATATATATATATATATATATATATATATATATATATATATATATATATATATATATATAGAGAGAGAGAGAGAGAGAGAGAGAGAGAGAGAGAGATATTCATTTATATTTAAAATACTGAAAAAACTAAGTATATTATACTAACATTAGTATATTATAGTATATTATACTAACATTCTATTTTTAATTAATGTTTTCCACATACATGGATACATACAGAATTGTATTGCTTAAAATATGATTTTTTTTTTTACTGTCAGTTTTGATTAAATTGATGCATCCCTGCTGCATTAAAAAAAAAACTTTAAACATTAAACTTTAAACAACATAAAATGTCATTTTAATCAATTATTAAGCTTAACAGAAATAAACATCTACATCAAAACATTTCAATTAATGATATTATTTTTAGTAATTTGCTTATACAGTGTAATACATCAATCAATGTTCATTTACATGACTTGAAATGCTACAAATGCTGTAAAAGCCTTGCTCATTATGATTATTCAATTACTGTAGCCCCAAATCTGCTGTACAAGTCGCAAACAAATGAAAAACCACTAAGCGTTTGCCGAGCAGTCATCTGAATATAACTCTCACAGGCTTTTGTGCTGATTAAAAATGACTGGAGTACGAGCATCTCTCCTTCAGTGAAGCAGCAATGGGCAACAGCGATCCCATTTCACATGGCAGTGATTTTCATTTCCGAGAGAGCGAGAGAAAGAGGATCCCTGAGGAATAACAGCGCTCTCCTGCCAGTGACAAGTTTGACAGCTTCAGCCACAGAGACAAAAGACGAGACCGGGTGAATAATGAGTGGCTCCTGTCGGGGGATTCCTGCAGCAGGTTCTCCTTCAGCATGTGATGCTGCCAGCTGATTTCTGCACCAACATGTCCTCACATGCCATTATAACACACTCTGCAGACACGCACTCATGCTGATCCTGACAAAAACACAAAAAAATTGACAATTCAACACATGTACTTGAAAACACAAACTCTAACATACAGGGGGTGTGATTTGGGGCCTGAAATGAAGATGTTTTTGTTTATACAGCTGTATATATTCAGGCCCTGTCCACACAATCATAGGTATTTTCACTATTTACTATGCGGTTTCACTGTTTGTTTACATGAAAACACAGTGAAACTGAAAACGAAACTTTCTGAAACCTCTAGCCAGGGTAAAGATTTTTGGACTTTCTGCCTCATGACATCAGCATGTACGCCGTTTTCTCCTTTCTGATTGGCCAATACCGCTGGGTTCACACACATATGCACTGCATATTCCGCATTGTTTGACATCGGGATGGTAATCTGCTTCTGTTCTTACATTTGCATTGACTTGTATGCAATTTACTCGCAAAATATACTTAATTCCTCTACATTTGGTGGATCGACATACCCTTAAAATGCATCAAAGTGCTTCTTTTTATAAACAAAAGCTTTTTCTGTTTATAAAAATACATGCATGCGTGTGGACATGGACTAAAAAATGCTGGGGTGTTTTACTTATTACATAACTTAAATTGTATTTAAATAGTTTTTCTAATTACTTTGCCTGAAAGGGAAATTAATTACACAACATGTAATTTAATTAGACTCTACTTAAAAATTCTACTTAAAAATCACTATAACTATATCAACGCATAGACAATAAAAATGAAACTCTTAATTTTATACATTCGAGTCAGGTACCTTATAATTATTTTTTTTTTGTAATTACACAAATGTTAAACATTATATTAATCAATTCAAAATATTTCAAATTACAAAAGTAGTATTAAACGAGCCAAATATTTTTTCAGGAAACATATTTCTAAAGGTGCTGTTAACTTGACATTTTCACCGGATGTAACATCTAAGGTAATTCATACATACAGAGAAAACAAAAGTAGTCATTTTAGAAATGAAGTTGTGTAATCAAATGAAATGACATAGAGAAAAAGTATTGAACACATGAAGGGAGGTGTAAAAAGACATGGAAAGCCCAGACAGCAACTGACGAGGGGCAAGTTTACTGAATAACTTCAGTATAAATGAATAGTAATTGCTTCAGTCCAACATCTACATTACCAGATGATGAAGATGAAACCAGGGTAAACATTTCAGCAACACAATGATCCAAAACACAATCAAACCCTCAATTAGTTTCAGAAAAGAAACTCAAGCTGTCTTTTTTTTTTTTTAAATCTTCGCTTTCACCAATTGCTGAAGTTTTTTCCTCGCCGCTGATCTGTAGAGCTGCGCATCGATGGATTTGCTATTCAGTGTTTGGACTCTCAGTAGTGATTATTAACCCACACTGAACTGAGCTAAACTGAACTGAACTTAATCTCTGAAAACTGAACTGACACTGTTTCAATTCGCTATAATCTTCCATGTGAAGCTGCTTTGACACAATCTACATTGTATAAGCGCTATACAAATAAAGATGAATTGAATTGAATTGAATGGCCCAGCCAATCACCTGACTGCAATCCAATAGAAAATAAGAACTGAAGATTAGATTTGATAGACGAGACTCACAGAACCATTAAGATTTTTAGACCGTGTTAAAGTCTAGAAAAACAAACACCTGAGCAATGCATATGTTTTCATTCTTAATACAAGAGGCATCTTAAAGATGTCATTACCAAAAAAGCCTTTTATTTAAAGTGTTAAATATATTAAAGTAGTTCAGTAATTTCTCCTTGTGTCATTTCATGGTATTACACATATTTTAGAATGCTTTTGTTTTGTTTTACTTGTATGTTTGGATTTTACCAAATCTGGGTCAATTTCATGTCAAAAGCTCCTTTAGAAATATATTTACCAGGAAAAATAATCACACATTTAATACCTTTTTTATCTCCTGTATGTAACGTAATGAACGCAAATAGGTGGCTTTTGGAGTCGTGAGACCACTTTTTGGGACCGCAGACGTTCAAGACAGTTTAGGAGGGAATAACAATACAATAATGATAATACTGAACCACTGTGAGGACATTTTTGAATGACTAAAACAACATTTCAGATGTTTTACAATGTGCTCGGCAGCTGGTTAGGCCATTAATGCGGTCCCATCACACCCATTTTAAACTTCACATGATCCGTTAAAACAAAATCATATTAATTTTCTGATGCTCATGCTGGAATTTAACTAATAAATGTGTTTCTAATATGGTTCATGCACATTATAAAATGTCCTTAAAACAAAACCAAGAAAGGTTCTCTGGAAACCAAAAAAACTAGTTCCTCTATGACATCACAGAAACCATAATTTTGAAAACCAAAGCAACAATCTTAAAAGAGAAACGCCAACTGCTGTCCAGGGAGAAAATTGGTGCTAATTTGAAAATTGGCAGTGGTTCAGATGGACTGACACGTCTCTCGGCTGATCCGGCCTTCCTTATGGACTGAGTGTGACTTCATACAGGGGATTTTCCACTCAGCCCAGTCATTTCTCGTCAGTTTGCTTTGTTTGTGTGAGCTGAGCGGACGTGCATCTACGATACGCACTAATCTCCGTCTCATCAGAGCGACGGGTGTGAGGCATTTATGGCAGATGTCCATTAGCAGCCGATCAGCAGGGTCTGTCTCCGCAGGGGCCATGACAGCTCTGAGTGTGTGTGTGTGTGTGTGTGTGTGTGTGTGTGTGTGTGTGTGTGTGTGTGTGTGTGTGTGTGTGTGTGTGTTTGGAATGGATTGGGCTCTGCGCTGGTCCTGTGGATTTCTCCCTCGCCCCACGCGGGCGTCTCGGACACAAGCTGCCGTCCCCCTCAACCCCCCCGCCTCGGAGATCAGGAACCCACTTATCCAGCCACGCCATTGTCTCGCGTGTCCACACACATCTGTTCTGCTTGGGCAACACCGCCACTGACAGACAGTCCATTGTTCCTGCGGCCGGTAGGAGGACGCACTCACAGTTTGGGGTAATTGCCGCTCCTAATTAGTTCAAGACACACACACGCAATTGCTTTTTAATTAAACGCCATCCAGCCTCTAATGAGCAATCAGTATCAACCAATAAAGAGACAAAACGCACCCGGAAAGACTGAAAATTGACATTTATTCTAGTGCAGAGGTCAGTGTTTTAACAGTAGGGCAGATACCAGGGGGTTGCTGTGTACGTAGGTATTCTAAATGTTTCTAATGTGTTGCTATGCGGTTGCTGAGGTTGATAATATTTTGCTGCAAAAATCTGAGAATTTGAAAAGACTCGAATGCATAAGTTAAAACAACTCAAAAGCATCTGCTTATGTGAAATTTTAAAGACGTTTTGCAAATGGCATAAAAACATTTTAAAGATAAAAATTAGGGCTGCATGATTAATCGAAAAAAGATTGTAATCTCAAAAAAAATATAGCTTAAAGGGGCTAATAATTTTGACCTTAAAATGGTTTTTAAAAAATTTTAAAATGCTTTTATTCTAGCTCAAATAAAACAAATTAGACTTTCTCTAGAAGAAAAAATATTATCAGACATACTGTGAAAATTTCCTTGCTCTGTTAAACATAATTTGGGAAATATTTAAAAAAGAAAAAAAGAATTCAAAGGGGGGCTAATAATTCTGACTTTAACTGTATATATATATATATATATATATATATATATATATATATATATATATATATATATATATATATATATATGTGTGTGTGTGTTTTATTTTGTAATCTTTGCTTTAACAAATACTTCGCTGCAGAGTAGATTATTGCATTAATAACCAGAACGTTCACTTATTAGTGTTCACTCATCTTCACTCATGATCAGTCCCACACACACCCGCACTCTGCTAGTGTCTGAAGGAAAAGGTGCGTTCCCGTTTTACCCGATCTGGCACTTCATATTTGGTATTGTTTCGTGTAGACGTCGATATTTTGAAAAAACTTAATAAAAATACATTTAATAAATAAATAAATGCAGACTTGGTGAGTTGACATACAGTGGAAGTCAGAATTATTAGCCCCCCTGTACAGTATATTGTTTCCCCCAGTTTCTGTTTAACAGAGAGAAGTATTTTTTTTTCAACACATTTCTAAACATAATAGTTAATAACTCATCCTTAATAACTAGTTTCGTTTCTCTTTGCCATGATGACAGCACATAATATTTGACTAGATATTTTTCAAGATCCTAGTATTCAGCTTAAAGTGACATTTAAAGGCTTAACTAGGTTAATTAGGCAAGTTAGGGTAATTAGGCAAGTCATTGTATAACGATGGTTTGTTCTGTAGACAATAGACTGATTTTACGCGGCTGCCATTATTAACAGCGAAATCGATGCTGCGGTGGGAAGAAAAACGGAAGTATAGCCTGAGTCTCACAGGAATGTTGTGTATCTGGCTGTATATCTTATCAGCGAAGAAAAGTGAACCAAATTTATCATTTCATTCATCCATTCACCGCCTTCCGAGTGACCCGAAGGTCCGTTCTGAATGAATAGTGAAAATAAAAAGAGAGATTTGACCTCATTTTCAGCTAAGTTAAGGGAAATGGCACTACTTATCTAACGTTTTCTTTCCCAAACACACATTTTAGATGCCATTCATCAAACTCAAGTTAATGAACTGAGTCTTTAACTATATTAGACTAGTCACGATACAAAATTTTGGTAATGAAATATTAAAAAACACCAATTTCTCGTTAACATTTAAGACACTGTTCAGGGAGTTCTTAAACAGCACTGATTGGCCATTGTGTTCACGTGCTCAACAGAAATCACTATGATTGGCTGTGAAGGTCATCAGTTCACCAAACTCACCGGCGCTGTTTACGGATTGCAAACACAGACGAGCGATCCGCTGATGAATCGACTTATCTTTACGGCTTTAAAACGATCCAATGTCCGTCTATGTGTGTTTTCAATCTGTGAAGAACGGTGAACTGATGACCTTCACAGTCATTCTGTTGAGCACTGGTGAATACTACGACAAATCAGCAGTGTTTATGAGCGCGCTCATGGACGTTTGACATGGACGTTTTTAAAACTTCAGTATCGGGACAACACTGTTAAAGACAACATGAGGGTCTGCTAAAGAGGACTGCATTGTTTTATCGCTCACCGGGTTACATAGGCTGAAGCGGGGAAGCCCCCACAGTGTTTACCTGCTGCCATGAACTGAAGTCTAGGAGGACACTTAAGCGTGTTACTCTTAAAGAGATTGTGATGTTGTTTGATGCCTAATATGCTTTTAATTGTTTAAATTAAACTGAACTGAAGGATATTAAAGTGATGTTTACACCATTTCAGCATTTTGAAGTCGCAGCAACAGCTGGAGGTCTGTAGTACACAGCATGTTGTTGCAATGTTTACAGTGCTGATCCTATACTTCCGGGTTTCTTCCCACCGCAGCCTCGCTTTCGTGTTATAAAATGGCGGTCGCGTGAAATAAGCGTATTGAAAAAAATATATACCTTAAGGGGGCTAATAATATTGACTTTAAAGAGCCCCTATTATACATTAAATAGGGTCATATTTTGAACAAGCTCAAACACGTTTAAATCCGCAAAGAAAGCATCGCGTTTTTAGCATGGTTTTAGTCACGATATGTATAAGTGTTACATGTTCTCAGGGCTTACCTGTACTCTGCTTTGCCCAACGATCACCAACCCTCATTACAAAATGGAGGAAGAAACTAATCCATGAGCTGTGTATTGATAGTTCCTGTGGAGCTCTGTCAAAGTCTCATATATAAGTAGTCTTTTCTGATCCTTTCTTTTTTGCAAAAATAAACCTCAACACTGACTCTTTACAGCTTCATCTTTGGGTAGAGAATATAACACGAACTTTCCCTCAAACTTCCAATAATATCCAGCTAAGCACAGCGTCTTCATGACTCATGACTTCAGGATCTGTTTATCTTCCTCTTTGTCTTTGCTGCTGTGTTAGTGGGCGGGACCTCAGGTTTAAATTTTCCCGGGTTTGCGAGCAATTGGGCGGAGCTTATGTTTCGTATCTACGTCACGCCGAAACAGCTAAAGACTCGTTATCAAGACGATTCATTCGAGCCACTATGAGTCGACTCTTTTATAGATGAATCAATAGTTTTAAAAACGGTCCACTTCAGATTTAAGCCTTAGCTGGATATTTCACTTCACTTAGAGCTGTGTTACACACTACATAGAAGGTCATTTTCAGAAACCCATAATAGGGGCTCTTTAATGTAAAAAAAAAAAAAAAAAAAACTGAAAATGGTTTTTATTCTAGCCGAAATAAAACATAAGACTTTCTCCAGAAGAAAAAATATTATCAGACATACTGGGAAAACTTTCTTGCTCTGTTCAACATCATTTGTGAAATATTTAAAAAATTAAAAATAAATAAATTACAGAAGGACTAATAACTTTGACTTCAACTGTATATAAAAAAAAAAAAAAAAAAAAAAAATCACAAAATCTTAGTGTATGAACCCCAACTTTGAACCTTTAGTGTATTTTAACAAGACAGCGATAGATAAAAAGGATTATCGAGCCTGGTCTGTCTTAATCCCAGAATGCTGAGATGTCCCATGTTGCCATGGATTCTGTAACCTGATAATGTGAACAGACTGTACCGTCACTGAGGGAATATGGGCTGCTTTCACCTCATCTCACAGCTCAGGTCCTCTTTGAACTCCCTCTGGGCTGCTGGCTGACACAGACCTGCTAATGATGACGCCAACCGTAACCTGTAGATGCTGAAGAAAAAATAAATAAATATCTGAACTCCATCTGCACTCACAATCACAATTATTGCATATAAAGCTTTCCTTGTTGTTTAGCTGCATGGGACTAACAAAATGTAGTTACAGTAACTAAAACAGAGAGGTATTTACAAGGATAGTTCACAAAAAATAAAAATAAAAAATCTTAACTATTCATCCAGTGTCAAGTGGTTTCATGCCTTTGAGATTCTTCTTTTGTTGTTGTTGTTGCTGAATGTAAAAGTAAATAATTTGAAGAATGTTAGAACCTGGTAAGCATTGGTATTTATACACTCTTAAACCAAAAAAAGAAAAAGAGAAATTAAGGGCATTTTTACAGAATTATTTAACAATTCAACACATTCTATGTCTTAATATGACGTTATTATCATGAATTAGCATGGTGCTGACATGTTTAAGCATGTTGTAACACTACACCAACATGCTTTTTAGTGTTCCAAGCAGTTTTCAAAATACAGTAGTTAACAGATTGTTAGCATTAGCATACTGTTAAGTTGCATTCATTCATTCATTTTCTTGTCAGCTTTGTCCCTTGCGGGGTCGCCACAGTGGAATGAACCACCAACTTATCCAGCACGATTTTACGCAGCGGATGCCCTTCCAGCCGCAACCCATCTCTGGGAATTTACACACACACACATTCACACTCATACACTACGGACAATTTAGCCTACCCAATTCACCTGTACTGCATGTCTTTGGACTGTGGGGGAAACCAGAGCACCCGGAGGAAACCCACGCGAATGCAGGGAGAACATGCAAACTCCACACAGAAACGCCAACTGACCCAGCCCAGCCGAGGTTCGAACCTGCGACCCAGCGACGTTCTTGCTGTGAGGCAACAGCACTACCTACTGCGCCACTGCGTTGCCCCTGTTAAGTTGCAGAAGGTGTTAAATCATTTACAGTATATGCAATTTATTATGTTGTAGCATGTATTAAAAATGAATGAATTAGAATTAACATGTTGTTAAAATGTTCAGCTTAAACAGTACTTCAAAATGACTTTAGATAAATACATTCACTGGCCACTTTATTAGGTACACCTGTCCAACTGCTCGTTAATAGCTATTTCTAATGTGAATTTGAATGTGGCATGGTTGTTGGTGCCAGATGGGCTGTTCTGAGTATTTCAGAAACTGCTGATCTACTGGGATTTTCACACACAACCTTTCTAGGGTTTACAGAGAATGGTCTGAAAAAGAGAAAATACACAGTGAGAGTCAATTCTGTGGGCACAAATGCCTTGTTGATGCCAGAGGAGAATGGCCAGACAGGTTCCAGCTGAAAGAAAGGCAACAGTAACTCAAATAACCACTTGTTACAAACCGAGGTCTGCAGAAGAGCATCTCTGAACACACAACACATCCAACCTTGAGGTGGATGGGCTACAGCAGCAGAAGACCACACCAGGTGACATTCCTGTCAGCTAAGAACAGGAAACTGAGGCTACAATTCACACAGGCTCACCAAAATTGGACAATAGAAGATTGGAAAAACGTTGCCTGGTCTGATGAGCCTCGATTTATGCTGCAACATTCAGATGGTAGGGTCAGAATTTGGCATCAACACCATGAAAACATGGATGCATTCTGCTTTATATCGACGGTTCAGGCTGGTGGTGGTGTAATGGTGCTGAGGATATTTTCTTGGCACACTTTGGGCCCATTAGTACCAATTGATTATCGTGTCAATGCCACAGCCTACCTGAGTATTGTTGCTGACCATGTCCATCCCTTTATGACCACAGTGTACCCATCTTCTGATGGCTACTTCCAGCAGAATAACAAGCCATGTCATAAAGTGCAAATCATCTCAGACTGGATTCTTGAACATGACAATGATTTCACTGTACTCAAATGGCCTCCACAGTCACCAGATCTCAATCCAATAGAGCACTTTTGGGATGGAGTGGAACAGGAGATTCACATCATGGATGTGCAGCAGACAAATCTGCAGCAACTGTGTGACGCTATCATGTCAATATGGAGCAAAATCTCTGAGGAATATTCCAGTACCTTGTTGAATCTATGCCACGAAGGATTAAGGCAGTTCTGAAGGCAAAAGGGGGTCCAGACCCGGTACTAGTAAGGTGTACCTAATAAAGTGGCCGGTGAGTGTATCTAGCAAGTGAATATGAACAACTTATTTGAAAGGTCAAACAAATAAATTGATCCACTAAAATCACTGTTTCATTGTAAATTAAATTACAAAAAAAGCAAGTCCCAATGTAATTTAGCTGGATTTACGCAATTCACAGACCTTTAAAGTTAAAGGGACATTAAATGAAACGTACTCACCCTCAAGTGTTTCCAAAATGTTTATGAGTTTCTTTCTTCTATTGAACACAAAAGAAGAAATTTTGAAGAAAGATGAAAACCTGTAACCACTGACTTCCATAGAAACACAAATACCACGGAAGTCAATGGTTACATATTTCAAACATTTTTCAAAATCTCTTCTTTTGTTTAACAGCATATGAGCAATTCCAGCGTTATGGATGTGACATTTGCAGTAAAAACTGAAAACATAAATTCACATAAAAACTTTACATTAACATTATATTGAACCATTTGTTTATATTTTACAAAACTACTGACCACAGAGTTAAAAGATCAGAAAAATATCAGTCTGTAAACATGTTTTGTACTTTAAATGAGGAAAATAAACGTGCGTTATGGATGTGACGAAAAAAGTCTGTGAGTTTACAGTATACAACATACTTAGTAGAAATTCTGTCAAATAAACTGCACAACCCCCCAAAAAATTATGCTAATCAACAGGATAAGAGTTGGCTCTCTATAAAACAAACATCATTGATTTTATTTTATGTAATATTTTTGCATTTATGAGGAAAAAGCTTCGTTATGGATGTGACACCTCTGCGTTATGGATGTGACCGATGTGAAATTGCCATTCGTGTGACTTCGGTAAAGCAAATTAAATTGTTCAAAAACAATGACAGAGACATTTTTGAGTATGTTTAAAGTACTGTAAAATACTTACTTACACAAAAAACATAGAAACTGTTTCGGTATTTTGTTGAAAACTTAATTTTTTTCATGGCAAGGTTGACATTTGCATGGAATTGCCCATATATAAACTAAAGGTTTTATTTTTAAACCAATAAATTCATTTTAGGTGAACTATTCCTTTAAATTATATTAGTTTGCAGATCATTTTAATGATAAAGACTCGGGCCGAACAAACCCTCCACAGAAAAACTTTTCACTAGATTTGCCACAGTTCATCATGGTAACACATTTTGAAATATATTGAAGAGTTTTGTAAGAAAAAAGTGGTCACAGTCCATGACTATGAGCTCTTTTCCAGTGGTCAAACACATCAGAAAGGTCTCCAGAGCAGTCAGATTTTAAGAGGGCCACAAGACGCATTGCTGAACAGATTTAGTTTGTGTTCTGAGAGCAATCACTTGTTTAAACCTTCATTTGACCATTACATGCATGGTATTCTGTCAGAAGAGATTTACCAGTGTGGCTGAAGATGTTTTAAGCACATTCCTGGCAGCCGTTCATTACTTTTAACCAGTACAGTTGCATTTGGAAAAGCTGGATGACCAGCGCTCAGCCAAGACCAAATTTGCTGGAGTGACTGTTGTTGTACTACTGTAGTTCCTGTTCTGCAGTTCCCTTCAAGAAAAGAGAAGTGGTGCCAGAGCTAAACCCTTAAATGTAATCCTGATAAAAGTCTACAATTGTTTGGTAGCTTAAAGCTGGTTTCCTGGACATTGCATGCCACTTTAAAAACAGCATGAACATTACATCTTACAGCATTTAAACACACTTAGGGTTCACACTATTTAACCCTTGTATACTGCTCTTTCAATATGTTGGTGGTTGTTTTTGCCCTATTGACTTCTATTATAATGAGATTTATAATAACGCATTCTTGATTGTTGATGGTTTTCCCTGTTGGGAAGAGGTACACTACCTGACAAAAGTCTTGTCGCCTACTGTGTCCAAGTTTTAAAAACAACAAATAATAAGTTGACTTCTAGTTGATCATTTGGTATCAGAAGTGGCTTATATGAAAGGCAAAGGCCTCTAGATTACGCTTATTTGACCAAAATAAAATATGGTCATGCCTTGATTTTAAATTATTTAATTAGGACAGTAAGGTCTGACTTTGCTTAGACAAAAGTCTTGTCATTTAACAGAAATAATGTCCAGTATAGAATATAAAGTCATGCTGCAGTAAAAAAAGAATCAATATTGTGTCTGACTCCCATGAGCTTGGAGGACTGCGTCCATACATCTCTGCAATGACTCAAATCACTTATTAATAAAGTCATCTGGAACGGCAAAGAAAGCGTTCTTGCAAGACTCCCAGAGTTCATCAAGATTATTTGGATTCATCTACAATGCCTCCTACTCCATCTTACCCCAGACATGCTCAATAATGTTCATGACTGGTGACTGGGCTGGCCAATCCTGGAGCACCTTGACCTTTGCTTTCAGGAACTTTGATGTGGAGGCTGAAGTATGAGAAGGAGCGCTATCCTGCTGAAGAATTTGCCCTCTCCTGTGGTTTGTAATGTAATAGGCAGCACAAATGTCTTGATACCTCAGGCTGTTGATGTTGCCATCCACTCTGCAGATCTCTTGCACGCCCCCATACTGAATGTAACCCCAACCATGATTTTTCCTTCACCAAACTTGACTGATTTCTGTGAGAATCTTGGGTCCATGCGGGTTCCATGAAAATGCATGAATGAGTTACTAATCCTCCATTGCCGTGTAATTCATTATTAAAATTCCTATTTAATGCACACCAATAACTATGTGACAGTTTTTGTTTCCTTTTGTCCAATAAAATCATGTTACAGGCTGAGTGCAACATCTCAATCCTCATTCTCTGGAGCTCCAGAAAGAAAAAATAATTCTCACAACAAATTGCACAGGTGAGGTGATTCTACAGGTGTTGAGGTCAGTGAAAGGTCCGGTTGACCATCTGTCAGTGTGACGGCTCGCAGAGATCACAGCGGAGTACAGAGAGTGTGTTCAACCTGATATCAGACCGAGATTAAAGCCAAACCCACTGCGACGTGCCGACACTGAGAAGAAAGAGGAGAAAATAACAATCCACGAGAGAGATCCATGGAGAGAATAGAAAACAGAATGATAGAGTGGTCAATCAAAGAAAAGAATCACAGATGGGTAGACAGTATAGGAATAAATGATACACAGAAAGAGTGACAACGACAGAATAAAACAAAATGTTAAGGAGCATTGGATTAATTGAAAAAAAATGACTGAACAGACACAGAAAGAACAATAAAAGGACAAAAAGACGGACGGACGGACAGACAGACAGACAGACAGACAGACAGACAGACAGACAGACACAATGCAAATAGACAGATCGACCGACAGATAGAGAAAATAATCAATCAAAAAGGGAAAACAACAGACAGCGAAACAGACAGGTGGACAAATAAAATGATAGAAAAAAAACGACAGACAGACAGAGAAAATAATAGTTAAAAAGAAAAAACACCAGACAGACAAACAAACGAATGGAGGGACGAACGGCTAAAATGACAGACAGACAGACATAAGAGAAAAACAACAGACAGACAGATTTACAGAAAATTACAGACAAAAAAAAAAACAGACAAACGACAGACAGACACATACAAAATAACAGACATATATAGACAGACATGAATACAAAATGACAGACACAGAGAGATAGCTAAAATGACAGACAAACAGAAAAAAGAGAAAACGACAAACAGATGGATGGACAAAATGACAGATGTAGACAGACATACATACAAAACAACTGACAGAGAAAGCTACCAGTATTACCAGTGAGAAAAACAACAACAGGTGGACAGATATAATGATAGAAAAAATAAAAATGACAGACAGACAGAGAAAATTATAGATAAAAAGAGAAAACAGAAAGAAAAACTAACAATGGATGGATGGACAGATAATATGACAGACAGACAGACAGACAGACAGACAGACAGACAGACAGACAGACAGAAAAGAGAAAATAACAGGCAGGCAGTTAGATAGATATAGAAATTGTCAAACAGACAAAATGACAGACAAACAGATAAAGAGAAAACGACAAACAGACACAGATAGATAAAATGACAATTAGACAGACAGATGTAGACAGACATGCATAAAAAACAACTGACACATACAGACAGATAGAAAGAGCAAACGACAAATAGACAGACAGATAGAAAAGAGAAAACGACAGACTGACATACAGACAGACAGATAAAATGACAGACAGACAGGTCTATGTAGACAGACATACATGCATACATACAAAATAACAGACACCGACAGTCAGAAAAGAGAAAATGACACGTAGACAGAGATCGATAAATTGACAGACAGATACAGGTAAACAGACAGATGAATAAAATGACAGACAGACAGATAGAAAAGAGAGGACAACGGACAGACAGACACGAGAAAATGACAGACAGACAATTAGATAAGAGAAAATGACAGAAACAACGAACAACAGACAGACAGATGATAGAAAAGAAAATCAAACAGACAGACAGACATACATACAGATAGACAGACAGACAGAAGAAAAGCGACAGACAGATAAAATGACAGACAGACAGACAAGAAAAAACAACAGACAGAAATCGATAAATTGACAGACCGATAGAGGCAAACAGACAGATGAATAAAATGACAGACAGACAAACAGATAGATAGAAAAGAGAAAACAACAGACAGACAGACAGACAGACAGACAGACAGACAGACAGATAGAAAAGAGAAGACAACAAGCAAACAGACAGATGGGGGGGTGTGGAATTTCGGGAGTTTTCCGGGAGACACAACAATACAGGAGATGGGTCTGAAATACGGGACACACCTGGGAAAAATGGGAGTGTTGGCAGATATGAGACAGACAGACAGAAAAAAACAACAGAACAGAAATCGATAAAATTGACATACAGATACAGGCAAACAGACAAAATATGACAGAATGTGATAAAATGACAGACAGACAGATAGACACGAGAAAATGACAGACAGACATAGATAGAAAAGAGAAAACAACAAACAGACAGCTCTATGTAGACAGACATGCATGCAAAACAAGAGACAGACAGATGAAAGAAAATAGAAAACGACAGACAGACAAGAGAAAAACGACAGACAGACTGTAACGTGAAGTGACGCTGGACAAGGAAGTGCGAGGGGGGGGGATCCAAATGCAGGGTTTATTATGCAGAGAATGGTCAGGCAAGCAACAGTCAACACAGGAGCAATCAGATGTAGGGTTGTCCATCGCTGAAGGCCTATAAACTTCACGATGCTGAGCCGGCATCGCGATCCATTGCCCTGTCCCACATTATATATATTTATTTTTTTATTTTATTTTTTTATTTGGATAATATTTATTTTATTTATTTTTATATATATATATATATACACACATATACACACACGCACGCACACACACCAAACATCTTTTAAAATAGAACGATAATATATCTAAATTCAAATAAGTTATTGCAAACGAAACTAATACAAACTACAACATTTTAACTAAATAATATATTTTTTTATGTTTCTTTTGATTTTTTTTGCCCATTTATTTAATTTTTATTTAACATTTTCCCCCAACATATTAATTTGGGGTGTACTAATTTTTGGACTGTGATCTTGAGGTTATTTTTTTGTTAGATAAGTTCCAAATTTTACTTTGGTACTAAATAATCTAACGTATATGCACAAATACATTATTGTAAAGCATATATATATATATATATATATATTTGCAGCTATTTGCAGCAGTTTCGGGAGCAAATTAGAAAAACCCGCTGCTTGTGCGTGCACGGCTCTGTTTATTTTAAACCTAATGTGCTTACATTTAGCACATTTTGTATGTTACAGTGAGTCTTTGCATTAAAACTTTTCCTTGCAAGCAACAATTGGCAGTAAGCGCATATTCTCTCTCTCGCACGCGCGGTTAAGCACAATTTTTACGTATTATGACAAATATTTCATTTCATGTTAATAGGCCTAATAATTGCCTACATTTTAAAATATATTGCTACACATTTAGCCTTATTGAGACGATCTGTAATTTCCTGTCAGCCTTCTTTCTTGCTTTGTTGCAAGATGATTTGATTATTATGTTTAAATTATTATATGTTTGAACTCCAAAAACTAATGCTGCTCACTCGCTGTGAACAAAGCTGTGTCTCATTTCAGAGATCTTTTAGTTCTTGAAGTTGCCATGATAGCACACAACATAATCGATGCATCTATGCTCGACCTTTAAGGTTTCACGACAGTAACATGCACAAGCAGTTATCTAGATTATATAAACTGAACTCAGATTAGTTGGATCAAATGATCTTCAACTTACTGTTATCGAACCAACTTTAGCGTGGACGTTTCGCTCAGCTCATTGAAGTCAGGCTTTTGACTTTAATCCCCGCTTTTCTCAACGACTTTTACGAGACAGCCCCCAGGTGTGTGAGTGGTGCATGACTGGATCTTGTAGTTCTTTTGCTGGCAGATTTGTGGTTCTCCAGCGATCTGCATGGGCTAAATCGCTGGGGCCCGTGACACAGACAGACAGATAAGACCAAACGACAAGAGAAAATGACAGAGAGATAAGAGAAAAATGACAGACAGATAGATAGACAGGGTTTCTGTAGGTTACACCAAGTTAAATTTAAGACTTTAAGACATTTTTAAGACCATTATGAATGAAATTTTAGATTATACAGGGCTAAATACTAAGGATTTTTTCCCGAATATCCCAGTTATAAAAGATCCCAGAATGCCAGAAATCTGATCTCAGCTCTTTTAATGGAACTTCACATCTCTGATCAAAGGTGTGTGCGTGCGCGTGCATGCATGTCATAATCAATCATGTGTGTTTTTTATCATTCATGTTGCGTCTGCTCAGTGTCTGTATCCAGTGTTTGTACTGCCAGCAGAATCATCAAGATGCAACAAACACACGTTCATGACATTAAGAGTGTGTGTCCTGACCACAGTAATGAATTAAAGTACAGAGAGACTGGGCTTCTGCATTTACATCCTCTGGGTTTTGTCAGTAAAGACAGAGACTTGCATCACTCTCATTGACATCATTGTGTGTTTAAAAGAAATGATCGATGGGACGCAAAGAACAATACAATGAAAAAAGACATAAAACAACAGAAAGACAGACAGATAGATAAAATGACAGAAATAAATACAGACAAAATGACACATAGATAGAAATGAGAAAACGACAGACAGACAGACAGACAGACAGACAGACAGAAAAAAGGAAAGTACAGACAGACAGACAAAAAAAAAATAAAATACGGACAGGCAGACAGACCGAGACATAAAAACAAAAAGACAGACAGATAAAATGACAATGACGGATAAATAGAAAAGGGAAAACGGCAAACGGACATATACAGTAGAAAAGAAAATGACAGACAGACAGAAAAAAGACAACTACAGACAGACAAGAGAAAATGAACAGAAAGATAAGAAAAAATGACAGACAGCAAATAGAAAACCACAGACAAATAGACAAGAGAATACGACAGACAGACAGACAGACAGACAAACAGACAGACAGAGAAAACCACAGACAGATAGACAGAGACAAGAGAACATTACAGACAGAAGGACATGAAGACAATAGAGAAAAATGACAAACAGACAGACAGACAGAGAAAACCACAGACAGATAGACAGAGACAAGAGAAAATTACAGACAGAAGGACATGAAGACAATAGAGAAAAATGACAAACAGACAGACAGACAGAGAAAACCACAGACAGATAGACAGAGACAAGAGAAAATTACAGACAGAAGGACATGAAGACAATAGAGAAAAATGACAAACAGACAGACAGACAGAGAAAATGACAGACAGATAGAAAAGACTAAACGACAGACAGACAGACAAGAGAAAATGACAGACAGATAGAAAAGATAAAACGACAGACAGACAGACAGACAAGAAAAAATGACAAACAGATAGAAAAGATAAAACGACAGACAGACAGACAGACAGACAGACAGACAGACAGACAAGAAAAAATGACAGACAGATAGAAAAGATAAAACGACAGACAGACAGACAGACAGACAGACAGACAGACAAGAGAAAATGACAGACAGATAGAAAAGATAAAACGACAGACAGACAGACAGACAGACAGACAGACAGACAGACAGACAGACAGACAGACAAGAGAAAATGACAGACAGATAGAAAAGATAAAATGACACAGACAGACAGACAGACAGACAGACAGACAAACAGACAGACAGACAGACAGACAAGAGAAAATGACAGACAGATAGAAAAGATAAAACGACAGACAGACAGACAGACAGACAGACAGACAAGAGAAAAGGACAGACAGATAGAAAAGATAAAACAACAGACAGACAGACAGACAGACAGACAAGAGAAAAGGACAGACAGATAGAAAAGATAAAACAACAGACAGACAGACAGACAGACAGACAGACAGGAGAAAATGACTGACAGATAGAAAAGACAAAACGACAGACAGACAGACAGACAGACAGACAGACAGACAGACAGACAGACAGACAGACAGACAGACAAGAGAAAATGACTGACAGATAGAAAAGACAAAACGAAAGACAGACAGACAGACAGACAGACAAGAGAAAATGACTGACAGATAGAAAAGACAAAACGACAGACAGACAGACAGACAGACAGACAGACAGACAGACAGACAGACAGACAGACAAGAGAAAAGGACAGACAGATAGAAAAGATAAAACGACAGACAGACAGACAAAGAGAAAATGACTGACAGATAGAAAAGACAAACAGACAGACAGACAGACAGACAGACAGACAGATAGATAGACAGACAGATAGACAGACAGACAGACAGACAGAGAAAATGACTGACAGATAGAAAAGACAAAACGACAGACAGACAAACAGACAAAGAGAAAATGACTGACAGATAGAAAAGATAAAACGACAGACAGACAGACAGACAGACAGACAGACAGACAGACAGACAGACAGACAAGAGAAAAGGACTGACAGATAGAAAAGACAAAACGACAGACAGACAGACAGACAGACAAAGAGAAAATGACTGACAGATAAAAAAGATAAAACGACAGACAGACAGACAAACAGACAGACAGACAGACAGACAGACAAGAGAAAAGGACAGACAGATAGAAAAGATAAAACGACAGACAGACAGACAAACAGACAGACAGACAGACAGACAGACAAGAGAAAAGGACAGACAGATAGAAAAGATAAAACGACAGACAGACAGACAGACAGACAGACAGACAGACAGACAGACAGAGAAAATGACTGACAGATAGAAAAGACAAAACGACAGACAGACAGACAAACAGACAGACAGACAGACAGACAAACAAAGAGAAAATGACAGACAGATAGAAAAGATAAAACGACAGACAGACAGACAAACAGACAGACAGACAGACAGACAGACAAGAGAAAAGGACAGACAGATAGAAAAGATAAAACGACAGACAGACAGACAGACAGAGAAAATGACTGACAGATAGAAAAGACAAACAGACAGACAGACAGACAGACAAACAGACAGACAGACAAGAGAAAATGACTGACAGATAGAAAAGACAAAACGACCGACAGACAAGAGAGAAAATGTTTATCTTCCGCTTGATAACAGATGGAGTGAACTGAATGGATATTTCAGCTCAAGATCACACTATGTGCATTCATGACGATGTGAAACTATGAATAAACAGCAAGCGATATGAACAGAGCGCCTGGAGCCAGTCCAAACAAATAATTCAGAACAACACATGAAAAGCATATTAGCGCACTGATGGGTTTGAACTCACAATATGAACACAGTAGATGTCATTATCAATGCATATAATAGAAATGTTGACTAATATCTTCATGATTAATATTTCAGGTTAAAACTACAGATGGAAGTTTATGTTAAAAATAGCTTTTCTGGGCTGTCAGCTACTCATTGTTTTTGTAAAAGCCAAAGCCAATTAGATTGAAGCCGGTGGATGTTTTTTACCCTGGGGAGGATTGCATTTAATCCAGGCTTTAGAGAGAGGCCTATCTGAACATAATCTCCAGATTAAAAACACAAGCGTTTAGTTCAGGACTCTCTTTCACAGCCCATCCATACTACAATTCAATCAGTATAATAGAGCCCAGTTATTAATGCACATACAGCACCCTGCTTTATGCACTTCTACATACAGATTGATTGGAATTCTATAAACTCCTTCAAGCTGTTTATGGACATGCAACATCACATTATGCTCTACCAGGTGATGGTTCTACACACAAAATCATGACTGCTCAAATCTATTATGAAAGGTGTATTGAAGTGTGTGTTGCTTAAAAAAAGCAACCATTCCTTTGTGTTATTATATTTTAACTAGATTATATTCATGTTTTACCAATTATTTTACTTAATGAATGACTAATGATTAGAAATGCTTCATTTATTTTCTTTTCAGCTTAGTCCCTTTATTAATCTGGGGTAGCCACAGCGAAATGAACCGCCAACTTATCCAGCATATGTTTTACATATGCGTATGCCCTTCTAGCTGCAACCATGACTGGAAAACATCCATGCACACTCATTCACACACTTACACTATGGACAATTTAGCTTACCCAATTCACCTGTACCGCATGTCTTTGGACTTGTGGGGGAAACCGGAGCACCCGGAGGAAACCCATGTGAACATGGGGAGAGAACATGCAAACTCCACACAGAAACACCAACTGATCCAGCCGAGGCTTGAACCAGCAACCTTCTTGCCGTGAGGTGAACATGGTACCCACTGCGCCACCGTGCAGCCCTTATCATTAGTCATTTATTAATTTATTACTTAACATGTTAAGATGTACCTTTTTAAAAGTTCATACAAATATAATAGTATGCAAGTAAGTATAGGCATTTTATGTATACATGTATGTGGCGACGCAGTGGCACAATAGGTAGTGCTGTCGCCTCACAGCAAGAAGGTCGCTGGTTCGAGCCTCGGCTGGGTCAGTTGGTGTTTCTGTGTGGAGTTTGCATGTTCTCCCTGCATTCGCGTGGGTTTCCTCCGGGTGCTCCGGTTTCCCCCACAGTCCAAAGACATGCGGTACAGGTGAATTGGATAAGCTAAATTGTCCATTGTTTATGAGTGTGAATGAGTGTGTATAAATGTTTCCCAGAGTCGGGTTGTGGCTGGAAGGGCATCCGCTGCGTGAAACATATGCTGGATAAGTTGGCGGTTCATTCCGCTGTGGCGACCCTGGATTAATAAAGGAACTAAGCCGAAAAGAAAATGAATGAATGTTAAGATGTACCTTTTTAAATTTTCATACAAATAAAATAGTATGCAAGTAGGTATAGGCATTTTATGTATACATGTATGTGGCGACGTAGTGGTGCAATAGGTAGTGCTGTCGCCTCACAGCAAGAAGGTCGCTGGTTCGAGCCTCGGCTGGGTCAGTTGGCATTTCTGTGTGGAGTTTGCATGTTCTCCCTGCGTTCGCTTGGGTTTCCTCCGGGTGCTCCGGTTTCCCCCACAGTCCAAAAACATGCGGTACAGGTGAATTGGGTAGGCTAAATTGTCCGTAGTGTATGAGTGTGAATGAGTTTGTATGGATGTTTCCCAAAGATGGGTTGCAGCTGGAAGGGCATCCGCTGCATAAAAAACATGTGCTGGATAAGTTGGCGGTTCATTCCACTGTGGCAACCCCGGATTAATAAAGGGACTAGGCCGAAAAGAAAATGAATGAATGAATGAATGAATGAATGAATGAATGAATGAATATGTGTATATGCATGTACACTCACCGGCCACTTTATTAGGTACACCTTACTAGTACCGGGTTGGACCCCCTTTTACCTTCAGAACTGCCTTAATGCTTCGTGGCATAGATTCAACAAGGTACTGGAAATATTCCTCAGAGATTTTTCTCCATATTGACATGATAGCATCACGCAGCTGCAGATTTGTCGGCTGCACATCCATGATGTGAATCTTCCGTTCCACCACAGCCCAAAGTTGCTCTATTGGATTGAGAACTGGTGACTGTGGAGGCCATTAGAGTAAAGTGAACTCATTGTCATGTTCAAGAAACCAGTCTGAGATGATTCACGCTTTATAACATGCCACGTTATTCTGCTGGAAGTAGCCATCAGAAGATGGGTACACTGTGGTCATAAAGGGATGGACATGGTCAGCAACAATACTCAGGTAGGCTGTGGCGTTGACATGATGCTCAGTTGATACTAATGGGCCCAAAGTGTGCCAAGAAAATATCCCCCACACCATTACACCACCACCACCAGCCTGAACAGTTCATACAAGGCAGGATGGATCCATGCTTTCATGTTGTTGACACCAAATTCTGACCCTACCATCCGAATGCCACAGCAGAAATGGAGACTCATCAGACCAGGCAACGTTTTTCCAATCTTCTATTGTCCAATTTTGGTGAGCCTGTGTGAATTGTAGCCTCAGTTTCCTGTTCTTAGCTGACAGGAGTGTCACCCGGTGTGGTCTTCTGCTGCTGTAGCCCATCCGCCTCAAGGTTGGTTGTGTGGTGCATTCAGAGATGCTCTTCTGCATACCTCTGTTGTGTCCATTCTCCTCTGACATCAACAAGGCATTTGTGCCCACAGAACTGCCGATCACTGGATTTTTTCTCTTTTTCTGACCATTCTCTGTAAATCCCAGTAGATCAGCAGTTTTTGAAATACTCAGACCAGCCCGTGTGGCACCAACAACCATGCCATATCCAAACTTACTTAAATCACCTTTCTTTCCAATTCTGATGCTCGGTTTGAACTGCAGTAGATCGTCTTGACCATGTCTGCATTGAGTTGCTGCCATGTGATTGACTAATAAGAAATTTGCGTTACAGAGCAGTTGGACAGGTGTACCTAATAAAGTGGCCGATGAGTGTATATTCACAAGCAAGCATTACTGTGGGTGTGTAAATATATGTGTACATGTATGAATTTATCGAAGTATATATTTATTGTTTATTTTGCTTTATTTGTTTACAAATTAGTTTATCCAATTTATTTTATATTTTACCTGATATTGACATTTTTAATACTTGTTTGTGAAACACTGAGTTGCATGTATGTAGGAAAAGTGCTATACACATAAAAATGTATTATTATTATTTGACTACTAGTCATTTTATTATGTTTTTTTATTTTTATTATTACTATTTTTCTATAAGCTAGTGTGTGGTGTGCGGTCTGGCGCAATATGGCTGCCGTTGCGTCATCCAGGTGGATGCTGCACACTGGTGGTGGCTGAGGAGATTCCCCCCAAAAAATGTGTAAAGGTGTCTTTGAGTGTCCAGAAAAGCGCTATATAAAATGTAAGGAATAATAATAATAATAATAATAATTAAGTCCTGTACTGGTTAACAGGTTTGGGTATTAAACTGGCTTGTTAGTTGGATACCCAAAAAAGCTGACATTTTCTGACAGGATCTGGCATCCAGGGCTAGGTGTTATTTATATATGGAAAGTGTGTTTTAACAGTACTTAAAAATAAAAATCAGCAGACAATTACGCTATTGATTTGCAATGCTTTAATTACATAAAAAAAAATAAAAAAACAGCACAGTAAGTTTGTCCTGATTTTACCTCGTATTGTGTGACACACAGAAGGATACATGTATTTTCAAAGGTCTGTGATTGTTTGGCCTTCCTTTAGCACCTACACACACACACACACACACACACGAG
The DNA here is from genome assembly GCA_903798195.1 of Danio kyathit. NCBI lineage: Eukaryota > Metazoa > Chordata > Actinopteri > Cypriniformes > Danionidae > Danio > Danio kyathit. The sequence goes on along the minus strand of LR812538.1, from coordinate 56,132,974 downwards.
AGTGAGAGCACAAATCAGGGTAGTTAAACACAGTGCACTTTTACTGCAGGTTCTGTAAATACTGCACCTGCTGTGCACCTGGAAAATCCATCTAGCTTTAGAGTGCTGGGATAAACCTGACACACACACACATCATGAACAGAAAAGTACCTAGTAATTCCACATTGAACAAGAAAAAAAATACAAGTGGCATAGAAATTCTAACATCAAATAGAGGTCACAATATGTAAAATGATTTATGTTCATTAAAAAAATGTCCTTCCAGTGTTCATTAAGCCAGTCATTCGCTGCCCTGCAACTTTTTCAATCAATAAAATAGACATTTCTCAGCAAATTCAGTACTGATTTCTGACTAGTTTTTCTTTTTCCAGGTTATTTTGTTTCTTGAAAATGTTTAGAATGCATACTATGCCTATACTAAAACTACACTAATATGGGTCATGTGATTCGCGATTGTTAACATGCTATTCTGCACTCTAAAATAATGCTGGGTTGTTTCAACCCAATGCTGGATCAAATAAGGACAACTCCAACGTTGAGTTGATTTCAATTAAATATAAACGGCACCTATTTTACCCCCTTTTCAAGATTTAAGGTAAGTCTTTTTGTGTCTCCAGAATGTGTCTGTAAAGTTTCAGCTCAAAACACCCATCAGATTATTTAATATAGCTTTCAGAATATTGAAATTTTCTGCTTTGAACACTATGCAGCTGTTTTTGTGGCCTGTATCTTTAATGCTAGTTCTCCTAGCCCACCGTTCCCACGTGCCAGTCAAAGTGTGCCTCAATCTCTGGCTGTGTCAGATAAACAGCAGTTATCTCATGTAACGTTTGTGAGAAATACTACAATAAGAACTTTCCCAATGATTATTTGATGTATTTGTTATGGAGTTAATTGAAGCCTTCTGCAATGATGAGTCACACACAATGCCGTTACAAAGTTCACGCACACATACACACACACACAGAGGACACACACTGCATGCACGTTTAACTTTGCACTGTTTTTGTGTGCAAATGTGACAGGATACACGTTAATATCCACTGCTGCATGAATATCTGCTATGTTAATGTACAAATAAACCTGATATAACATCCACAAACCGGGATTGAAGCATCTTCTTTTATAATTGTACTGATATGCAGCTGTGGTGATGAAGTAAAGACGGTAAAATCGCTGTAATTCATTACAAACATGAACTGTTTTAAAAACGTTTTAAACTTGTAAAACTCATTCTTGATCACATTTGACGATGATTGATGATCACAGAGAGCTGAACAGATCTTTTAATCCCTGTTGCTTTGTGCGCGCCCTGTCTTGTTGATATGATTACACACGTTACTACAGAGACATGTTAATACGCGGCTGTCAATCAATTTAGTGGGCGGGGAAACCGCAATCCTACATCACGTTGCGGTGGGCCTCAAAATGGGAGGGATTTGGATCCTATTTTAACGTCACTCCAATATGACTGTGGACACACTATACTTACACACAGTTCTGTCCAAACAGCTTACAAAATATGATTTTCATCATAGGTGCCCTTTAAATGAAACACCAACGGTTGTATCAATGCAAATAAAAAGTCAATGTCAATTTAAAGGGATGGTACACACAAAAATGAAATTATATTCACTGTTTACTCTCCCTCAAGGGTTTCCAAAACTTCGAGTTTGTTTATCCTGTTGAAAAAAAAGCAGGTATTTTGAAGAATACAGAAAACCTGTGACCTTTGACTTTCCATAGTAGGAAAAAACAAATGGAAGTCAATGGTTACAGGTTTCCAGCATTCTTCAAAACACCTTCTTTCGTGTTTAACAGAAGAAAGAAACGTATAAAGGTCATCTGAAGCAAGTAAAGCTGAGTAAATTTCTTCAGACTTCAGTTTTGGGTGAACTATTGCTTTACACTCAATGTAAATAAAGAATTTGTTGCCACCTTTAAAATAGCATGTGTGATATTATATATATGAGGGCAGCACAGTGGCATAGTGGGTAGCAGAATTGCCTCACAGCAAGAAGGTCACTGGTTCAAGTCTCAGCTGTGTCAGTTGGCGTTTCTGTGTGGAGTTTGCATGTTTTCCCCATGTTGGCGTGGGTTTCCTCCGGGTGCTCCGGTTTCTCTCTAGGCATGGGAGGATAACCTTTTTCAAAGTATACCGCGGTTTGGAAAAGTCAAGGTTTTAAAACAGTTAACATTTTCTGCAATACCGTTCCTAAGGTATGTGTTCATTCATTCATTTTCTTGTCGGCTTTGTCCCTTGCGGGGTCGCCACAGCGGAATGAACCGCCAACTTATCCAGCACGATTTTACGCAGAGGATGCCCTTCCAGCCGCAACCCATCTCTGGGAACTTCCACACACACATTCACACTCATACACTATGGACAATTTTAGTTTACCCAATTCACCTGTACTGCATGTCTTTGGACTGTGGGGGAAACCGGAGCACCCGGAGGAAACCCACGCAAACGCAGGGAGAACATGCAAACTTCACACAGAAACGCCAACTGACCCAGCCCAGCCGAGGTTCGAACCTGCGACCCAGCGACGTTCTTGCTGTGAGGCAACAGCACTACCTACTGCGCCACTGCGTTGCCCTAAGGTATGTGTACGAATTTTAATTTTTTTTTGTTTTGTTTTGTAGGACAGCAGTATCTTAAGATAAAATATATCTAAAGATGCCGTTTTAAATTGTAAAAAAAAAAATTTGTTTTGGAATCAAATGACGACAGCAGAAGTCAATAATTCATTTAGCCTGACATGTTTACTCTTCCAAAATATTTTATATATTTTACAAAATAAAATATATTGTGTTCAAAGGGGAAAAAAGTTCTTGTTTTTTACCCAGACATTTAAAAATAAAATATTTTAGAGCAGTGAGCACAATACCGTGATATTTTTATCCAAGGTTATAATACCGTCAGAATCTTATATCAGCCCATGCCTATTTCCCTCACAAGTCCAAAGACATGTGGTGCAGGTGAATTGGGTAAGCTAAATTGTCCATAGTGTATTCGTGAATGAGAGTGTATGGGTGTTTCCCAGTGATGGGTTGCAGCTGGAAGGGCATCCGCTGCGTAAAACATGTGCTGGATAAGTTGGAGGTTCATTCCGCTGTGGCAACCCCAGATTAATAAAGGGACTAAGCCGAAAAGAAAATGAATGAATGAATATTATATATATGCAAAGCATCTCATCCAAATGAGAAAAAGATAGAATTTGTGAATAATCTGTTTGCAGCTTTGAGATGGCACAGTGAGGCGGTCTATTTGGCTGGATCTCTGAGCGCTAATGGCTAATGAATAGGCAGCACCTGGTTCCTTCATGGAGAGGAGGAGGAGGATGAAGATGATGCCAGAGATGTGAACTCAAATGGTGCCAAATCCTGACAGCACCAGATCAGACCGCCTGAGCTCCACACACTCAGAGATCCAAACACCCACAGCCTGTGATTCAATTACAATCCTGAGCTGCGGAATCTGCGAAGCGGCAACTCTTATATCAACAAAACATGCCCTTCCAGCCGCAACCGAGTACTGGGAAACACCTATACACACTCATTCACACACACTCGTACACTACAGCAAATATTGTTTACCCAATTCACTTATAGCGCATGTGTTTGGGCTGTGGGGGAAACTGGAGCACCTGCAGGAAACTCACGCCAACACGGGGAGAACATGCAAACTCCATACAGGAATGCCAACAGGTGGGACTCGAACCACCGACCTTCTTGCTGTGAAGCGACAGTGGCTCTAATCACTGAGTCACCGTGCTGCCCCTTTAAAATCTTTATATAACTAATGAGTCTTGTGCAGCCTACATTTGTGAATTCTTTATGACATATTTTTATTACGTGTTCATCATTATCTCTTTTTCTTCTGTGTATGTTCATCTGTTTTTGTTTTTTATTCTTGCTCCACTGGCATTATCTTGTATAGATCATTTCAATGTGGTGATGTCAATGGCCCGTGAACATTTCCTGCTTGTCGTCAAACTATTTCATAACTTTAACAAGAGGTAATCCAATCATAACCTAACGGTAAAACAGCTATCATAACATTATTTATCAATATGTAGAAAATTTGGGATTTCGAGAAGCTATAGAAATTAAAAATGTAAAACAGGAAATATGTTAGGACCATTGTTATTGTTTACATCCCTCAAAATGGTCTATAAATGTGTGTAATGTGTTGTTGTTGTTGTAAGCATAAAAATGGTACATTTCAACACAGTAAAGGGGTTTTACAAATCTTTTGGTAACAGCGCCCCCTAGTGGAACTTATCTTTTTCACAGGTTTTATGGGCCAATAATAGTTAACTACACATTAAACTACTTATCAATGCAACTCAAAAATTAAAACACTATTAAAGTGATTACTATTACAGCATAGAACTGGGGAAACTGAAGAAACTGTCCAACAATATTTAACAAATGTTCAGTATATTGTATTATATTATATTATATTATATTATATTATATTATATTATATTATATTCATTCATTTTCTTTTCAGCTTAGTCCCTTTATTAATCCGGGGTCGACACAGCGGAATGAACCACCAACTTATGCATATGTTTTACGCAGCGGATGCCCTTCCAGCTGCAACCCAGTACTGAAAAACATCCATACATTCACATTCACACACCTACACTACAGACAATTTAGCTTACCCAATTCACTATTCACCTTATTCTCCGTGGACGAGCGGGCGCAGCCATTTAAAACTATTTTGGCTCGAGACTTCCGGTCTCATTCACTTCCATTTATTTTTATATAAATATAAAAACAGCTCGTTATGCTGCCTGATGTTGGAAACTGATATTTTCTTATTATATTATTCTACTTTGTCTGTATAGTCATGCAAACACTTGTTTGTACAGCAAGTAGTTTGACTGCTTTCTGTCGTTTATCATTTCTAGTCATTTCTCCCATAGGCAACTGAATTGGAAGTTTTAACCGCTTAAGGCACAAGCTGTTTTTTTACATGCATTTTTTGTTTCTCTTTGCTATTTGGGCTTATTGGAACCTTATTAGAATAAAACCTACTATAAGTATCATCTTTTGATATGATGTACATTTAGAGAAAAATGATGTCCATATACAGATGAAACCAGAAGTTTACATCCACTCTAAAAAAAGGAACGTAACCATTTTTAAAAAAATGTCTGATGGTAAATCATACTAAACGTTTACTATTTTAGGTCCGTTAGGATTACCTAAATCATTTACATTTGCTAAATGCCAGAATAATGAGAGAATGAGAATTTGTTATTAATTTCTAGACAGTCAAAAGTTTACACACATTTCCTTAGTATTTTTTAGCTTTGCTTTTAAACTGTATATCTTTGGTCAAATGTTTTGGGTATCCTTCACTCTCAGAAAAAAAGGTACAAAGTTGTACCAATAAAGGTACAAACCCTTGTCACTGTGGCAGTACCTTTTCATGGAACAGAATTGTACCTTAAAATAAAGGAACAAATTTGTACCATTGCAGTTTGTACCTTTCATGACATTATTTGTACCCTGAACAACAAAAATGTACCTTTGGCTTTTGTAACCTGCTAGTACAATATAGTACCTTCATCACAGGTACAAATCTGATCCTTAAAGGTACCACCACAGTGACGAAGCACTGTGTACCTTAACTGTGTCAAATGTGTTCCTTTAAGAACTATTAAAAGCCATTGTTCTGCTGAACCTGAAAGGCATCAATTTATTAATATAAAATATCAAATACATTTTAAGTTATAAAAACATTTTTCCATTAATAATTTAGATTAAAAAATTGCTTTAACTCAGAAAATCAATATGCTGTAAAACATTTAATACATTTCACAAAAACATTACAGCATATGCAATACATGTTTTCATGTACAAACTTGACACTTTCCATAGCATACCCTTGTAATCACTTAGGTTCATATAATTTACTTTAAAGTGAAAATAAAATTCTGCTAATACATTGTAATGATATATGCACAATACAAATGGTTTGTAGGACTGTGACTAAGTATATCTGGTTCCAACATACAAAAGGTCATCAACCATATAAAGGTCAAGTGTTTGGTAGTCCAGTTCCTCTCCTGGCACCACAAAAAACCAATCTTTATCATATGAAACATGAAATGCATAAAAATGACTATCAAAACACTGTGGCAGCAACAGTTTCCCACACAGTATCCATGAAGTATCTACATTTAAAACATACTTCACTTGAAAAAAATAAATGGAACTTCTTCAGTGTGCACAACATCAATAACAAACACATCTTTAATTGCATATTTACATTGTTTACACAAACTTCTTTTACACAGCTAGGTTTTTATCAGCAAAATCAATAGCTTGACATTTTAGGTGACCCTTAAGTGCGTTTTGAAGCTCCCTTGGTAAAGATGTGAATGGGGTGCTCACACTCATTCCGGTATCTTTCTCATTATCACCCAACAAGCTACCAGATGAAAACTCCCAACACTGTTTGTACTGATGTATTTTGCTTAAAGAAGAAGTGTATGTTAAGGAAGTTTCTACAGGTGCTTGATACATTCTTAAAGTATTGATGTTTGCTTTCAAAACACATACACCAAAGAGGACCATAAGATGAAATAAGTCTAGCATAACATATTAGTTAGTGACACTTTGGTGTGATGTCAAATTCATTTAATTCTTGCAAAAACTCTTCCACTATCATGTTAAGTATTGGAAGGCTCTCCCTTTTTACTGTAGGTGTCATAATCTCTGTCATTTCTCGACACAGAAAATACAAATATTCCAGTATTTGGAACTACATGGAATGTGGTGTGCAATAACAAAAAGGTAAAAACCTAAATAAGCACCATTTTTGTAAAACTGAACCTGAAATGCTAGAATTCTGCAAAATTTTCTCAGACAGCTGGGATGGCTTGCTCAGGAATTTTGTTTTAGATGGTGGCAAAGCAAGGAATCATAGTTTTCTTTAAAGAAATTAAAAAGAAACTTGACAAATTCCAAGAGTTCTTGCTGAACAGATGGTGGGAGGACATTTTTTTTCTCTGCAATTTAAAACAAAAGAAACTAGATTCACCCTGAAGTTTGTCAAAAGATCATTTATATCCAGTATAGCATCTTCAGGAGTATCCTCTGCAGTGTCAGAGTTCACTTCATTGTCACTATAATCAATGTTGGCTTCACTGTCACTAATGTCAGTTACATCCTTTTCAGTGACATGGTTTTTATTCGGCCAAATGTGAGTTTTGTGCTTTTTGTACACATGACGCCGAAAAGACTCATATTTGAATTGATAACTGTCAACATTTCTAAGTCCACAACAGAAGGAAAAGTTATGCTCATGACCATGAATCAGTCCTGTATGTTCGATTAATTTTACAATAGTAAAATGTCGGCGTGAACACTTCGGACATGCATAGGGTCATGGCATCTTCACAGTCTATGATACTAGAATAATAATCCTGACAACAGCAGTTGGCAATGGCTAATCACCTGGTGCGGATATCTTTAACATGTGCCTTTGATGAAAGAGCAAAGTATTCCTGCTGTGCATGGGATATGCGAGGCTGAACACAAAATACGAACAAAAAGCAGAGAGAACACCATCCTCCACTTCAACTGCTCAGCAGATCCCTCCATTTTCATAGTGCTGAAGATTTTATCACTGAAGACCCGTTTCCAGTCAGATGCTCCCAAAATCTCCACCGTGGGGTAGGGTGTGGCTGGTGCTTCCTGGACAAAATGTAAAATTAGTATTAGAAGTTAGGCATTAATTAAAATCATGCTCCCAATGACTTGTTACAACTGCACAAAAGACTTATAATCAACATCAATACATTGTTACTAAAAATTCTATGGATGGAATTTTGGTAGTGTGAGAGCAGTAGGAAATGGTGTTGGGGCCCTTTGTTCCCTGCTGTTTAGACAAAGAGATTATGCTGAATTGAGATGAAACATTTAAAAATCCGTTTACTTTGTAAACATGATAAATATTAATAATGTGACAAAATTGGTCAGTATAATTATGACACAGATTTTTAAATAAGCATGTTTCTAGTACGAATTAGCGCGTTTCTTGCTAGGCAGTTAATAGGGCGTTCTGAGTGGTTGCTAGGAAGTTGCTAAGGTGTTGATATGGTGTCTTGACTGGTTGTTAAAGCATTGCTAGGCGGTTGCTAAGATGAGTGTTCGGAGTAACAAACCAAACTTAGCAACCACTTAGAACACCCTAGCAACAAATCAGAAAAACCTAGCAACATCTTAACTACCTGGAACACTTTAGCAACCACTCAGAACACCCTAGCAACCACATAAAACACCCTAGCAACCACATAAAACACCCTAGCAACGTCTTAGAAAGTATTCAGAACACCCTAGTAACAACTTAGCAACCACCTAGCAACAAATCAGAAAAACCTAGCAACCACCTAGCAACATCTTAACAACCACCTGGAACACTTTAGCAACAACTCAGAACATCTTAGCAACTACCTAGCAATGCTTTAACAACCAGTCAAAATACCCTAGCAAAGCCTTAACAACCATTAAGAACACCCTAGAAAGTACTTAGCAAGACCTTAGCAACCACTCAGAACCCCCTATTAACTGTATAGCAAGAAACATGCTAATCTGTACTAGAAACATGCCTATTTAAAAATCTGTGTCAAGATTATACTGACCAATTGTGTCACATTATTAATATGTATCATGTTAGTTTCAATTTGCTCAAACAAAATGTTTAAATATTATTCATAAAAACACTGCAATCATTTCAAGCAATTTCACACTGAAACCCAACAAACTACAAATACATTAAGCAGGGAGGGCTGCACAATTGAGGTCCAGTTAATTATAATACAAAAATTGTGTGCATATGAATAAATGCTGTAGTACTTGCCTTACATCTGTGGATGCAGCCAGACTTTCAGGCAGCTCTACACTTTGGTTCTCTTTCAGTTGCTTGATACATTTGACTTGCTTTTAAAAAGACTTCTTAAAGTTGGGCTATCACGTGATCCGTAAGACCAGCACTGACAGTTTCCCCATCCACCTCAAAATCTAAAAGACAAAGAAACATTAACGTTATGCAAGTTTCAGACAGGAGGATTGTTTATAGTGCATGAGCAGATAATTTGATATTATTGTAAACAGAGTACGCTGGGCAGATTACAATGCAATGTTTGCATAAAGGTGCAGTGAAGGCAAGATGCTGGCTTTGCCCCGCACATAGGCTACTGTACACTGCACACAAGGTCTCACGTTACATTATTACCAATGGGAGAAAACGCGAGCAGTTTCACTGGATCCTTTGCGAGACACCGAAATTCCTGCACCTTTTTACGAACACAACGCCTCTAGGCGCTAAAATAAAAATTTAAATACACTGTGTGCAAAAACACGAGTTCCAGAAGAATGCCTTTAACGTTACACTCGCGTGGCACATGATGAACAAATGGAAAAGTATTCAAATATTTTAACAGTACAAACCTACGGCACACGAAGCCGTAACGGTAAAGTTACACTTAGTAAAGTCATGTTGAGGGTCTGTAAAACTTTATAACTTTAGCCTATATTTGGTTTGGTTAAATATAACGTTACATATGACTCACCTCTGAATTTCCTCTTCTCTTCGTCAGATGACTCTAGTCCAGCCTCCATTAACTTTAAAAAAAAGTCCTTCGGATGATAAAGAAGGCAACGTTATTGTGATGTGATTACTCTGCATCCCGCTATCCGTTCAGATGGTCAATTCCGCTGCCGTCTGTGGCGATCCGTTTATAGGCGTCCGATAAACCACCAAAATCAAAGTTTTGTAATAAAGAGGCGAAAAGTCGATTCGGGTTGTCGTCTGCTTTCCGTTTTTAACCTCTGCGGTGAGTCAAATAAAGCACCAATTCCAAAAATTGTAGCAATAAAGAGGCAAAAAGTAGACTTAAGATGTTGTCTCCTTCCCGCTCAAACGGCTGCAAGGCTGCAGCAACTTTACCTAATCAATGTATTGTTGCTGTGCCATTACACGGCGACCAATCATTTATAAATTAAAAAAGTTCGGCGGGAATTATGTATGCCAGCTCACGCGCTCAATGGAAAACAAAGGCCAAAATGTGCCGGTATTAAACATTTTAAATAAAAAAACATTTTCATTACATTATTATTAAAAACGGCATTAATGAATATAGTTCACAACAACTGTAGTTGTTTTTGCCAGAACTTAATTAGAAGTTATTATTTACTGTTAAAAAGTAGTCTTCATTTATGTGAAGTATATGAGTTTTGATCTGAAAATTTTCATAAAATTACTTTCCTGTCATATTTATAATAGATATTGTATTTTAGGCAGTTTGGTGACTAAAATGAAGAAAAATGAATGAATGAATTGTATTTTATTAAATGTAATGAAGAGGGAGTTGTCCAACACTTTTGTACCTTTGACAGGAGAACAATTTTGTACCTTCATTTTAGTTGTACCATAAAAGGCACCGAACAGTATCATGCAAGCTCTTTCCTGTACCATATATGGTACAATTTTTACAGGGGTACAAAACTGTTCCTTAAGGTACATTATTTGTACCACCATGTACCTTTTTTTCTGAGAGTGTTCCACAAGCTTCTCACAATAGTTTGAAGGAATTTTGGCCCATTCCTCCTGACAGAATTGGTGTAACTGAGTCAGATTTGTAGGTTGTCTTGCTCGCACAAGCTTTTTCAACTCCGCCCACAAATTTTCTATAGGGTTGAGACCAAGGCTTTGTGATGGCCACTCTAAAACATTCACTCTGTTGTCCTTAAAGCACATTTTAACTAATTTGGCAGTATGCTTAGGGACAAGTTTCAATTTCCTGGCTGATGTCTTGAGATGTTGCTTCAGTATTTCTACATAATGTTCTTTCTTCATGATGCCATCTATGCTGTGAAGTGGACCAGTCCCTCCTGCAGCAAAACAGCCCCACAACATGATGCTGCCACCCCCATACTTCACAGTTGGGATGGTGTTCCTAGGCTTGTAAGCTTTCCTCTTTGTCCTCCAAATGTAACACTGGTCATTATGGCCAAACAGTTCAATCTTAGTTCCATCAGACCACAAGACATGTCTCCAAAAATTATTTGTTTTCCCAGTGTAATTTAGCAAATTGTAATCTGGCTTTTTGTTGATTCTGGCTTGTTGATTTTCCCATGTTGTCACACAAGGAAGCAGTGTGTTTGAGGTTTTCCTTAAATACTATTCTACAGTTGTGCCTCCAATTAACTCAAACGTTGTCAATTAGCCAATCAGAAACTTCCAAAACCTTGACACCATCATCTGAGCTTTTTCAGAGGCATAATAATCTTATTGTATGTAAACTTGACTTTCAAGAAAAGTTATAACAATTTCTCAAAAAACATCCCTCTCATTATTCTGCTATTAAGCATATAATTTGATAATCCTAACTTGCCTAAAAGAGAAAAAGTTTAGTCACATTAACATCTGACTTTTTTTAAATGGTTATGTGCCTTTTTATACAGTGCGTGTAAACTTCTGGTTTCAACTGTTTGTAGACTCGTGTTCTGAATTTCCATAAAACACAATAAAGTCACCTTTGAGTAAAAGAATGAAAAACTCTATTTCTGCCTTGAACACAGCAGTTTTTTTCCTGACTGTTTTTAATGCATTAATAACACACACACATATTTTTTGAACATGTTTTGACTATCAGTAAAAGCAACATTTTTTTCCCATTTTGGACAGTTAAAATAGTGTTTGGGACATTTCATATGCTGCAAAACAGTTGCAGGATGACACTGCATGTCTGTAGCAAAAAATAAAACATAAGACATACTGTAAAAGCTAAAATGTGCTGTCCACGTATGTGGCCACTAAGCCCTAGGAGGTTAAAACAAAATCGCAAAAACGAGCCCACTTCTGCATTGAAGAATAAGGTCAATAGCGGATGTCCTTGGACTTGTGGGGGAAACCAGAGCACCCGGAGGAAACCCATGCCAACTTGGGGAGAACATGCAAACTCCACACAGAAATGCCAACTGGCCCAGCTGAGGCTTGAACCAGCGACCTTCTTGCTGTGAGGTGACAGCGCTACCCACTGCGCCACCATATTATATTAGTCAAAATCATTTAAAGATAGTAACTTTATATAAATATTATGTATGTAAAACAGCAGTTAGCAAGCTTGTAATAAATTAATATTGCAGCCCAATACCCTATATGTGTACATTGAGCTGCGCAATAAAATCGTTATTGGTATTTATTGACCAAACACCATTGTCAATACCGATAATAAAAAAAAAAAATTTGAAGTTTCAGTATGAAGCGCTAAAGTTTATTAAAATGTGGATGCTGAGCATGCACCTTGGAAGCAATGCCAATAAGCTTGCGGCGTCAGTTTGTCATGATGCATTTTCCAGGTACACCTAGCTCAGGGTTGTCCAAACTCAGTCCTGGAACTCGGTGTCCTGCAAAGTTTAGTTCCAACCCTGATCAGACACGGTAAAGTCTAGATTTATAGTAACTATTATATAAATAATAAACTATAGCTACTATACAATTATAGTAGCATTTTTATGACACTGTATAACAATAATTAATATTTTGACAGTACTGTGACGGTTGGGTTTAGGGTTGGGGGTAGATGTTGAAAAAATACAATTTATTAGTTAATTTAATAGATAACATAAATAATACTCGGTACATCTATTGTTTTTACGTTACTGTGATGGTTGGGTTTAGAGTTGGGGTGGGGGTAGATGTTGAAAAAATACAATTTATTGGGTAATTTAATAGATAGCATAAATAATGCTCGGTACATCTACTGTTTTTACGTTACTGTGACGGTTGGGTTTAGGGTTGGGGTGGGGGTAGGTGTTAATAAAATACAATAAATGGGAAATTTAATAACTAATATAAATAATTCTCGTTAACTTGCGTCCGCAACCATATCCGATCTAGCAACAACCATCAGACACACCTGGGCTAGCTAATCAAGCTCCTACTAGGCTTTCTAGAAACATCCTTGCAAATGTGTTTAAAGCTAAAAATCTGCAGGACACCGGCCCTCCAAAACTGAATTTGGACACCCCTGACCTAGAATTTTTACGAATGCCGCAAGCACACCGCGATTCATGCAAGTAGAACTAACCTGCTTCACACTTTGTATGGAATAAACACATTTTAGTAACGGCAGACTAATTACGTCAGACAAACCCAGCACATCCAAACACTGCAGTGTTTTTTACTTTTCTCCATAAACTTGTCTCAGAGCTGCAGCAATGATTTGTCCGTTTATCATCCTCTGAGAAAAAGGTCACCTAGTTACAAGAGATGCCATAGAAAATGGTGTAGGAAAGCACACGCTCGCGCTTGTCACTTCAGGTCAAAATAACAACATGTGCGAAAATGAGTGTCGTATAGCAGCAGTGAGGAGATTGTAAATAAAAATGTAAGGATGTCGCCAGAGTGGCTTTTTGGTTTCTTTTCTTGTGCATCCCAGCCCCCAGCTCCCCATCTGAAAGAGTTTTTAGCATAGGGGCTAATGTAGTCATTCAACGTCGCAATTTGTAATGTTCAGCAAGTATTTGAATGACGATGGTTGGTTCCTTTACTTGAATGCTCAGATTTGATGATCATAATTAGTTGTTTACAGAGTTTGAGGTTTACTGCATCATTATTATTCACACCTTACAGATGTTGGTCTACCCTTACCATTGCACACACTTTGTAAAATTTTATATATCAAGTTTAAGAGTCTCTTTAACACTTATGTTTATTTCATTATGAAGAGATCAGATGTTTTCTTTAAATATTTTTGTTTTTTAATTATTAAAACTATTTGCCTTAGTAATGTTGGTAAATTAAAATAAAGTGGTTAAAATAAAATAAAAAATCCTAATATTTCTAAATGTATTGTCAAAAAAACTCAATGATAATGAATTATATGAAACAAGATATCGTGACAACTATGTTTGCTTTTTTTTTTTTTTTTTTTTTTTTATAATGGTAATAAAAATCATAATCAAAGACAACTGATAATATATATTAAAATACTGCACCAATGTTCGACAAATTAACTAACAGATCATTATTATATATTTTATCTTAAAATATTAATTACAATTTGTCTGTACAGTTTAACAAGCAATGAAACAACTTTAGTTAGGTTAAATATTCAGCATTATTATAAAAAACAAAATACTAGAACAGCAGTCAGATCCAGATCTCCGTTCTTCACATGGCATCATGGCTGTGCTCCACAAAAGCAATCATTTGGGCTGATGGCACATGGCCAGACTCTTTGAACAGGAGCCAGGTGCATGTAGGGATGCTTTAGACAGGGTGAGAATAACACTTGCTGTGAAAGCAGGCTGCGAAAACCACCAAGACTACGACACCCAAACCAGAGAGAGCGTGACCTCATCTCTGAAATGATGGAGAGAGGTAATGATCTCACAAGTGAGCTTTAAAGGTCTTTGAAGAGTGCATTTTTGTTCGATGTTTGACGTAATCTCAACTGAAAGACAAAGAGAGGGCGGGAGAGAGTAGCTCCTCCCCTTTTTAAAAACAGCCAATAGAGTTTCGTTGTTATCACAGCTCTGCTCAAGAGCAATAAATGTAAAGTGTCTTGAAGGGGACGGGGTATGTCATTTACTAAAGAGCATTTTGATTGGTCAGAAGATTTGACAAGAAACTGTCGCATGAGGTGATGTGAAAAACCATTGATTCATTTAGACCAGGGGTGTCCAAACTCGATCATGGAGGGCCGGTGTCCTGCAAAGTTTAGTTCCAACCCCAATCAGACACACCTGGGCTAGCTAATCAAGCTCTTACTAGGCTTTCTAGAATCATCTTTGCAGGTGTGTTAAGGCAAGTTGGAGCTAAAATCTGCAAGACACCGGCCTTCCAGGACCGAGTTTGGACACCCCTGATTTAGACGGAATTAACAATCTACAAGCTTTACATGTTTATATCAGTTTTATATCTTCTAAATGCGAATTGTGTCACTGTTTTGGAGCACACTCACTTATAGTAGTGATGCTCCGATTGATCGGCCACCGATCACGATCGGCCGATATTGGCTAAAAATAGCTTGATCGGCTAACCCCAAAAGCGCTAATCAAAAAAGCCGATTACTTGACGTAAATTGCTCGCACGAATTTTCAGACGTGCATGCACGG
The DNA here is from genome assembly GCA_903798195.1 of Danio kyathit. Classification (NCBI taxonomy): domain Eukaryota; kingdom Metazoa; phylum Chordata; class Actinopteri; order Cypriniformes; family Danionidae; genus Danio; species Danio kyathit. Next base: position 56,117,821 of record LR812538.1, on the reverse strand, counting down.
CGCACAGGTAAACAACAGCAGAGCGGAGCTTACCATTGGCAACATGAGTTCCCCCCTCTTTTTCAAAGTGTCCAATAAAGACGTAAAGTTAGCCGTTGCAATGCAGGTCGTGATGACATCACATTTTAACAGCAATAACATGGTTAGGCATCTTAGAACACGCCACACAACTAAACATGCCGCGTATGAGAATCCCTCAACCAGCGGACTGTGAGTGATGCATTTAAACGACGTGAATCATACAGCAGGGATAGTACGAGGTGGAAAGACATCGCGTTCAGAATTATGGAATTCATTTGCCTCTACGAACAACCTGTGATATATGGAGTGCAGACGCCTGTCCAATGTGTGTGTGTGCGGCACACACTCTCCAGCTTGCTGTGCATGTATGGCAAGCCGCTTTTACATTTAATCTATCACCCGTACTAGTATCTATTTTCATGTTACTTGTGCTTATTTTTTAGATACTAGTATCCTTCTATTAAATACTTGTGCTTATTCATTAGATACTAGTGATTTTTAAAAATATACTAGCGCTTACTCATTAGACACTAGTTTATTTTATTAGATACTAGTACTTATTCATTAGATAGATCTTATTCAATAGATACTAGTACTTATTTTAATAGTGACTAGTAACTTTTCTGTTGTTACTAGTAACAAATGTAACTTTTTTCCATTGATTTCTTTGGCATCTGTCATTGAGATATCAACTGTTCAGTTTTGACTAGTACATATTTTTATGTACTGCTAGTTAATCATTAAGTACTGGTACTAGATACTAGTACCTAATTAATAGATACTAGTACTTAAGTATTAGATACTAGTACTTATTCATTAGGTACTAGTATTTAATCATTAGATACTAGTATCTATTTAATGTACTAGTACTTATTCATTAGATACTAGTTCATCTGGTTGTTCCTCGTTTCTCTGCCTTGTTATTTAGAAAGGATGGCATTGGCTTACTACATTATTTTATTTTTTGGATCTGATGTAGTTGGTTCCTCAATTACATCAGACGTTCATAATAATAACTGACAAAAACACTTGCCATATTGTCCTTTGTGGCATTTGCCAGTTTTGGTGTAACAAGTTTTACATTTTGCTGCCAATAATAAAATGTAATCAGTGTATTAAGAGGCTACATCCCATTAAGCTGATTTGATGTGTGTTGGTCTCCCTGACCCCTCTTTGTTTGGAATAATTTTAAGTTACTCTGCCTTATTTGGGAAAGATGGCACACTTTATAGACTCATTGACTTTATTGAATGGCCATTCCCCTGCCATTCTGTGATCGGCAGTGATCAGCAGATCATGATTTTGGTGATCGGTAATCGGCACCAAAAATGCTGATCGGAGCATCTCTAACTTATAGATATACTACAAACCTACAATACTGATACTAACATCTAAAACACTTTATTTTAATATTGTGTGACCTTTAAAAGGGCTCATAATTTAGTCATTAATATATGAGGTTAATTTGTTTTCTGCATATCACTGCCAAGATCCAATTATTGCAGGAATTGCGTCTATACCAAGAAAAGCCAAATTAAATGAAAATTAAATACAAAGTTACATAAATAAACAAGCACAAACCTATTTCTACATCAAGCCGTTCATACAACCAGCACCCCCACATCAAAGATCAAAATTGTTAAAAAAAAAAAAAAAAAGCAATTTACAAAATGATATTTATCAAAGAAATGATTCATTGTATTTACAACATTTAGTTCCAAACAATTTATATGGGCTGAATTCAAACAAATTAAGTTAGGCATTACTAAATTTAGGCGGCACAGTGGCTCAGTGGTTAGCTCTGTCACCTCACAGCAAGAAAGTCGCTGGCTCGAGTCCCGGCTGTGATTCTGTGTGAAGTTTGCATGTTCTCCCTGTGTTGGTGTGGGTTTCCTCAGGGTGCTTCGGTTTACCCCACAGTCCAAACACATGCGATATAGGTGAATTGGGTAAGCTAAATTGGCAGTAGTGTAGGAATGTGTGAATGAGTGTGTATGGATGATTCGCAGTACTGGGTTGTGGCTGGAAGGGCCTCTGCTGCGTAAAACATATGCTGGATAAGTTGGCATTTCATTCCCTGATGAATATAGGGACTAAGCCGAAGGTAAATTAATGAATGAATAAAATTGGCCATAGTGTATGAGTGTGTGTCTTAATGTGAGTGTATGGGTGTTTCCCAATAATGGGTTGTGGCTGGAAAGGCATCGGCTAGGTAAAACATATGGTGGAATAGTTGGTGGTTCACTCCTCTGTGGCAGCCTGAAACAGAGACTAAGCAGAACTTATCCAGCACATGTTTTTCGCAGCGGATGCCCTTCCAGCTGCAACCCATCACTGGGAAACATCCATACACACTCATACACTAGACAATTTTAGCTTACCCAATTCACCTGTACCGCATGTCTTTGGACTGGGGGAAACCCACGCAAACGTGGGGAGAACATGCAAACTCCACACTGAAACTCCAACTGACCCAGCTGAGGCTCGAACCAGTGACCTTATAGCTGTGAGACAGCACTACCTACTGCGCCACCGCGTCGCTGATATCAATACAGTTTAACAGTATTTTTTTCTTCCTTTGCTTTGTCTCATTTGTAGTCCAAATATCAAAAAATTCTTAGATTAAGTAATATTGTTTTGTTTTCACCTTCAGAAGAAGCAGGTCAACAGTGTTTTTCCTTCAAACAATCTTCACTTTGAAATGAAGATATTTGGACTAGAAACAAGACAAAAATTAAACAAAACGTTTTTTGCATAATTTCCCAGTGATGGGTTGCAGCTGGAAGGGCATCCACTGCGTAAAACATATGCTGGATAAGTTGGCGGTTCATTCACTGTGGCGACCTCTAATTATTAAAGGGATTAGGCCGAAGGAAAATGAATGAATTGATAATTAAATTCAATTAATCTTTGATGCACCTCTAAACATCATAAACGTTTGTGCACAATTTTATTAAACTCTTAAAAGTCAGTCACAGGCCTTAAAAACAAATGCATATGATAAACCTTCACTCTATTATGGTTAAACTTAGCTGTGACTCTAGAAATCATGTGTTCTGCAGCTCCTGGTCAACTATAATTCAGACTCAACTTTGCATATCTTGTGATGTGACTATGTTGGATGTGCACAATGCGATATTCATGCTGAAATTATATGTTGTGCAGCTCAAAAACATAGCTAATGGCTGCTTTTGTCCAGCATTCTTAAGAATATCTAGCTTCGTGTTGACAGAAGAAATTAATTCAAGTTTAGAACCACTTGAGTGTGAGTAAATGGGAAGAAATTCCTATTTTGGGTGAACTATACCTGTAAGTTTGAACAGGATGAAATCCAAGCTGCAATTGTGACGACATTCAGAAATTGGGCACCAGCACCACCTGGTGGACAATTATAAAACTGCTGCTGTTCACGTCTGGCCAGCTTGACCACTTTAGCTCACAGAATCACATATTAAAACAGTGACTCTTTTTGCACAAAAGCCAAATGATTTACTGTTATAATTATACTCTAATCGACTTTATTTTAATGACACTTTTATTACAATATAAATGTTTTATTTTCATATAGCAGCCATGTTTCCTAAATCCAGCCATAAAATTTTGTATCCACATAAAAGTTTGGTCATATATATTGTATTTATACATTTATGTAATATTTTTTTTATATATATTCTAATAGAAAAATCTCTTTTGCTCACTAGGACCTTATGTATTTTAATATACACTCACAGGCCACTTTATTAGGTACACTTGTTCAACTGCTTGTTAACGTATATTTCTGGTCAGCCAATCACATGGCAGCAACTCAATGCATTTAGGCATGTAGACAAGGTCAAGACGATCTACTGCAGTTCAAACAGAGCATCAGAATGAGGGAAAAAAAGGTGATTTAAAGAGCCCCTATTATACATTAAATAGGGTCATATTTTGGTTGTAAGGGTCTCCAACAACAGGCTGATATGCATCCAAGGTCAAAAAACACTTTCATGGTCTTATAATATGCATTTATTTTTACCTAATTATCCCAGCGACTCCCATATGAGTCGTTCAGCGATTCATTTGTTCCCAAACCCCTCCTTAGCGCGAAGCTAATCTGCGCTGATTGGACCGATGACAGCCTGTTGCGATTGGTCGACACTGACAGCCTTCAGCGCGAGACAGAGTGAAATGCGCAGCACAACTTATCAACAATATAGTAGTCAGAGTGCATATAAGCTTCATATTAGTGGATTTTGGCTGCCAGTGGGTGAATGTAAATACAGAGGACTATTTTTTTGAGCAAAAACTCCAAGAACTGGGGAGGAGATAGACACGAGTCTCCTAACCCGTCACACTCTGCCTGCTCTTCACACACACACGTTTGTTTTTGTGAAAAGTGGGTACATTACATAGGCTTCCATTCATTTTATACAGATCAAACTGTATATTATATTGCCCTCACCCCACCCTACCCCTAAACCCAACCATCACAGGAGACAGTGTACAGCTTTACTCCCTGAAAAAAGCTCTTCCTGTGTGATTTATAAGCTTTTTGAGAAGTGAGGACGTCACCAATGTCCTCATATTTCACCTGCTTTTTGTAATACCTGTGTCATACCTATGTCATTATACAGATTTGTGTCCTGATATGTCACAAAAACACGTACACATACACACACACACACACACACACACACACACACACACACAACCCTCCGCCTCAGAGGACACAACACCAAAATAAAAGTCCTTAACAGAAACATTCAAAAACAGAATACAAAAAATGTATATTAAAGACACGACTTCACATTAGTTACTAACACCATAGAACACAGTACCCGGTTCTCACCAGTGTTATCAGGGCCGGCGCGTCCATAGTGAGGGCAGTGTCCGCGACCCCCAATCTGTGTGTGTGTGCAGTTTTATTTTGAAACTTGACTGCTGCAAGTATGTAAGAACAGCTGACGATGGCCATAGCAATGACAAACAGCAGAGGATCGCAGGATCACAAGCATTTAAATCCGTAAACAAAGCGGCACGCGTCACGTTTTCAACGTGGCTTTAGACGCGATATGAGAATATAAAGAGTTAACCTGATACAGTACAAGCAGTTACAAGTAACAAAACACAATTAAATACATCATTTGCAAGCTAGAAAAAGCAAGGAGGCAACCATTTTAACCACTTACTTACACTTGTGAAATAGAGGAAGAAACTGATCCACTATGCACTGCTCCATGTTCTGACATAGTCCCTTACATCAATAGTCTTTTCTGATCCTTCCTTTAACAATAGGCCGATGAATTCTCTGTTGTAAGTGTGTAGATTCCAGAAGCACTCGAACAGCACAAGGCTGGGCTATAATGCTGAGGTTTTTGCGAGCGCAACAACTGGGTGAAGTTTCGTATCGACGTCACGACGAAACGGCTAAAGACTCGTTATCAAAACGATTCATTTAAAGTACTAGGAGTCGAATCTTTTTTTATAAATGAATCAATAGTTTTAAACACTGTCCACTTTCAGATTTAAGCCTTAGCTGGAGATTTCACTTCACTTAGAGCCGTGTTACACACTACATGGAAGGTCATTCTCAAAAACCCATAATAGGGGCTCTTTAAGAGACTTTGAATGTGGCATGGTTGTTGGTGTCAGACGGGCTGGTTGGAGTATTTCAGAAACTGCTAATCTACTGGGATTTTCACACACAACCATCTCTAGGGTTTAGAGAGAAGGGTCTGAAAAAGAGGAAATATGCAGTCAACAGTTCTGTTCAAATGCCTTGTTGATGCCAGAGGTCAGAAGAGAATGGCCAGACTGGTTCCAGCTGATAGAAAGGCAACAGTAACTCAAATAACCACTCGTTACAACCGAGGTCTGCAGAAGAGCATCTCTGAACACTATCTTTTTTGTTAGATTAGCTCCAGTTTGGTCTTTGGTACGACTAATCTAATGTAAATGGTAGCACGGTGGCTCAGTGGTTAGCACGGTCACCTCATTTGTTCTCTCCGTGTTCACGTGGGTTTCCTCCGGATGCTCCGGTTTCCCCCACAGTCTAAACACATGCGCTATAGTTGAATTGGTTGAACGAAATTGGCCGTATGAGTGTGCGTGTGTCAGAATGAGAGTGTATGGGTGTTTCACAGTACTGGGTTGCAGCTGGAAGAGCATTCGCTGTGTAAAAAATTCTGGAATAGTTGGCAGTTCATTCCACTGTGGTGACCTCTGATAAATCTAAGCCGACTAAGCCGAAGGAAAATGAAAAAAATAATCTAATGTATATGTATTGTAAAGCATCCTATAGAAAATAGTCATTTAAAAGAGAGATCTGTGAAGTGTTTACTCATTTATGTTTTGAGTGTGTGTCATATATAATATATTATGTTTTTATTTGCTATCTACATCACAATTACATTGGACAAACCAATTGCATTATAGTGTTTTATCATGCATTAGGAACATTTGATGACACATTGTTTAACACAATTTTCACTCAATTACAGTAACGCTGATCATCAAAGAAAGATGTTGTAAAACATCAACTGAGCATAAAGATTTTCCAGAAATTGTATCTTGCAAAATCCCTGTCTTTGCAACAAAAGTCAATAGTTCCTTCAATATCTTGTAGAAGACAGAGAAGCAGGCCTGCAGCTCAGGGTTGCAGTCAGAGGTCACTGGAAATAAACTGAAGGATGACAATGCAGGACTGAAGGCTTTACCTCACTGTGCCAAAGAAAAGGGAGATTTCTTATTAACACTGAAGGGCAGGAGGTCTCAGAGGTCAGGAATAAACAGCTCTGCCATTAGGTTTTTGCTTCAGGAGAATCTGAAGGTCAAACTCTTATGACAGATTCTCAGAACAGCTCCTACACTGCCATAGGAGCAATCAAATAATGATAAATTTAAACAGAAAGAAAGAAAGAAAAAAGCAAACAGACAAGAGCGAGTGAAATAGTGAAGGAGTAAAAGAAAGAAGAGCGAAAGAACAAAAATAAGTAAGCAAGCTAACGAAAGAGCAAAAGAGAAATAGCGAGCAAAAGAAAGAAAAAAAAGGAAAGAGTGAAAGAGCAACAGAAAAAGCAAAAGAGCAAGGAAGAGCAAACGCGAAAGAAAAAGCAAAAAACAAAATAAAGAGAGCATAAAGAGATCAAAAACATAGAAAGAGCAAGAGCAAAAGAAAAAGCAAAAGCAAAAGTAAAAGAGCAAGAGCGAAAGAAAAAAGCAAAAAACGAAAGAAACAGTGAAAGAAAGAGCAAAAGAAAGAAAATCAAAAAGCGAAAGAAACAGTGAAAGAAAGAGCAAAAGAAAGAAAATCAAAAAGCGAAAGAAACAGTGAAAGAAAGAAAAGCAAAAAGCGAAACAGTGAAAGAAAGAGCAAAAGAAAAGCAAAAAGCGAAAGAAAGAGCAAAAAAAAGAAAAGCAAAAAGCGAAAGAAAGAGCAAAAAAAGAAGCAAAAAGCGAAAGAAAGAGCAAAAAAAGAAGCAAAAAGCGAAAGAAAGAGCAAGAAAGCAAAAAGCGAAAGAAAGAGCAAAAAAAGAAAAGCAAAAAGCGAAAGAAAGAGCAAAAGAAGCAAAAAGCGAAAGAAAGAGCAAAAAAAAGAAGCAAAAAGCGAAAGAAAGAGCAAAAAAAGAAGCAAAAGCGAAAGAAAGAGCAAGAAGCAAAGAGCGAAGAAAGAGCAAGAAAACAAAAAGCGAAAGAAAGAGCAAAAAAAAGAAAAGCAAAAAGCGAAAGAAAATGCAAAAAATAGAAGCAAAAAGCGAAAGAAAGAGCAAAAGAAAGAAAAGCAAAAAGCGAAAGAAACAGTGAAAGAAAGAAAAGCAAAAAGCGAAACAGTGAAAGAAAGAGCAAAAGAAAAGCAAAATCGAAAGAAAGCAAGAAAGATCAAAGCAAAAAAGAAAGCAAAAGAAGCAAAAGCGAAAGAAAGACAAGAACACAAGCTAAAGAAAGATCAAAAAGAAAAGCAAACGAAAGAAGAGCAAAAAAAAAGCAAAAAGCGAAAGAAAAGAAAAAAAAAAGAAAGCAAAAAGCGAAAGAAAGAGCAAAAAAAGAAGCAAAAAGTGAAAGAAAGAGCAAAAAAAAAAGCAAAAAGCGAAAGAAAGAGCAAAAGGAAGAAAAGCAAAAAGCGAAACAGTGAAAGAAAGAGCAAAAGAAAGAAAAGCAAAAACCGAAAGAAAGAGCGAAATAGCAAAAGAACGCAAAAAGCAAAAGAAAACAGTGTAAGAAAGAAAGCAAGAAAGGAGCAAAGGAAAGAGCAAAAGGAAATAAAGCATAAAGAAACAGTGCGAAAGAAAGAAAAAAAGAGCGAAAGAAAGAGCGAAAGAAAGAAAGAGTGAAAGAAAGAAAGAGCGAAAGGAAGAAAGAAAGAGCGAAAGAAAGAAAGAAAGATTGAAAGAAAGAAAGAGCGAAAGAAAGAAAGGAGCGAAAGAAAGAAAGAAAGAGCGAAAGAAAGAAAGAAAGAAAGAGCGAAAGAAAGAAAGAAAGAAATGCCAAAGCCCTTCTGGTCATATTATTATTTAAGATTTCAATGCCTGATGTACTCTTAGAATTTAAAAGAGCTACATTAACTGTGACCACTAGGAGGCAATAAACTTCCATAGTTCTATGATCTGAACTGAGTGTAATGTAAAAATGCCTTTATTAATATTTTCTTTATTTCACAAGTATTCCCAAGAGAAAAACAATAATACAATAAGTAATTCAGTCTATAAACTAAACTACATAGAAAAACAACATGGCAGCCAAATAGCATGAAAATATGCACAACATAAAATATGGTTAACCCATTGAGCCTTATTTTACAAAATCCACATGGTTTAGAATTGTAATTAATATAATTACTATTAGAGATATTATCTGATTTTGCTACTTTTCTATTATTTCTTTATATTATATTATCATTTATTTTCATATAACCTTTATTATTTTGAGGATGTAATTATATTCCATGTGTTTTACATAGTTAAAATTATTTGGCAATACTGCAATAAAAATACCAAGCCAAAAACTTCACGATCACAATATCATGTTTTATATCATTCGATATCGATAATTATTGAATATTTAACAATACATTTAGGAATATAAGGATCTTTTATTCTTTATTTTAATTTACCAACATCAAGGCAAATAGTTTTAATAATCAAAAACAAAAAAATATATAAACAAAACATCTGATGTCTTTATAATAAAATAAACAAGTGTTAAAGAGACTCCTAAACTTGATAAATAAAATGTTACAAAGTGTGTGCAATGCAAGGTAGATTAATCTGTAAGGTGTGAATAATAATGATACAGTAAACCTAAGTCGGTAAACAAAACAAATTATGATAATCAAATTTGATCTTTAAAGTAAAGGAACCAACCATCATCATTCAAATACATGCTGATCATTACAAATTGTGAAGTTGAATGACTACATTACCCCCTATGCTGAAAAACTCTTTCAGATAGGGTGCTAGTGATGCACAAGAAAAGAAACCAAGAAGCTATAATGGCGACATCCTTACATTCCTAGTTCATTTCCAATCTCCTCACTGCTGCTATACTCATTTTCGCATGTGTTGTTATTCTGACCTGAAGTGACAAGCGCGAGAGTGTAGTTTACCTCAGCATTTTCTATGGCATCTCTCGTAACTAGCCGATCATAAACTGTTTTCTCAGAGGATGATAAACGGACAAATCATTGCTGCAGCTCTGATACAAGGTTATGGAGAAAAGTAAAAAGCACTGCAGTGCTTAATGCACGATGTTTGTCTGAGGTAATTAGTCTGCTGTTACTGAAATATGTTTATTTCATAAAAAGAGTGAAGCAGATTGGTTAGTTCTATTTGCATGAATTGTGGTGCGCTCGCAGTATTCAGAAAAGTTCAGATGTTTTTTAACTAGGAGTGCCTGGAAAATGCGCGCTTCACGTGTGCACCGCTTGCACACCATGTGCGCGTTGTGCAAGTCGCACACCCTAAGCTTATTGGCATTGGTTCCAAGGCGCGCGCTCAGCAGCCACATTTTAATGAAACTATAGCGCTTTATGCCAAAACTTCATACCGAATCTTTTTTTTTTTTTTTTTTAAATCGATATTGACAATTATGTTCGGTCAATAAATATCAATACCGATTTTAAAATAGCACAGCTCTAATAGATAGATCTAGATGGATATAGACAGATCGATGGAGATGGAGACAGACAGACAGAAGATAGAGATGAATATAGATAGACCGATAGATCAAGATGGATATAGATAGATCGATAAATAGATCAAGAGAGATATAGATAGATCGATAGATAGATCTAGATGGATATAGACAGCTTGAGATGGATATAGATAGATTGATAGATAAATATGAATATAGATAGATCGATAGACAGATCAAGATGGATATAGATCGATTTAGATGGATATAGACAGATTGAGATGGATATAGATAGATTGATAGATAAAGATGGATATAGATAGATCGATAGACAGATCAAGATGAATATAGATAGATCGATAGATAAATTTAGATGGATATAGACAGTTTGAGATGGATATACAGTAGATAGATCGAGATGGATATAGATAGATCAATAGATAGATCTAGATGGATATAGACAGATCGAGATGGATATACTGTACAGTAGATAGATTGGTAGATAGATCGAGATGGATATAGATAGATCAATAGATAGATCTAGATGGATATAGACAGATCGAGATGGATATAGATAGATCAATAGATAGATCTAGATGGATATAGACAGATCGAGATGGATATAGATAGATCGAGATACAGTGGTCCCTTGCCATAACACCGTTCACCTTCTGCAGTCTCACAAATTCGAGATTTGTTTTGTGCAATTTGACATGCTTTTTTTTTTTTTACAGCGCATAGTGTTCTGTGTCCTGATTGGCTGTAGACCATTGTTAATTAATCTCCTCTGTGCCGTGTGACCTGTACAGTACAGAATGCGTTCAGCTTGCCAAATTGACATAAATCTTTGATACTTTAGCAGTATGACTCTGAAGTGCTGTACCATCAAAGGCACCCAAAAGGCAGAGAAAGATGCTAACCATCGCACAAAAAGTTGATCTTCTAGACATGCTAAAGGAAGACAGAAGTTACACAAGTGTTTAAACGAGAGAAAAGTGTGAAAATGTTAATGCCTATCTATAAAAATAGTGTAGTGAATTGTAAGAATAGTAAAAATTGTAAAAAATAATTTAATAAAATAAAGCAGACTACTTTGCAGATTTCACCTATTGCGGGTTATTTTTAGAACGTAGCTCCCGCGATTAACGAAGGACCACTGTATGTATATTTTAATGTAATGTACAGTTGAAGTCAGAATTATTAGCCCCCCTGAATAATTTTTTCCTCAATTTCTGTTTAACGGGGAGATTTTTTTTGTTCAACACAGCTCTAATAACTGATTTATTTTATCTTTGTTATGACAACAGTTAATAATATTTTACTAGATATTTTTCAAGACACTTCTATACAACTTAAAGTGACATTTAAAGGCTTAACTAGGTTTATTAGGTTAACTAGGTTAGGGTAATTAGGCAAGTTATTGTATAACGATGGTTTGTTCTGTAGACTATATAGTCCTATCTGTAGAATATATAGCTTAAAGGGTATAATAATTTTAAAATGGCTTTTAGAAAAATTAAAAACAGCTTTTATTCTAGCCGAAAAAACAAATAAGACCTTCTCCAGAAGAAAAAATATTATCAGACATACTGGGAAAATGTCCTTTCTCTGTTAAACATCATTTGGGAAAGATTTAAAAAAGAAAAAAAAATTCAAAGGGGGGCTAATAATAATGACCTCAGCTGTATATTTTGCATGTGCTGGATCCAAAATTTTTCTTTATTTTCATTTGTGGGCTTTTCTTTGGTCCATATGATTTTTTTTCTGTGGTTTCTTTATTTCCTTCAGACCTGAAGGTGGACACAGTTAATGCGTAAAAGACTTTACTGACACTCGACTGATTCTCCAACTCAATACATCCCGTCTGCATCTAATCCTAATCAGAAGTGTGGCCACGTCTTCACGAACTCGGCGGAAACAAACGTCATCTCAGCACATATCAGCCAAACCTCAGAATAATTGACACCTTAATGAGGCTAAATTAATTTGGCCCTAATGACCCTGTGCCTAAGCAGAAGCACACTTGACATGCTCCTCGAATTCACCGATCAGGAAATCTGTGCGCTTCGGCCCGATTCGCTCCAATACAAGTGTTTGTGGGTTTTTCAAGGGATTTCAGGTTTGATGAGCTGGAAACAATGAAGGAGAGGCTCTTCAGCAAATGATGATGAATCCGGTGGTTTTTAAAGCTGAACTCTGTGGAAACATCTCACCGCCGGGTTAAGATCTTTTGTTTTATCGCCGCTAGATAAATAAATGACAAATCCGTGGCATAAAGGATCGTTCAGCTTAATCCTGTGTGTTTTATTCAAGTAGTGTTATGCTGAACTGAAACCACGCATCTCCGTTCGAGCACTCGATTTACAGACTGTTTGTTATTCAAATTAGTATCAGTATTATTGTTGTTTTTAATTTAACCGTCGAGCTTATAACAGATCAAACAGCAGTTTAGAGGCTACTTTAGATCTTATAAAAGAACTTTACATTAGATTTAGCTGGACTTTTAGTTTGTTTATTTTTTGTTTGGGGCAGAATGGTGGCGCAGTGTGTAGCACAATCGCCTCACAGCAAGAAGGTCGCTGGTTCGAGCTCCGGCTGGGTCAGTTGGCATTCCTGTGTGGAGTTTGCATGTTCTCCCCGTGTTTGCGTGGGTTTCCTCCGGGTGCTCCGATTTCCACCACAAGTACAAAGACATGAATTGTCCGTAGTGTATGTGTGTGAATGAGTGTGTATAGATGTTTCCCAGAGATGGGTTGCGGCTGGAAGGGCATTTGATGCGTAAACCATATGCTGGATAAGTTGGCGGTTAATTCCGCTGTGGCGACCCCTGATTAATAAAGGAAAGCTGAAGGAAAATGAATGAATAATTAAGTGGATTGAACAAAACAATTAAGTTGTCCCTCAATAAATTCAAGAATTGTGTTGTTTCAGCTCATTTTAAATGGGTAATTTGAGCAAACAATAAATATTTTCGTGTTTTTGAGGGCTGTGGCGACCCCAGATTAATAAAGGGACTAAGCTGAAAAGAAAATGAATTAATTAATTTTTTGTTTGTTTTTGTTGACATTTCTACAACAGTACACGTTTCGTTATACTCAGTTTGAAATGAACATCTTGCCACAAACAGCATGATCTCAAATCCTGATGGCCTCTAACTGTAAGACATTCTGATGCTTTATTTGTTCAACCCTCATAATGCATTCAGGTCCATTTTGGCCTGAAAGAGATATGGGGTGTGTATTCTGGGTGTAGGACCTGGGTGTGTACACTACCTGACAAAAGTCTGGTCATCGATCTCAGTTGTAAGAGCAACAAATAATAACTTGACTTCTAGTTGATCATTTGGAAAAGTGGCAGAAGGTCGATTTTTCTGATGAATCATCTGTTGAACTGCATCCCAATCATCACAAATACTGCAGAAGACTAACTGGAACCAGCATGGACACAAGATTCTCACAGGTATCAGTCAAGTTTGGTGAAGGAAAAATCATGGTTTGGGGTTCATTCAGTATGGGGGCGTGCGAGAGATCTGCAGAGTGGATGGCAGCATCAACAGCCTGAGGTATCAAGACATTTGTGCTGCCCATTACATTACAAACCACAGGAGAGGGCAAGTTCTTCAGCAGGATAGCGCTCCTTCTCATACTTCAGCCTCCACATCAAAGTTCCTGAAAGCAAAGAAGGTCACGGTGCTCCAGGATTGGCCAGCCCAGTCACCAGTCATGAACATTATTGAGCATGTCTGGGGTAAGATGAAGGAGGAGGCATTGAAGATGAATCCAAAGCATCTTGATGAACTCTGGGAGTCCTGCAAGAACGCTTTCTTTGCCATTCCAGATGACTTTATTAATAAGTTATTTGAGTCACTGCAGAGATGTACGGATGCAGTCCTCCAAGCTCATGGGAGTCAGACACAATATTCATTCTTTATCTACTGCAGCATGACTTTATATTATATACTGTATTCTATATTATTCTATAATATTCTATATTATTTCTGTTAAGTGACAAGACTTCTGTCTATAAGCAAAGTCAGACCTTACTGTCCTAATTAAATAATTCAAAATCAAGGCATGTTCATATTTTATTTTGGTAAAATAAGCGTAATCTAGAGGCTTTTGTCTTTCATATAAGTCACTTCTGAAACTAAATGATGACGTGTTGTGTGTTCAGAGATGCTCTTCTCCATACCTCTGTTTGACGAGTGGTTATTTGAGTTACTGTTGCCTTTCTATCAGCTGGAACCAGTCTGGCCATTCTCCTCTAACCACTGGTTTCAACAAGGCATTTGCGCCCAAAGAACTGCCGCTCACTGGATATTTTCTCTTTTTCGGACCATTCTCTGTAAACCCTAGAGATGGTTGTGCGTGAAAATCCCAGTAGATCAGCAGTTTCTGAAATACACACCCAGCCTGTCATGCACCAACAACCATGCCACATTCAAAGTCACTTAAATCACCTTTCTTCCTCATTCTGATGCTCAGTTTGAACTGCAGCAGATCGTCTTGACCATGTCTACATTCCTAAATTGAGTTTAGGCATTGAGTTGCTGCCATGTGATTGGTGGATTAGAAATTTGTGTTAACGAGCAGTTGGACAGGTGTACCTAATAAAGTGGCCGGTGAGTATATATATTCAAACAAGAAAAGGTTATTTATAGTAATATTATTTTATAATACATATGTGCATTTTTGATCAAATAAATGCAGTCTTGAGACTTTAAAAATTTACTAAATGCACATATAAAAAAAATGTACACTTATTTGGAATGAATCAATGATGACATGTGGGCGATGCAGTGGTGCAGTAGCTAGTGCTGTTGCCTCACAGCAAGAAGGTCGCTGGTTCGAGCCTCGGCTGGGTCAGTTGGCATTTCTGTGTGGAGTTTGCATGTTCTCTCTGCGTTTGCGTGGGTTTCCTCCGGGTGCTCTGGTTTTCCCCAGTCCAAAGACGTGCGGTACAGGTGAATTGGGTAGGCTAAATTATCCGTAGTGTACGAGTGTGAATGAGTGTATGAGTGTGTGTGGATGTTTTCTAGAGATGGGTTGCGGCTGGAAGGGCATCCGCTGCGTAAAAACGTGCTGGATAAGTTGGCGGTTCATTCCGCTGTGGCGACCCCAGATTAATAAAGGGACTAAGCCGAAAAGAAAATGAATGAATGAATAATGACATGTAATTTCAGGGGTTAAAGTGAATGGCCATATGCAGTGTACCCTGACTGTTTCTCATTAAAAAGATAAAATGATTAAATAAGAAGAGATGCTGCCTCCAGGTTTAAGGTGAACTGCATAAATAAATGCAGCTGTCCCTCATTTGACACCCTCAGGCCTAAAAAGACGTGGTGTTGCTTTTCACCTGCAGGTGTCCATGAGTCTTTCAGCTCTGAAACCTGCAGACAGAGACCAGATAAGAAACACACGCCGAGGGGGAGCTCATAAAGACGGAGGCACAGAAGGAAAAATACGAGTGACGTGATGAATCAATGCACACAAAACAAAACACGAGACCCTGTCTGGCGCACACACACACAGCTTATGTTTAAACAGAGCACTTTTAATGAATGAGCGCCTATTGAAAGCATGACTGAGTCTGGTTGAATAGCTGTATAAATATATCAGTCTAGCCAGATGAAAATGCGAGTGCTGTTTACATGTATAAAAGTCACAGCCACAGTTTGTGTGTGTTTGGGGTGGTTGCTGGAAGCATACTGTAATGTTGCTAGTTTGGTTAGAGGCATTTTTTGGGTGTTAAGGCTGCACAATGCTGTATAAAATGCAATTATAACTATAAAGTGTAACAATATACAAATGTTGTTGAGCATTGCGGTAATTTCCCTATAGAGAAATTCAGTTGTTTATGCAATGATAATACAAAAATATACAGGTATAATATGATTCATATAACTCAGAGTAATATATATATTTTATGATTAATTCAGGCTTAAAAATGTACACTTTAAAACACTACGAGTGACTGAAAATCTCACCCCTATTGGCTGTTGTCATTTTCATCTCATCTCTACTCTACTTTCAGTTTTCTGCTCTGAGGCTCTAACTTAACCTTTGGGCTGGTCTAGCCAATAGCAGAACAGCACCTATTGCTGGGGATGTGGGTCTAAAGATAGCAAGGCCTCAATTAATTGGTCAAATTTGGAAAAAAAAAATCTATGGATGCAAATTAAAACGGGCTGGCATATACAATTAATTGAATATAACTGAAAAGTTTTGATTTACGGTCCAGTCCTATTGGATGGTCGCTGGAACAATGTTTCTAGCTATTAGGATTGTTACTAAAGCATTGCTTGAATGCTGCTAGGTGAATACTAAGGTTCTTTTGAGATTGTGAGATTGTTTGATTGTCAAGTAATGCTGGATTATTTCAGCCCAGATAAAATATAGACAAACCCAACCACTCTGTTACATTTTTAATTGGTTGGGTCTGTCCATATTTTACCCAAACTTGGGCTGGAATAACCCAGCATTTTCAGTGTAGGTTTTAACATAAGTTACATTTACATTAACATTTGTATTTGGCAGACATTTTTTATCAAAAGTAATTTATATACGTCGACGCCAGTGGTGTAGTGGTTAGTGCGTCGACACATGCACTCCGGTGCTCATGGCAATCCGAGTTTGATTCCCGTATCGTGGTCCTTCCCCTCTCTCTGCTCCCCATGCTTTCCTGTCAATTCTCTACTGTCCTGTCAAATAAAGGTGAAAACCCTGGGGGGAAAAAAAAAAAAAAAAAAAAAAAAAGTAATTTATATTACCTCTTAGGTACATATTTTATTGCTTTTCCTGGGGATCAAACCCACAGCCCTAGCATTGCTAATAGACTACGTTGATTACTGGGGCATTCTGGTGGTTGTTCTAGGGTAGGGATGTCAACATGTCTACAATCAATTGTAGATCGATTAACTGGCCCTTCGCTAAGCCCCTCCCTCCCTAGTTACTGTCAAGCTTCGTGCCTGGCATGTCTATTACAATATGTATGCACCGGTGTCAGACATTGCCAGGGATATAATTAGTCATTTTTGGCGAACAGGTGAGATATCTGAAAAAGCCAGACAAAAAAGGACTGCAGTATGCATTACAGGGGTATATTCACGCAACCGATTAGAAAATAATTTCATCAAACGCAGCTAAAGCCTCGCCGCCTCATCCGCTGACCATTCAACAGCTTAGTTCATGTACAGCAGGAGAGGTGAAATTTAAAAATTATCTAATAATAACTAATTAAACCGAGATTTCTCTTATTTTTTTTTACCAAAAAGCTTGATAGATTAATTGTCGTGCGATGAAATCTAGCGTTACTAACCGACGAGGAAACACGCATGGACAGTGCTTCTACATAATTCATTCATAGAAGGAACACTCCACGTCCTAATTCCATTTCTGTTTAGTTCAGTTATGACTTTAGTCGGATTAAGGCAGGGGTGCTCAACCCTATTCCTGGCGATCGACCTTCCTGCAGTTTTCAGTTGCAGCCCTTATCAAACACCACTGCCTGTAATTATCAAGTGCTCCTCACGTTCTAAATAATTGGTTCAGGTGTGTTTGATCAGGGTTGGAGCTGAAATCAGCTGGAAGGTCGATCGCCAGGAACAGGGTTGAGCACCCCTGGATTAAGGTAATCAAAAAAAAAAAAAAAAAAAAGCTGTTTCGAACTTATGTAGCCCTACAGTTCAAAATTCATGTTTTACTGAATAAACATTTAGTAAACACAGGTACGTCTTATTGAACATCATTTATTTTCATCACTAATTATCATAGTAGAACAGTTTCTCAAGCAGTTTGTGATGCATTTTGGAAATTTGTTTGTGATGCCCCTGGTCTAATGCGCCACCTGGCTTGAGAAACCCGTTCTCAAAGACTTACTTTTAGTCATTATTTGGGTAGCACACATATTCTGAATGCCTTTGGCAGAATTCAAATGAGCCATTTTAATCTAGATTAATTCCAAGATTACATTAAAATTAATCTAGATTAAAAAAAAATTATCTATGCCCACCTATATTTAATATCCAAAATCAGGATCTGCAAACGAAGATTCAAATATTAAAAATATAAAATTTATTTATAAACTAAAAGCTTCTTCATAGTTCATGATTGCTTTCAGAATATCTGACTTAAATATACAGTTTTAACATCTTATCTTGCTTAACAAATTGGTGTGGATTAATAGTTCAGTTCTCTCAGCATCTGTTGGCTGAAAGCTGACTGAATCTTTCTTAATCAGGCAAGACACGATGCTCTTATAAAGACATACTATCACTTCCATCTGACAAAACCACAACTAAACAGCTTGCTGCAACAATGGCAATCACATCTCGCTGTTTGAGCAGGAATGCTGACTCGCATTACACTAATAGATGTTTAGTTAACCCACTTTTATTGGTCCTGACCTTCCTAAGCCCCGCTTAACAATAGGAAACTTTCAGTCATGACCTCAGCAGAGGAAAGATTAAGTCATGACCTCAGCAGAGCAGAGACGGCTGATTGGCTGAAACAGATGTCAAAGCATGAAGTTAAATGTTGGTTGATAATGTTGTTTGTTGTTTTAAGTCATCCAGTGTTGTTTGTTTGTTTATAAGGTTTTAGCATTTTTGTTTTTTAATTTTAGCTATTTTAGTATATCAAGTTGATGACAATGATCCAAATGACAATGATTAATGTTTCCTTGGAAATAGTTATACAATGCAATATAGTAAGTTGTTTTTTTTTTATACATGTGTTTGTGTTTATTTAATATTTAATTTTAATGACTCAGGACACATACTCAAACAATAAATAAATAAACTTCATAAAAAGCTACATTGCAAGTTAAATATAACCACATGTTACTTTAGTTTAACTCTAATGCTACAAAAAAATTATTTAGTTCATAAGTTTTGGTGAAAACGTAAGAAGCATCAAGGGGTGCATCAAAGGCACACATAAGTATGCGTTGTGTCACACCATCTCTAAATACTGTACTTAATTCTAAAAAGCTTTGAGGGATACGGACACCGTCAGCGATGTCAGGCGTTTGTTCTTGTTGCTTATAGAAGGCAAAGTGCGCAGTACGGCGCATGCGGTGAGCGACTCCATCAACACGCATGATCGCATTCATCTAATTTGCTTAAACTAAGCATTCTAAAGTATGGCTATATGTTACAAGCAAGGATTCTGACACACCAACATGCAGCAGATGCTTTACAAAAGTTGCGTGTAAGGGGGGGAAACACGTCAAACTTATGAAATTTGAGGGCTCAAGGAGTCAATGGTGAGGAATGGACTGTCTTTGACAGCTTGTGACATCACTCGGCACTTTCAGTGAGTACGTACATGGACACCAATACTCTGATTTTAATATGATTAAGACAATACTCTGATCAAGAGTCTACCACGTAAACAGTGATTTTTGAGGACCACAGACAAAAACTGCGGAGGACACATTTATAGGCTGGTGACGCAATGACGTTGATGGATCAACTCATGTAAACACCTGAATCATACTATTGTCTTATTCATTCATTCATTCGTTCATTTTCTTTTCGGCTTATTCCCTTTATTAATCCGGGGTCGCCACAGCATTATGAATCGCCAACTTATCCAGCACATTTTTACGCAGTGGATGCCCTTCCAGCTGCAACCCATCTCTGGGAAACATCCACACACAATCATTCACACTCATACACTACGGACAATTTAGCCTACCCAATTCACCTGTACCGCATGTCTTTGGACTGTGGGGGAAACCAGAGCACCCGGAGGAAACCCACACGAACGCAGGAAGAACATGCAAACTCCACACAGAAACGCCAACTGACCCAGCCGAGGCTCGAACCAGCAACCTTCCTGCTGTGAGGCGACAGCACTACCTACGCCACTGCGTCGCCTATTGTCTTATTCAGATTAAGGCAAATCATTAGATCACTGATGTCCATGTAAAAGTAGTCACAAGCCCCAAACCCAGAAAAAAGGTGTTCCCTGATTTTGAAGACAGCCTTTCCACAGGTTAGTAGTAAGCTAATGTAATGTTAATAGCATAATGCAAATCTTGCATTCATGCTAACAAACAAATGATCAAAAGAAATATATTAATGCTATTTAAATATATAAAATATGAATTAATGTTTACTTCAAACTTATTATAAATATATATTTATATTGTTCAATTATAATGATTAAAATATTAATTTTTTAGTCAAATAATTTTGTGGTTTAAAATCAGTTCAGGCACCGGTACAGTTTTAAAAGTGTCGATTTAGCACCGGCATCAAAATAACCCCAAATGATACCCAACCCTAATGCACACATTGCGATATCGATGCTGAAATGATATATTTTGCACCCCTGCTTCAGTATCCATGCCACTGCTCGGTGAACAGTGCTGATAGTAAGAGCCAATCACAGCCATTTCTGTTGAAAAAGTAAACACAACAGCCAATCATAGGCATTTAAGAACTCACTTGACAGAGCTCAAAAAGCAAGCAGGATTATTATATACATTAGTTTATTTGCTATAACTGCTCCTGTTGTCTTCTGTGTCTGTACTGAGTTTTGTTTGATACATTAATTTTCTTTGAGCAGGTCAAATTAAAAGGATCATATATCTGACTGTTCGTATAAAAAGACTTGTATTCTTGTGTTGTGAAGTAAAATTTAAATTTGTGGATGGAAAGCATAGTCAATGCACCTTGATATTGAATTGAACTGAATCAATGACATGATAATTGTAAACGAACCAAACTGTGAGACGAGTGTAGGTTCACAACCCTAGACCACAGTCTATGATACTGACTGGGACAAGCTGTTTATTATGATTTAAACATTCACACTTGAACAATGCATAAAACATTACTATTACTCCTTTTCTAAGCATTTATCTGTGAGCATGCTACTAGACTAGATATACAGACACACACACGTATATACAAATACACTCACAAACTAACACACACAGAGCACTAGAGATGCATTTACCTGTGTGTGGAAAAGAGCAACCCTACGAGTGCCCATTAAAATAAGCTGTAGCATCACTTACACCTGAACACTATAGGACACAACAGTGAAGCTCTCTCTCATCTGTCTCCCTCTCTCTCTCACACATACACATACACATACACACACACACAAACACACACACTTTCACTTGTTGTCCATCCATCCATGCTTCTCAAACACACACCTCACATCGTCTCTCTCTTCATGTTTCAGTCTATTTTAGGCTTTCTACTTGTACGGTTGCTGTCGTCTCTTACTATGTCCATGATTTTCTACATTTACACTTCTGTATTTACTGGATTTGGATGATATGGGTTTGAGTAAAATGTTAATTATTTATTTATTTGCCCAGGAAGTACAGTGGCCCAAAGTGCTCAGATGCACTGCAAATTGTGTTCCGGGTGATTTTTAGAAGTAAAATGTTTCTCTTTGGTGTGTTTTTTTTTTTACTTGCAGCACATTTGAGCTCTTTCTGCCATTATAACACATGGGGCGTTAACGCTTCCCACTGACTTTCAATGGAGTGACAACGAAAAGCACTGATGAACTGAATTATGGGTCCATTTAATTGTGTTGGGTTTGTTGCTCGCTGCAGAAGTTGAAAAACTTTCAACTTTAAGCACCAACGCAGGTGTCAGCCAATCAGATCACTTTATGAAATTACTAGTCTAGTGCAGACGCTAACCAATTATGTTTTTTCAACACTAGAAAACAGTGGCCTGTAGGCTTGGGCAGTAATATGGTAATATGGTATACCGCGGGATCTAAAAAAAGCAACGGTATCAGTTTCAATACTGTTACACCGTCATGAAAAACAATGCACCTATATAGGAGACAAGTATTAAATATTATTTATTTAATGCCTAAAAATGTGTATATGTGATTGTCATCACAGGACAGTGTGGAGGAGAGGGAGAGAGAGGTGAGGTAAGTGACCTGGTCTCGAAAAAGAACAACCTCTGCAGTTTGGCAGTATTTCAGTTTTTAACCAAACGAGAAGGGAGACTTGGTAAATACATACTAGAGGTTAGGCATGGGCCGGTATAATATTCTGACGGTATGATAACCTTGGATAAAAATATCATGGTTTCACGGTATCACGGTATTGTGATTACTGCTCTAAAATATATTCTATTTAAATGTCTGGAAAAAAAAAAAAAAAACGTTTTCCCCTTTGAAAACAAATATTCTTTTTTTTTTGTGAAAGATTCATGATATTTTGGTACAGTAAACACGTCAGGCTATATAATTCAAATGAATCATTGACTTCTGCTGTCTTCATTAGTTTCAAAAACACAGACTTCTTTACAATTTAAAACAGCATCTTTGGATATTTTTTTCGGCTGGAGATATCGTTGTCCTAAAAAACTAAACAAAAAATGTAAATAAAAAAATCTTACACATACCTTAGGGACGGTATTACAGAAAATTTTGGCAGTATTAAAACCTTGACTTTTCCAAACCGCGGTATACCTTGAAAACGGTTATCGTCCCATGCTTACTAGAGGTCTGCATTCCCGTTGCTGTACCGCAGGACACAACCAGATTTCCAGCAGTGCTCCCGAATAAAGCGCGGGAGCGGTCGGTAACTCTGGTGTAATTTGAATCACAATATCAATCCCGAGCAAGCACGCTCGCGCATCAGCGTGGATGTTGTTTATGTTTATATATATATGTGTGTGTGTGTGTGTGTGTGTGTGTGTGTGTGTGTGTGTGTGTGTGTGTGTGTGTGTGTGAGAGAATGAGAGAGAGTGTGATGCTGTGTCGCTTGTTTGGTGCTGTCTAAGTGTGTGTGTGTGTGTGTGTGTGTGTGTGTGTACGTGTTTTTGTGACATATCAGGACACAAATTTGTATAATGACATGGGTATGACACAGGTATTACTAAAAGGAGCTGAAAATGAGGACATTGGTGACGTCCTCACTTCTCAAAAAGCTTCTAAATCACACAGGATGAGTTTTTTCAGGGAGTAAAGCTGTACACTGTCTCATGTGATGGTTGGGTTTAGGGGTAGGGTGGGGTGAGGGCAATATAATATACGGTTTGATCTGTATAAATCAAGCAAACTTACTTTACCTGCACATCAGTGGCAAGCAAGAGGGGGAGTGGCAGACTAAAATGACAGCTGTGAGGTGCGTCAGACAAACTGTGCAAATACTGCAAAAAGACGTTTACTTGCAGAACAACAATATGATGCAGCACAGTGAAAAACTAATGTCTCAGACGTCTATTAGCAATTCCATGCAAATGTAAACCTTGCCACAAAAAAAGGACGTTTACACCAAAATATCAAAACCATTTCTGTTTTTTTTTGTGCAAGCAAGCATTTGACAGTACTGTAAAATACTCAAAAATGTCTCTGTCAATGTTTTCAAACTATTATATTTGATTTACCAAAGTCACACAAGTGCCAATTTCACATCTGTCACATTCAAAAAAAAAAAAAAAAAAAAAGAGCGGTCACACTTTTCCCTTATAAATGTAAAAATGTCAAATATAATAAAATCCGTCATGTTTGGTCTATAGTGAGCAACTTTTATCTTTTTGATTAGCATTATTTATTGTGGGTTGTGCAGTTTAATTCACAGAACTTTTACAAAGTATGTTGTACTGTAAACTTTAGAACTTTTTTGGTCACATCCATAACGCGTGTTTATTTTCCTCATTTGAAATAAAAAACTTGTTTATAGTCTGATATTTTTATGATCCTATAACTCTGTGGTTAGTTGTTTTGCAAAATATAAACAGATGTTTCAATATAATGTTAACATATACATTCTCTGTAAATGTGTTTTTAATTTTTACTGCAAATGTCACATCCATAACGCTGGAACTGCTCCTATCGGCAAAAAGCCATTAATAGACCAAACCACGCGGACTGGAGGATTTTCATGTCCGCTTGCTCCGACGAGTGCTATTGTTAAGGTGCATCAGTGTTTTCAGCGAAAATATGAAGATGTTTTTCAGACTGAAAGAGAAAACTGTGCTGCCTGTTACAGATCCATGTATTAGATTGTTCCTTTTTTCCCCTCTTTATCAGTTTATTTTATGCAGGTTTTAGTAATTTGCTTATCATGTAATATATTATATATTAAAATCAGTATTTTATGCCAGTGGCCAGTCCCCAAGGGCAGAGGGGGCTACTGACCACCTCTGTACACCCTGCTTTCTGGTTTAAAAAAGGTTTTTCTCTCCACACCAGCAGACATTAGCTACGATTCCATCCACCTAAAAAAAAAAAAAAAAAAAAAAAAAAAAAAAAAAAAGAAGAAGTAGAGGAAAAAAAGAAGAAAAAAAAAAAAACAGTTGATGGAAATGCCAAGATGCCCATAAATGTTGAAAATGTGCATAAAAAGTTTATCCTACTCAGTTATGTGCATTTTTTTTTCAATAAGAAAAAATGCACATAAACTGCGATGAAAACCACACAAATTCCAGTATGCACATTTAAAAAAAAAAAAAAAAAAAAAAGGTCATGTGATTTTGTTATAAGAGTTTATATGATGATAAAAATGTGTGTGAATGGACAAACCAGACGGCTGAGCACATTGTAAAACATCTGAAATGTTGTTATGTTGTTTTGGTCATACTAAAAGGCCTTAACCGTTTCAATATTAGTGTTATTATATTATTAAGGACCTCCAGAATCAAGAGTGTCTGTGATCCGAGTCTGATGCCTTCAAACGCCACCACACGTTCACTGCGTGTCAGGATTGCTTTCTGAGGCACAAGTCATTTATTAAACGAAGAAAAGATTCACGCAGCTTCTACTACTGCAGTAAATTCTGCTTTTACTGCTGATATTTGGCGCCAGAAAATCAGGAAGTGACGATTTTTATTCTCTTTAACTCGTTGGATAGAAACGCTGCTTTATTGGCTGTATTGGATGGAAACATAGCTACTGTAAATGTGCTAAGACCTCAGCTTATGCCAGAAAACAGAAATTCTGATATTTCTTTTTAAAATGTCAAATCCCAGCACAAAGTTTAAATTTGTTTATATTAAAGATTCTTCTTTAGTTTGTATTATTCACGTTTTATATGGATTTTGTTTTTAAAATTGCAATTTATAGTAGATAAGCAAAAAAAAAAAAAAAATGCAGCATTTGAGAAAAAAATTTAAGGGTTCTTGTTCACCTTAATTTTGTCTCAAATAATTTTGTTAAAATTATAAAATTGTGAATCGTAAGATTAGTATCACGAATTGCATCGCATCATTAGTCAGGTGAATCATTACATCCCCACTACATACACTACAAAAGTCAAGTGATTTACTAAAGAAACTACACTGAAAACTAAAATGATGTAAAAACTATTTTCAATTAGAAACTGCTTGCAAATTTTACAAGTAATTCCAATGAAACTCCAGGTAACAATCAATTTTTAGAGCATGCTTAAAAAATGTATACCATTTCTGCTGGTGCCATTTAACCACTCACAAACAGCTCTGAGATCAGTATGAACAAAAACGATGACTTTCTAAAATGATAACTCTCTACTCACTAGGGCTGTGTCCGAAACGGCATACCTCCATACTTCGTAGTACGCTAAAATCAGTATGCGAGCAGAGTAGTATGTACGAATTCATAAAATTTGAAAATCAGTATGAGAGAAGTTCCCGGATGACTGACTTCTTCCGGCGAGATTCTGAAGTGCGCATCCCATGCACGCTGCGCTATCCCATGATGCCCACGAGAGAATTCATGAATGGGAGTAAAGCGACGCAACTGACGCAGGTAGGTCACTTGACCATGACAAAATGGCGGATGTAGTACATCCGAATTCCATTCATACTGCTCACATTCATACTGTATAGAACATACTTTTCTAACAGCAGAGTAGTACATTTAAATTCAAATGCAGTACCCACTGAGTAGTAGGCGATTTCGGATGCAGCCATGGTCTGTAAAACACAGGTTGTGTGCCGATTACTCAGCCAGTCTTTTACCATGATAAAAAGTTGTTGCAAAAAAAAAAAAAAAAAGAGCTTTTACCAGTTGCATCCAAAGAAGTGCTCCCCTAATTAAGGCAGCACACATCTTGAGATATTGATTTTCAAAAAGACGATTTTGCAATGGGGACAGTGTGTTAATGGCATGCAGGACCCAACGCCATGCATGCGAGAGGACACACAACTCCATTACAGGAGGAACGGGTGACATGCTTTTACTTATCACTAGTATTAGTAACGATCCACTGAGGGGCATAAAAAGCTTTAGGCAAGAGAAAATATAAGGGATTGAACGCTGCCGGCATCATGACCGGAAACCAACACAATCGCCAGAAAATGAACCATTGAAAGCCACAGATTGAAGGTAAATTCAAAAGACTTCTGATCAATACCAAATTATTTCCGATCTCCATGAAAGCAAGCAGTATTCTGTGTTGCAAAATAAAAATTTTGAATGGTAGAGCTATTTTTTTTAAATATTAACTCAAGTATTAGATCAAATAAATGAATACATATTAATGAATATTAAAAGGATGGATAAATAGTGAATTGATGTTTGGCACACTTTACACCTGCCACTGCCCGCCTAATATACTGAACGTGTTCCAAAACCTGAAATATTGCTATGGCTTTTATTGTTTTTTTCTGTATGTAAAGTGGTTTTGACAATCTAAACTGTAAACAAAGAGCTATAGAAATCAAGCTGACAGAACAATGGCAACATTTTCTAAAATATATAGGTTACCAATGTATTTGGCAAAAACAATCAGATTTAACACTTTTCTGCATAAATATTAATACATTTATGATGCATCACAAACAGTTTCAGAATACGCACGTCATGATTTTGCCAGGTACGATGCGATGATCCTGGATTAACATGCATGTTGATCCTGGAACATAATTTTTGTTGGAAAATGTAATCCATACCTATTCCCTACCAATAAACACAACCATAACTATAAATTATTCCCAAAATCAGATTAATAGTAAGATAACAATCATGTAGAAGTGCATAAACCTAACCGTAAGTCTAAATTTAACAAACTGTAAAGATTAAGGATGCTCCGATCAGGATTTTTGCAGCTGATACAGAGTACCGATTCCTTGTCATGGTGATCGGCCTGCTATGGAGTACCGATTGTAATGCTTGATAACTTCAAGCTTTATAACGCATAAAGTACATTTTCCCTCCAAGCATAATACTTAAGTGGAAATCTCTCCTTACCCAAGAGAATAATTTAGGGATGCTGCATATAATCTTTTAAACACCTTATCACCATTATAAATAAGTATTTATTATAAGAATATTATAATTATAATATAATAATATAATTATAATCAGGGTTTGACTTTAACTTTTTTGATCACCAGCCACTGTGCTAGTAGATTTCCAACATTACTAGCCACTCGCCATTTTCACTAGCCACACTTTTGTTGTTGAGAAAAATATATTTTATATGCATAAATTTGACTTTGGCATGCTAAAATTACTTGATTTAAACTTTGTGTTTTGTCCACATGCCTCCTCATTCATTTAACTTTGTGTATGAACTTGCTTAATGTGCATGAGCAAATGGGTTGTGGTTTCATAGTGTCGCATTGCAATTTGTTTATGCAGGACTTTTCAGGGCTCAACACTAAGGATTTAACAAATTTTTCTCGGACCACAGCAAAAATAAATAAATAATTATTTCTTAGCCACAAATGTTAAATAACATGTCAAAACATGCAAAATATAGCTGTATACATGCTCTTTTTATTCAACAAAACCTTTCTTAAGAAAACAATTACATTTAAAAAAATAATTATTGGCGTGTAGCCTATCTAAAACTATGCACAGTAGCCTAGTCCGTTCAGGCTAAAGGTCTCTCAGATCACTAGTTAACTACACATACATGGGGAGTTAATCTCCTATTAAAGCAATGTTATTGTAAAAATGATAATTAAACCATTAACAAAAATAACCGTAAGCAAAAGAAAGCAGGTGGAAAACATACCGTGTGTGACAATGAAATGATCACGCGCACATGAGTAACATTGGGCCCATAATATGTTCTGTTCAAAAAATAGTTAAAACAAAACCGGCCGCTTACAAAGACATATTTTAAAAAACATCTGGAGCTTTTGGAAGCAGCAGGATTGTGGGTGCACGAGCATCACTTTTTGTCCAGTCGATTTCAAAGAGAACCGATCTCAGCAGTTGCGTTTCCAGAATCCAGGCACGGTTGCTTCGCGCCAGGAAACAGGAGCGCGCTTGCTTTTTAAACAGTCACCTGTGCACGCACATCACCTGTGATCATCCTCTCATTCGGTATTCACCTGCTTTCTTTTGCTCGCACGAACGTTCTTTTTGTCGGCCATGCTGCTGCTCGATTCTAAGATGACATTTGCGAGGATCTAAGATGGCGGCTTAGAGAACGGTCACGTTAATCAGACGGTGCATGCTTTGAGATTTAATTATCATTATTTTTGACGGAGGAGCTCATTATCCTCTGTGTTACTTGCAGCACACTTTGCTATGAGTTTAGACGCATACTTTTTGAAGCAATCGATCGCCATGCCTCAACGGAACACAAAAAAATCCAGCAAAACAGAGACAGAAAGTAACCGTCAGAATGATGATAATGCTACTATGACCTCGGATGCTATCACCGGTGTCCCTGAACCTGGCACGCGGCAGGTTATTACGGAAATCACAGAAAACATCTCCAAAATAATCGATGAAAAGTTGAGTCCACTCTCTCAACTATTGCAACAACAGAGCGAAAAACTTGATGACCACGAAAAACGAATCGCCGAAACTGAAAGCCGAATTTCCGCCGTGGAAGATGCTGCAGCCCCAGTCGATGGTAAATTACAGGCGTTAGAGAGGCGAATTCTGGAATTAACTGAACATTTGGACGATTTGGAAAATAGAGGAAGAAGGAAGAACATACGTATTGTTGGACTTCCCGAGAATGTAGAAGGTGATCATCCTCTCAAGTTTTTTGAATCCTGGCTACCAAGCTCTCTGGGCATTCAAACAAAATCCGACCGTATGAAGATCGAAAGAGCCCACCGCGTTCCAAGCAGAGCTTTCAAGACAGCATCTCCGTATCCAAGGGCTGTTATAGTGAGATTCCATAACTACGTGGACAAGGAACGGGTCATCACAGCAGCGAGGGAGTTAGGTAGCGGAGACCAGGCTTTGATGTTTGGAAATGCTAAAGTGAAGATTTTTCAAGATTTTTCTGCTGTGGTTTTGCGTAAACGGAAGCAGTTTGACGAGGTCAAGAAGCGTTTGAGGACGGCCGGCGCTACTTATGCTCAACTTTATCCTGCATCTCTCAAAGTTACACACCGGGGAATTACTAAAGTATTCCAGGATCCAGCTGAAGTGGACAAGTTTTTATCGTCACTGGAATGAATATCCCCATATGTTTGACGACGATCTTGTTTCTATGCGTTTAGCTCCTTTCTATTGCCATGGCGACAACAAATGCCATGTGTGCGTATGCTGGTAGATTCTATTTTATTTCGCGTCTCTGACTGGGTCTGTTGTATATTAAGCCCTCTGTCATTTGAACATTCCTTACGTGTTAAAGGTGCACATGTCTGCCAGCGTTACAGGTGAAGTAATTTTCTTTTGTCGTTCCGGATCTCTCTTACACTGAACTGCGTTTATTTTAACCATTTCAGGGTAATGACCTATTTGAGTTTGAATACAGTTTACACTGTTCATTGTATTATAGTTATATGTTCCTTTAATTCCTTTGGTTTTTGTACTACTCAGCTCACCACTGATATTAATAAGGGTCTGTATTCTTTCTTATGGGAAATCTCTTTGGTCGGATTTTGCCTTTATTTCTTTCATCTTATACATGTCAGTTAGTATGCTTAGGATTTGCTCATGGAACGTTAATGGGATACATACACCTGTGAAGAGGAAGTCAGTACTCACATTTCTTAAGAAGGAGAACGTTGATATAGCGCTCCTTCAAGAAACTCACCTTGATGATAAAGAACACCTTAAGTTGCAACAGTTGGGTTTTAGTCAAGTTTTTTTTTCCTCATTTACATCAAGGAGCCGAGGAGTGGCCATACTATTCAAAAAGTCTTTACCATTTAGATTAGTAAATTGTATTAAGGATAAAAGTGGACGTTATTTGATTGTGAGGGGTATGTTGCAAGGGGAAGAAATTGCTATTATGAATGTATATTTTCCCCCTGGTCATCAATGTGATTTTCTAACAAGTGCATTTGGTAAATTACTGGAATGCAACACCACTCATTCTGTTGTGGGAGGAGACTTTAATTGTCAGTTAAACCCACTTATGGACAAATTTCCTTCAGGCTTAGCTCCCTCATCTCAGGCCAAATTCATTAATTCCTTATGTGAAGACTTAGACTATGTGGATGTGTGGCGGGCACAGCATCCCGCTGATAAAGAATTTACTTTCTACTCAAAACAACATAGTAGCCACACAAGAATAGATTATTTTCTTGTTCCTAAACGGCTACTTCAATTTATAGATAACAGCAGCATTGGTAATATTATAATATCAGATCATGCTGCTGTTTTCCTACAATTAAGATTAAAGAGCTCTATAAATCAAACTAGGTATTGGAGATTTAACCCTTTAATTCTCAAAGATAGTGAATTTTGCTCTTATTTTATGTCAGAATTCCAGTCATTTTTTACTATAAACTCTTCTTCTACAAAAGATAAATCTCTGCTATGGGAAACGATTAAGGCTTTTTCAAGGGGCCTTATAATTTCTTATACAGCTAGCAAGAGGCGAAGGTAAACAGAACAAAAGGACATTCTAGATGCAAAACTTAGGCGGGCAGAGGGGGATTATGTTCAGAATCCTAGACCAAATAAATTAAAAGAAATTACTGCCTTACGCTCTGCTTTAGAGTCATTGCATATACGATCTGCTGAGAGGAAAGTTAGATTTGCTAAGCAAAGGTTCTATGAACATGGTGATAAGCCAGGGAAATACCTGGCTTATCTTACTAAGAAAAAAGCAGACTCTCAAGTGATATCTTCTGTCAAGGATGATCGGGGGCAAGCATCCTCTGATGTTACACTAATCAATAATACATTTGTTAACTTTTTTAAAACCCTGTATAAATCAGAGTCTCCGTGTAACTCATTAGAACTTATGGATGTGTTTTTTTCTAAAATTAAATTACCCTCTATAGCTGAGCATCAGAAACTTGCCCTTGATAGTCCTATTTTAAGGGAGGAGGTATTAACAGCAATCAGGAACCTACAGAATGGGAAAGCTCCTGGTCCAGACGGACTGAGTAAGGAATTTTACACAGAGTTTCAGAACATTTTAGTGGATCCTCTTGTAGAAATGTTCAATCATTCCTTAGAGAATGGTATTCTCCCCCCCTCCTTACGGGAAGCTAATATCTCTCTGTTACTTAAAAAGGGGAAACAACCAGAGGACTGTGCCTCTTATAGGCCAATATCCTTATTAAATTGTGATTTAAAAATTCTTGCTAAAATCCTCGCTACAAGGCTTGAAGTTTTACTACCTCAACTTATAAAAGAAGATCAAACAGGTTTCATTAAGGGACGTAGCGCTGGTAACAGTATTCGCAGATTATTAAATATTATTGAACTTTCACATCAGCAGAAGATGGACAGTCTTGTTATTTCAATGGACGCAGAAAAAGCATTTGACCGAGTGGAGTGGCCTTATTTGTTCCACACACTATCTAAATTCGGTCTGGGTAATAACTTCATTAGTTGGGTCAAATTGTTATATACTAGCCCTCTTGCTGCAGTAATAACCAATGGTCTGCGTTCTTCTTGTTTTGAGGTCAGTAGGGGAACTCGACAAGGCTGCCCATTGTCACCGCTTCTTTTTGCTTTAGTAATAGAACCTCTTGCTGAATCAATTAGGTCAGATTTAGGCATATATGGCTTAACTATAGCTGATAACCAGCATAAGATTAATCTCTATGCTGATGATGTTCTTGTTTTCTTATCAAAACCAGAAATATCTATAATCAATCTCATTGATGTTATTAAAGATTTTAGTGCCTTCTCAGGTTACAGGATTAATTTTAGTAAATCTGAGGCGATGCCTTTAGGTAGTCTACAAACTGTCCCGTCAAGTTCAATTTCTTTTCCATTTAAGTGGTCCCCACTAGGCTTTGTGTATCTAGGAATACATATAACCCCTAAATTTGACCAGATGTTTAAATCAAATTTTACCCCTCTTTTTAATCGGATTAAACTTGATCTAAAGAGATGGAATACTCTTCCTATATCCTGGCTGGGACGCATTGCTCTTTTAAAAATGAACATTCTACCAAGATTGTTATATCCGATTCAGATGATCCCAGTACTTTTTTTGCAGAAAACCTTTAAAGATCTAGACAGATGTTTTAATTCTTTTATATGGGCTGGTAAAAGACCTCGCATTAGGTTTAATACATTGCGTCTACCAGAGGATATGGGTGGTCTTGGTCTTCCGGACATTAGAAGATATCAATTGGGTGCCCATTTACGTTACATAAATACTTGGATCTCAGAAGACTCAGCCTCATTGTGGCTGGATATAGAGTCTTCTCAATCACAGCTTCCCCTTCGCAATTTGCTCTTTCTCAAAAGAATGAAGACTGTTAGAGTAGCTTCCACAAACCCTATAACTTTAAATTCTGTGAAGGCTTGGCATTCGGTTAGACGACTTGATGGTAAATCATGTTTAACATCAGTTTATACTCCAATTTGTAATAATCTAGATTTTCCCCCAGGTATTAGTGATTCACGTTTTCAACAGTGGGATCATAAGGGACTTTCTAAACTAAAAGATTTTTTTGATAATAATGTTCTCATGTCTTTTAGTCAGATTTCACAGAAATATTCTCTTGATGGACGAGACTTTTTCCGCTACTTACAAATAAGAAATTATATTCAAAAAGATACAACACTTCTTACTAATTCAAGTTCTTCAGAAATTGAAAAGCAGCTATTTGAGTTGCACTCGATTAAATCTATAAGTTCATTTTATAGTCTGTTATCGGAGTATGCAAATACAACTACTCATTCTCTTAAAATAATCTGGGAAAGAGAACTTAATATTCAAGTAGCAGATGAAGATTGGAATATGGTTTGGAAAAATGCTAAGAATTTGAGCATATGTAATAAAGTAAGAGCAATCCAACTTAAGATTCTTCATAGAGCTCATATTTCTCCTTTCCAGCGTAGTAAATTTAGAGCTGATTTCTCTCCACTCTGTCCCAAGTGCAAGACAGAAATAGGTGACCTTACCCACTGTTTCTGGTTTTGTAACAAAATTCAGAGGTTCTGGTTGAGGGTTTCCGAAGAAGTGAGTAAAGTTTTGGGTGTTTCTGTGGTTCCAGATCCAGCATCTTATCTGTTAGGAATGTCCCCTCCTGTAAGTCTTGATAAGTACAAAATGAGGCTTTTCAATTTTCTTATTTTTAATGCAAGAAAATGTATACTTTTACAATGGATCTCAGATAAGGCTCCCTCTGTTAGGATGTGGCACAGAACTATTCTTGAATACGTGTCGTTAGATTATCTGACCTGTATTGTACATGATAAAAGTGGAGTTTTTCATAAAATCTGGGAACCTTACCTGGCATATACTGATTTTGATACTGCTTCTATCCTGGCAAGAGGATTTATTTAAGAATGTTATGGTTGTTTTTATTGATTGTTTCACACTTACTATTAATACTTCAATATTCTTTTAATTTTCCAGACCTATTGAACTCCCATGTATGTATATGTGCACCTGTAAAGCCCTATTTGTGTACGTGAGCTGAACTGTACCTTTTTGTTGTTTTATTATTATTATTTTATTTTTTTTCCTTTTTTTTTCATTTGTTTAACTGCTGTTGTCATTGTATCATCAGTATTTTGTAAGGATGTTATTTTATTTATTTATTATTATTTGTTTGTGTGTATATATATATATAAAGCAAAAACTTAATAAACATATATATAAAAAAAAAAAGATGACATTTGCACGCATATTGGGCCATCTTTATTGTCAAACCCTGCTTTTAAGAAAACTATCATTTAAAAATGATCCTCAATCAGCCAAAGTGGCTAGTGAGAGTGTCTGTCTTACCCGCCACAGCTAAAATCTACCAGCATTTGGCGGGTGCTAATGTAAAGCAGTGATTATAATATCATAATATAATTATAGACTAACATTGCAATTTGGAAATGAAAAAATTATTAAACATGCCTCAATCAAGAAAAAGTTTGGAGCGCATATTTATTGCACAAGAAGTTAAAATGCACACCTATAAATCCATTACTTCTTTACTAAAAGGAAGTAGGTCTATAAATGACTGTTTATTGTAATAAGTAAATTATAAGAAGTTATATTATTAAATATTCATGTTAAAAAAATATTTTTACATTATTTTATTTATCTATTAATTCCAGCCAGGTTTTAGTGAACTTGCAATATTGTCAAAAACACAGAACTTTCTGTTCTTATATGTAAAAACGCCTAAATACATGCAAGGTCGTTAGTAAAGATATATTAGTATAGTCACTATAGTCATAGTAAAGATTTCCCTTAATTCTGATTGGCTGATTGGAATGTTATTCCAGGATCAACATAGATGTTAATCCAGTAATATACTTGGTGAAATCAGGCTGGTGTTCAGAATATACATTGATTTATTCAAAGTATTTTTAATATGATGCTTTTCTTGGGAAAACTCAGTGCAGTCTACCTTTTTATTTTCTTTAAGGGCTTTTGATGGATTTGAATAGTTACTATGTGGTCGCTATGGTCTTCTTAGTGGCCACTAGGTGGTACTTTATTGATTGAAGTTTAATATTTTCTATTTGGGTCTGATCAAATTTATTTAGAAAAATAAAAATAAAAACAGTCATTTAAAACTTTGGCCAAAATAATTGCTTGTTTGTTTTCGTGCTGCAACTAAACCATCAGAGTTATGAAAATCAAGGATTGTATATAAGAATGTATAAGAATATAATGGCAACACAGTGGCTCAGTGGTTAGCACTGTCACCTCACAGCAAGGTGGTCACTGGTTCGAGCCTCGGCTGTGTAAGTTGGCATTTCTGTGTGGAGTTTGCATGTTCTCCCCGTGTTCGCATGACTTTCCTCCGGGTGCTCTGGTTTCCCCCACAGTCCAAACACATGTGGTACAGGTGAATTGAATAAACTAAACTGGCAGTAATGTATGTGTGTGAATAAGTGTGTATGGATGTTTCCCAGTACTGGGTTGCTGCTGGAAGGGCATCCGCTGTGTAAAACATATGCTGGATAAGTTGGTTCATTCCGCTGTGCCAACTCCTGATAAATAAAGGGGCTAAGCTGAAGGAAAATGAACAAATAATAAGAAGAATATCCTTTTTTAATTCTATGAAAATTAAAACCTCTTAATTACAACAGTTTCATTTTAATTATAGGAAGAAATGTCATGAGTAGTTTATTAAATAAAACAAATTATGTTTCACTTAAACACGTATGACTCTGGCCCATAAAACCAGCCTAAAGGGACAATTTTTTGGAAATTGAGGTGCAATCTTAATCTGAAAGCTAAATAAATATGCTTCCAATTAGGGCTGTGCGATTTGAGGAAAATATCTAATTGCGACTTTAAAAGATATTGTGATTTCGATTTGCGATTTAATTTTGTAGTCAAGCTTCAGCTTAATATTCTGTATCATAGCTTCTTACTGTTAAAATGCAGTGAGTGTTAGGTTAAAAAAAGGAACTGTAAAGATATTAACTAGCTCAAACTTCTATTCAAATTAGTTTATAAATATTCAGAAATTACACACTATTATTATTATTTTTTTTTTTTGAGCAAACAGTAGTGAGTTATGGCGTTAGTTATCTCCTGGTGCCTTAGTGATGTTTTTTCATATGGTGTAACAGCTGCAAACAACTCTGAAATTGTACTTCGCTGTTGCTAGCTACTAGATTGAGTGTCACTGGCAATACTTTTAGTTAACTTTTTAGCAAGACACTCCTTATATAGCCGCCTGTGGTGCTTTTTTTAGGTGCTGGTTGTTGCATTTCCTCATGCTGTGGCAACAATTCTGCGACAGCTCTTACAAATGACCTGTTTTTATTCGTTGTCTGTGACTTTAAAACCAAAATATTCCCTTTTAACAGATGTGCTGTTTTTCTTTGATATGAATTAGTCTATTAATGCTTCTGAAGCGGCAGATGCCATTATTCTACTCTACTCGTCATTTGTTTGTTTGTTTTATTGTGTGCTTTCCGCATAGTTTGGTCGTGCAATTCTGATTGGGCAGAACAAAAGTGTGCTCACTCAAATGGATAGTAAATATATTCATTTAAGTAGTTTCTTAATTGTTTTCTATACATTTAGTTTATTTATAAAATGTCATCTTTAATTTTATGCAAACCATTGGAAGTTAAATTATGCAGGACTTACACCGGGATATATTTGAAGTCAGAATTATTAGCCCCCCCTTTTATTATTATTATTATTTTTTTTTATATTTCCCAAATGATGTTTAACAGAGCAAGGAAATTTTCACAGTATGTTTGATAATATTTTTTCTTCTGGGGAAAGTCTTATTTGTTCTATTTTGGCTAGAATAAAAGCATTTTTTTAATTTTCAAGAACCATTTTAAGGGTCAAAATTATTAGCCACTTTAAGCTATTTTTTTTTTCTGATAGTCTACAGAACAAACCATCGTTATACAATAACTTTCCTAATTACCCTAACCTGCCTAGTTAACCTAATTAACCTAGTTAAGCCTTTAAATGTCACTTTAAGCTGTATAGAAGCGTCTTAAAAAAATATAGTAAAATATTATGTACTGTCAGTTTAAGTTTAATATTTTTCTATTTGTTGTTGTGGCCAAACTAATAATAGACAATATGGAGAAAAAAAAGATTCACATTTACCATTAAAAGGTCTGATCCCATCACTATAACCCTACACACTGAAAAAAAATGATTCATTGGGTTTACTAAATTTAAGTGGTTGCAAACTATTTAAATAGGCTGAATTTAAATCAACAAAATAAAGTTGAACATTTAATTTATTTGTTTAAATTCAGCCCATATAAGTTGTTTGCAACCACTTGTCTTAATTTAGTAAAACCAATGAACAATTTTTTTCAGTGTATGAGAAACCTCAATTTAAATGCTAATTAAATGTTTTTTTTTTTGTTTTTTTTAAATAAGACAAGATGTAAAGTGCAGCGACACATCATTAAACAGAAAAGTGTGTTTTTTTAACATGCGTCTCTCCCACAGCTGGCTCCTTTCAGTGGTGTTTTTTGGGACGAGCTCAAGCGCTCCCCCCTCAGCACCTGCCCTCCATTACTGTCCGTCTTCAAACATATGTTTTCAGATGCAGGCCTGCGACACACAATGACCCCAGCACACAGGGGTGAGGGTATCTATCTCTAATGAGCCCAGTGTCTTGTTCGGGGGGCAGAACGTGGTTTGTGGAAGAAGGCCAACAGGAAACGCACTAAAGCTGGGCTAAATGGAAATCCCTCGAGTCGGAGGGTACAAAGACTCCTCTTCGGGTGCCTTTGCGCTTTTGTTTGGGTTTGTTTGCTCTGTCTGCTGGCCGGGAGTGTTGGTGGTCCGCCCTGTCACGGCCCCCCGGGGACAGTTTTACACTCGCACACACGGCTCTGAGGGATCTATTGTGATAAATGAGAGGGCAAACACTCAGCGGCTGCTCGGCACCACACATCCGCAGGTATTCGGGTTTAATTTAGGGGGAGAGAGATGTGCGTTCATGAAAAGCTGTGTGTGTGTGCTAGGGCTGAACAATATATCATTTGAGCATCCATATCACAATGTGTGTATTTAAATTAGTCACATCACAGAATTCGATTACTTAAAGATTAAAAGTTATTATTATTATTGTTTTATTATTATTCAGACAATAATGACCATGCTATTTTACATTTGATTATGCAATATCTGCGTTTGAATACTTTTTGCCTCCCCAAAAAACCATAAAGCACTAGTGGTGAACCACAAATCTCACGGCTTGGAACACATTATGATTTTTTTTGTCACGGATCGGACCATTTTTCGGATCAGCCAAAAAGGGGAGGAGACAAATGTAATTTGCTTTCCATTTATTACAAAAACAGTACTGCAAGACACTTTTGGTTTTAGCAAACAGAACCTAGAACCTGTAATCTTATTAAAAATAAAACAAAGAAATAATTAGCTGAATAAAATAAACTGTAAAATATTCAGTGCTGTGAAAAATTCACTGTTACTCCTACTGTTGCTGATAACACTAAATGTGGAAATCTAACATTGTAATTTCCACAACCCTTATTGTTTTTATTATTTTGAATAAATGATTCAGATATTCACTCATAAAACTTCATGTTTCATTGCTAGATGAATGAATTTTGAAAAATTATTCAGTGGCATATTTTTGATGGCCACCTATTGGTTAAATAATGTAACTGCTGCCTACAATTTTCATTTTTGTGCGTTAATTTAAATCAGGGGTGCTCAACCCTATTCCTGGCGATCGACCTTCCTGCAGTTTTCAGTTGCAGCCCTTATCAAACACACCTGCCTGTAATTATCAAGTGCTCCTCACGTTCTAAATAATTGGTTCAGGTGTGTTTGATCAGGGTTGGAGCTGAAATCAGCTGGAAGGTCGATCGCCAGGAACAGGGTTGAGCACCCCTGATTTAAATGCATATGACGGAGATTTTAACCTTTACCATAAACATCAGTGGTTTAAATCTAAACTATAAACTGTTATCCCAGTACCTCTGTGTTATTTGACTGTTTGTAACTTCATAACTAACTCAAAAGACTAAAGACTGAATCTCTTTCTTGATTTTTCAAACGCAGATTTGAATGCAGCGATTCGAAGGATTAATAAACATATGCAAATCACTATCATTTATAATTTGTTGCGTGTGTGTTGAGATCCCGATATTTTTATTAATAATCGTGCAGCTTACACTGAATGCATTAATGACAGAAAACACCTTAAATAACCTAAAAAAAAAACACGACATCCCGAATAACCTACCACAACTTCTTCCGTCATCATTATATTTTACAGGAAAGCCTAAATGCTTTTCATGATCCGTTACACCCCTATACTGCATTTCGTTTCCTTGTACTTGTACATGTGTAATGACAATAAAGTTGAATCTAATCTAATCTAATCTATAACGCACTGTAACTTATTTTTGCTCTGTCGTATTTATATATGCTTGTAATTTTTTATATTTTTATGCACGACTTTTAATATTATAAATACAACTATGCAGTTTAACAAAATGACATTTTACTAGTTTGAAATTATATTGTTACATATAACATATGCAGGGCAGCAGTGGCACAGTGGGTAGCGCTCTCGCCTCATAACAAGGTAGCTGGGTTGAGCCCCGGCTGGGTCATTTCTGTGTGAAGTTTGCATGTTCTCCCCATGTTGGTGTGTGTTTCATCTCCGGTTTCCCCCACAGTCCAAATATATGCGCTATAGATTAATTGGGTAGCATAAATTGTCCAAAGTGTGTGTGTATGTCCTGGTTCTTCAGGTTGGAATTTAAGCATTGAGCTAACGACCCACCTAAAAATAAAAATAAAAAAATAGATGTTACGAAACTTCAATTGCGAGCGAGTGAGAGAGAGATTAAAGGGTCACGAAACACCAAAACACATTTCTTTAGCTGTTGACAGTCCTATCTGTGTCCCACGCTGCTATAAACACTATTAGGACACATATATTGCACTAAAAAGTTAAAATTGGTTGTTTTTGCGTTATTTTGAGCAAATTCGTTCTTCCGGTTTGAAACAAATTTTTGAAGCTACGTCACGGCCATGAGATACTTGCGTGTAAATCCAGCGTGGAAAGTGGCTGTCTATACCTGCGAGAACATTGTGACAGCTCTGAGGGTGCTGCATTAATTCATGAGGAAGACTTTGTTCAAACCAATCAGCGCGCTCTATTGTGTATGATGTGCAACTTCATTAATATGCATGATAGCTTTGGAGACTACAGAGAGACTTCGGAGAGGTTTTACCTGTTACAGACGGCAGAGATACGCTACGTTGTGTTGCCAAAACAAGTGAAAGAACAAGAATTTGGAGACATGGGTCATCAGACAAAGGTTTTGTTTGCATTTTCCCGCTGTGAGAGCGCTGCTGGAATTACAGTGCATGCGACATGCGACAGAATGCGTTTGTAAGGAACATTTTTTACCCGAGAACTTTTCGCATCTGGAAATGATCAAATCCAGATTTGCTGCTCCTCTCTTTTTAAAAAAGACTCAGCTCCAGTGTGATTTTCCTGTCGCTACATATTTGGTAAGTGTGTGCGATCAGTGCCCTTTGTTTGTTCATTCAGATAACAAAGTCACTTCATATCGTCAGCAGTGCTCTTTCAGTTTTTAAAGACATACCTTAGTCAAAATGATTTAGTTACTAAGTTTACAGTATGTTAATATCACTGCAATATTATAGTACAATATTATAGACTGAAAGATCTGCTGTAAATGCTGCTCCCCAAATGTAAACATGTAAACACAGCAATCAAATATTGACCGTAGTGTAGAATTTTCGCTGCATTTTGAGACAAGATAGTCTATACACGCACACAGCTTTTTGACGCTACCTACCGAGTGCATAAGTTACCGAGAAATGCGGAGGATTTTTTTTCTCCTATTCGCTGTGCGGTATCAAACATACCATTAAAACTCAACTCTTCCAGCAGTTCCTCGCTTTCAATATCTCGTTTGTCACGGGGGACATGCAGGAAATGTTCCTGAATGAAAAGTGAAAGTGCCAAACTGCAGTTAAAGTCGACAAATTAATAATTTGGCAAGTAATTCGATTACTGATGTCCATGTAAACACAGTCACTGTCTTTCTCCCCTGCGTCTGTGTTTGTTTTGCAAATCCTTCCCTCTCCAAGGGATATTATGATCTTAACCTAGTTGCTATAGAGCAATAAAATACAGTCAAACTATATTCGCTATTAAAAAGACTGACATACAAAATGGAATCAAAAGAAAACTTAAGAAAAAGAGTAACAATGCATACATTTTATGCATTTAAATATATGAAGCTCACATAGTGACATAGTCAAGGTCATCTTTTGCTCAGAAAATAATGCAACATCATACCAAGAAGGATTTATCTAATGCCAAGACACACATCTATTGTTTTCACAATAAATAAAGATGGGTCAAAGGGGGTTTAAAGCATAAAATCAAATAAAATCTTTAAAATAAGCAAAAATTATGACTATTAAATTTTAGTTTTTATGATGATGTACAAAAGACTAAATGTAAAGTCAGTCAGTATACTGTTCTGTCACTATAACAGTAGTTTATATATCCCTTTTTTAAATATATAACATATATAACATTGTTATTGTCTTAACAAAAAAAACTGACCCAGATCAATAGACGATTTTTATTTATTTTACGTCAAAATCATTTTTTTGCTTTTAAAAAGAGAACATAAAAACAGCCCCCCTTTTAGTCGCTAGCGAAAGAACAGACAGACAGAACTTGACCCGTACGATAAGAGAGCACGCAGGCAAGAGCGCTAAACACTTTAGAGGATTTCTGAACAGCTCCATTATCCTCAGCCTGATGGATCGGGCTCCATCTCACATGCATACCGCTCTAATGAGGTCTACCTGCGCTATTGTGTCCCATAAATGTGTCATTTGAATGCTAAATACATTTCATGCCAATGCGAGAATTAAGAACGCATGCGAGACAAAGACAGAAAAGACGGAGAACGATCAGATCTATTATTCATGCATTATGCATGGAAATACTGCTGTAATTGGGTTATTTGGGCATCAATTTTTTTGAAGAATAGGGTATTTAGAGCTACGTAAAATATATAACATCAAGTCTGATTTGAGTCATTGTACATCAGCAGTACTTTTGTTAGATTTTCACTGCATTATCAGTAAGGTATACTGATAATGCATCATTATCAGTATCTAAGCAGTACTGAATTGAACTACACTAAACTGACCGTTTAGCTGTGCCTTTACTGAATGAGCACTGTGCTACGTCCGACAAATTGCACTTTTACGTTTTTCTCTTCTTTTTCATTTTTTTACAACCTGTTTTAACACATTTTTGTCTGTTTTTATCTGTTTTTTATTATCTGTTTTTATTTATTTTTTTTCTTATACTTGTCTCTTTTATTCCTGTTTATGTAAAGCACTTTGAATTGCCACTGTGTATGAAATGTGCTATATAAATAAACTTGCCTTACACTCCAAAAATGACTTTTTTTTTTTCAAAGTACTTATTTAAAATGAGCTGAAACCACACAATACTTGTTTTTTGCGCCAACTTATTCGTTTACAAATGAAAGTGGATTGAATATAAAACAATTAATTCCTTCATGTTGTTCCAAAACAAATCGATTGCAAACCCATGATATTGTGTTAGACTGTTGGAAACAGTACTTCTATTAGTATTTAGAGAATTAAAGTCTGTGTGAAAATTCAGAGAGTTTACTTTAGTTTAATTTACAATCAAAGTCTGTCAATTTGCTTCTGCGTTTGGAGTTGCGGTCCACCTGCTGAGTTACAGTGCATTTCACTCTATATGGCTTTAAATAATTGTGATTACAATATAAAGGGTTGCACGATTAGGAGAAAAAAAATCTACTTATAATTTATCTGATTTAAAATGTGGTTTACTATACTTTGATAAAACAGTTACAGGTTTAATGTGGTGGTTTATAAGCACCAAAGAAAGACCAAGCATAATTACAAAAGTATGCCACACTATGCTTCTGTTCATTTAAAACCATTTTGTTCCAATAAAGTTGTCAGTTGTCATGACAAATTAAAAAAACAACTACAGTATTTTAAATTCAATTAAATTCTTATATACAGATATATGAATTCTTTAAAACCTTTACATTTAGATTGTTACATTTTTCATATTGATTTCATGACATTCACGGTACATTGACGATGCTTTCCATACACAATTTTAGATTTCCCTTCACAGCACAAGAATTCTTATTAAAAGTATTAAAATGTATAATTTATAAATACATTTATATTTATACATTATTTGTAATACAATTTTGTCCTTTAATAAAAGCAGTCAGATTGAACTGTATCTTTAATTTTACCTGCTCTTTTTTTAATGGATCAAACAAAACTCAAGTACAGGCACAGAACAACATCTGCATTTATAGCACATAAATAAATGAAAATATTATCTTGCTTGCTTTTTGAGCATTGTCGAGCGAGTTTTTAAATGCCTGTGATTGGTCATTGTGTTCCCACACTCAACTTAAAGGGTCACGAAACAACAAAACACACTTTTTGAGCTGTTGACAGTCCTATATGTGTCCCACGCTGCTATAAACACTATTAGGACACATATATTTCACAAAAAAAAAAAAAAAAAAAAGATAAATTGGTTGTTTTTGCATTATTTCGAGCTAATTCGTTCTTCCGGTTTGAAACAAAATTTTGAAGCTGCGTCACGGCCATTAGATCCTTGCGTGTAATCCAGAATGGAGAGTGGCTGTCTGTACCGGTGAGTACATTGTGACGTATCTGAGTGTGCAGCATTGATTCATGAGCAAGACTTGGTTCAAACCAATCAGCGCGCTCTATTGTGTATGCAGTCCAACTTCATTAATATGCATGATAGCTTCAAGACTGTTTTACTTGTTACAGTGTTCAGACGGCAGAGAGACGCCACGTTGTGTTGCTAAAACAAGTGGAAGAAGAAGAATTGTTTTGAGACACGGATTGTAAGTGTTCCGTTTATTAATGTGCTGTAACGAAGGTTTTGTTTTAATTTCCCGCTATGAGAGTGCAGCTGGACTCACGTGTGAATACAGTGCAAGCGACAGAAATATGTTTGTAAGGAACATTTC
Source organism: Danio kyathit (assembly GCA_903798195.1). Taxonomy (NCBI): domain Eukaryota; kingdom Metazoa; phylum Chordata; class Actinopteri; order Cypriniformes; family Danionidae; genus Danio; species Danio kyathit. Next base: position 56,073,872 of record LR812538.1, on the reverse strand, counting down.
TTTTTACCCGAGAGCTTTTTCGCATCTGGAAATGGTGAAATCCGGATTTGCTGCTCGTCTCCTTTTAAAAAAGACGCGGTTCCAGTTGGTGTTGATTGTCCTGTCTCTACAGATTTGGTAAGTAAGTGATCAGTGTTCTTTGTTTGTTTATTTAGATGGCAAAGTTAGTTCGTATGGTCAGCAGTACTCTTTCAGTGTTTAAAGACATACCTTAGTCAAAATGATTTAGTTACTAAGTTTACAGTGTGTTAATATCACTACAATATTATGGACTGAAAGATCCGCTGTAAATGCTGCTCTCCAAATGTAAACATGTAAACACCTTAAATCAAACTATTACTGTCGTGTAGGATTTTCGCCGCACAGGATAGTCTATACACACACGGCTTTCTGACACTACCTACCGAGTGCATCTAAGATACCGAGATGTGGTATCAAACATTACATTAAAACTCCACTCTTCCAGCAGTTCCTCACATCCAATATCTCGTTTGTCATGGGGGCATGCATGAAATGTTCCTGAATGAAAGTGAAAGTGCCAAACTGCAGTTAAAGTTGACAAATTAAGAATTTGGCAAATAATTTGATTACTGATGTCCATGTAAACACAGTCACTGTCTTTCTCCCCTGCATCTGTGCGCTTGTTTTGCCTCTGTGAAAATCAGCACGTGCCCAAACGGAAACTCCCATTTTATGCAAACCCTTCCCTCTTTCCCTCCCCCGACACTCCCACTTAAACAGAGCTGAACACATCAACTTTCCTGACTTTTTCCAAACTAGAGGTGTGAAAACACCCTGCTGACACAGGGGGGGTTTCATGGCTCTTTAAAGGGCTGCGACTGGCTCTAACAGTTAGCATGGCTCTGGCGTTATTTAACGATGAGTGACGTGGAAACGGATAAATGGCTGTAGGTTACGATCTATATTAAGCAGATTTCACAGCTAATAAAAGTCCTCAGCAACTTGCGATTCACAGACACTTTAAAAGGTATATTTTACCTAAAAATTATATTCATTTATTACTGTTCATTTGTTCACCCTCAAGCCATAGATGTATGCGACTTATCTACTTGAGTAGATCATTAAATATTTTAATTAACCAATAGTCATTGGTGACTGGCACTTCCAGAGTTGCAAAAAAACACATGCATGCAAAACAAAATTAATACATGTGGCTCCTAATGATATACTGAGGTCTTATAAAGCTAAAAATCATCTTTAAATGTTAAAGAAAAGAAACATTGGATTAGTTTATAAAGTTTGCAATGTTTTGTGCACCAAAAAAGTCCAATATTTGTAAACTGTTTCACATCCTCATTTCAACTCTCTTATGTTGTGATTGGATGAATCACCACTTCCTCAATCTACAAAATCAACCACAACAAAGATTGCAACAGTCTGTTTAGCATGGTACTTGCTTTTGCTTGTATAATGTTTAGTTTTTAAAGTACAGGTTTGGAAAAAATGGGAAGTCATCAAGAAAACTGACTTCATGCACTGTACAAATAATAATAATAGTCTTAAGGCCTTACATTTTTCGGTTGAATCGAATGATTTTTTTTGTTATCAAGATAGATTAAACTGAAAAAATAATATTAAAAGTTAAACTTAAAATTTGTTGAAACCTGATCAATTATAATATAATTGTCATGATTGGTTCAAATATTATAAGTGCAAGGTTTCCGCTACATTCATTCTACCATGGCGGGGCCAAAATTCATCCCGCCACGGCTACATTACAGCTTCAAAACATTGTCATTTTTTTTTAATAGCGGGTTATAATCGCACCAAAACGTATTAAAAGGTAAGTGAATTATAAGCCTTTCTGTAACCGTAGCTGTGCTGCGCGTTTTTGTTGAGCAGCGTATATTTGAGGGCGTGCAAGAAGTTTTGTGCACAAACAGAGGAAATCCTAGCTCAAGCAAAAAGATCTGCATGCTCTTTTTACACAATTCCGATCTCGACTTGAAGTATGCGTCACATTTGTCATTAAAATAATGCCAAAGGTAGTTGGTAGATGAAAAAACCTGCCGCCACAGCTGGAAAAAATCCTAGAAGGTGTGAACCTACACTGGTCTCACGGTTCGGTTACGATTATTATGCCATCGATTCGGTTCAATTCGATATGTCAGTGCATTACGATGCATTGACAATGCTTTCCATACATAATTAGATTTTTTTTGTTTACAACACAAGAAAAAAAATTGTATTAAAATCTATAAATATGATTATATTTATTTATTACTATATTGTAATACAATTTTGTCCTTTAATACAAGCAGTAAGATATATGAACTGTACCTTTAATTTTACCTGCTCAAAAAAATACACTCTTTGTGAATGTTTTAGACAAAACTCCAATACATGCACAGAAGACAGCACGAGCATTCATAAGAAATAAACTAATGTCAATATTATCCCGCTTGCTTTTTGAGCACTGTCAAGTTCTTACACCCCTATGATTGGTCATTGTCTTCACCTGCTCAACAGAAAGTGCTGCGATTGGCTTTAGAAACGAAAGCACTGTTCACCCATGAGTAATGCGGGAAAAACTGCCGCGGGTCAGTCTATATGCGCATAATACGCGGTTATCAGGTAATCCGTAATGGAATAAATACAATACAATAAACTCGCACCACTGGCACGCTTGTGTCTGGATCCACAAGTATTGCTTTAACAGCCGAGAGGAGAGGAAACTTTGGGCATGAACATGCCAACGGGTCAAATGCCCAAAGTGTGTGTGGGGGGGAGGGGGGGAGAGAGAGAGAAAATAAAGAGTTTTACAGCATTTCTCCCTAGTAGTGAAATAGCAGCTCGTGCTTTACCATTCCTCAGTGTCAGTGAAACATTGTCCAGCACACTCACACATGTGCACAATTATCTGCTTTTTAAGTAGAAGGAGTGTTTTATTTACTCACCCTCGCCTCGTTCGCCATATTATTCTACAGTGACATCGGGCATAGTGGATAAATGACGTCAGTGCGTAATAACCTGTTATGATCTATTACTGAACCGATATCGAATTGTCCCCATCTGCATCGCGGTGCACCGAAAAAACGATTAATTTTGACACCCCTAGGACTTAGATTGTAACAAATGATATTTGAAAAAAAAAAATTCACATATCATTTGTTAGTGTATTTCCACTAATTTTCACCAAAAAAAATAGAGGACAACTACTACGAGTAAAAAAATAAGTTAAGGATAAAGATTTTGCAACATTTCAGCAATGCAGATAGTACAAAAGCTTAACATTGACATTTTTTTGTGGCTTCAGTCTCCGAATGTTCTCCAAATGCACATTCTGTGATAGACCAGCTGTTTATTAAAACTGCAAACACTGGCCAAATCATCAGCGTAGGAGAGAATTACGACCATGAAGAGAAACAAGAGATTCGCCCACCTCTGGCAGCATTTACATGCACTTATCTTCCCCTCAAGAATACTTCTGTTGTGATTGCATTAATGTTCAAGGCAAAATAATGCACCAACCCTTGAGATCAAACCAACAAGAAGAAATAAACCAACCATAATCAGCTAAATCTATTTAATAAACAATCACTTAACGACAGCGCTGCAGCAACCTATAGCAACACCTTGAAAAACCTATAAAAAATAAATAAAATTAAAAAAAAAATATTAAACAGTGTCAATGCCTGCCCACATGCCTGCAGCAGCTCTGGTTTTAAAATTATTTCCTTTGCTATCTATTTCTACCTGAGGATAGATACCTATCCTGAGACCTTTAGAGATTGTTAAGCGCATCACAATGATCAATATATGGACTTAACGCACAACACATGGCCATGACCTCATTTGTGGCGATGCAAATATATATATATATATATATATATATATATATATATATATATATATATATATATATATATATATATATATATATATATACACACATACATATATCTGCAACATTTTAGTAGATTGCGCAACCTCTCTCTCTATTAGTGGTGTCAGTATGATTAAAAACATTGCTATAGTATTTACTAGTACTTTGTACCTTACACTTACTTTGTTAATATTTATCATTATTATTTAATTGTTTAGGATATACGTTTTCACATTCTGATTCCAATGCCTAAGTATTAAATTGCTAAAATGACTATAAGTTATATATTTATAAGAATAAAATATGTGTTCTTTGGAAGAGTGTACTTGCGTTTTGGCATTATATAATGAGTTGAATAAAATGGTCTTGTAATAACATGAATAATATGACAATAACATAATTTAATTGTAATTTTGGTGCAATACATCGTACGTAAAAAAAAAATAGATATCATGACAGGCATAGAGATTGTGATCCAAAACCTGTGAAGAGATGATGCCAACTAAGGACTTCGAGGACACAACACATATATGTTATACACATACACAAACACTGTATAACTGGCCTAACTATATATACTGCCCACCCTAGACAAAACTCCTTATCTTCTCTAATTTTGACTAATGTGTTAATAATGTGCACCTTTTGGAATGATAATTATTGTGAAAAGCACTGTACAAATTACAAATAATGCAAAAATGTGTTTTTTGGAGAGGTATAGCACCCTCGACTTGTTTTGAGCTAGAATAAACCCTGCTAGCTATTCAGTAGGGGTGTGACGAGATGCTTACTTCGAGACGAGACACAAGGTTTGGGTTCATGAGATGAGACGAGATTTTTTCATTTTTTTTAAGAAATCTTCAATGATGAAATACATGAATGGAAAATATTTTATTCAATTGAAAAAAAATGACAAATTGCAAAACTATTTAGATGCTTTTTTTAAACCAACTTGTAACGAATGTTATTTTACTAATGTGTGTGTGTGTGTGTGTGCACGCGCACTTGGAGGAGATATGCGTCTGTGGCTTTTTACTGACTCGATGGGTGCAGAGAAGTGTCAAACAGCTGAGTGTGCCCGAGATCTCGTACTATTCAGATAATAAACTTAAATAGATTTAAATAATATAAAGAGAGTATAATATATAGAGTATATATAGTTCAAATGATTAAAGAGAGTAGCAAGACCAACTTGATTATATCATTTCAAGAGAGTGAGAGGAGCCAAAGATTTAATTTTTCTGATTTGCAGGTTTTAGTGCAACATTTACCACTATTAATAAAATGTTTTTATAACTACTTTGAAATAATACTAACTAATATATATATATATATATATATATATATATATATATATATATATATATATATATATATATATATATATATATATATATATATATATATATATATATATATATATATATATATATATATATAAATAGATGTATTTACAATTCATTAACAACAGAGTTCATAAAGGCCTGTAGTAAAATGTTTCAGTTATTGAGAAAAATCTATTTCCCTGTGGAAAATAATTATATGTTTTTAAGTAGACAAAAATTAATTAAGGTCTTACTTCCAGAAACTGACTGTGGCTCTCTAGACAAACTCATTGTTCTTTGGAAAAAGAGAAGTATTATGTATATCTAATTAAATGAATAAAGAAAAAAATAATCTTGTTTTTAGATATAATGTGTAGTAATATTGGTCTGTCCTATACCTTTTAATCATATTCTACAAAAATAATAGCATTAAAAAACACATATATCCATGCAAAATTATCATGTTGTAGAGCAAATTAGAGCTAAACAATATATCGTTTCAGCATCGATATCGCAATGTGTGCATCTGCAATGTTGAGTTGGGATTGTTGCTTTAATGTTGATGCAGAGTTTAACCACAATGGAATGAAATTGTATAATACAAGTATTCAGGCACAAAAAAAAAAAATTCAATTGGAAGTTTAATAAAGTTGAATGTTTTTATTATTATATTAATAAAGAGCTAATTAGGAGATTATTGAAGCAAGAGTCATAGTTAATATCAAGAATTGAACCTTAAAATAAAATGGGAGTATAAATTCTTTCCAAATAATGCGATTCAATCATTTGGGGAAATTGTATAGATGCAGTATATCACAATATACATCGCAGAAAAACTAAATATCGCAATGTCAGATTTTTCCAATATCATGCAGCCCTAGAGCAAATAATTAATGGTTAGCTAAAAACAAATACTGTGTTTGCAACATATGTTCATCAAGCTAAATGCATGTGTATGAGTGAAACGCTTTGGTGCTAGCGTCCAGACAGTGCAAAAATACAGACTGTGCAAAATAAAATTCAAAAACAGAGCAAAATACAACAACATACTCCCAAAAAACAAAACAATATAAAATCAGCAATGTTGACATTAAGTCTTAAAGGGATAGTTCACCAAAAAAAATTACATTTGCACATAATTTAATCTCCCTTAGATGTTTATAAACCTTTATGAGTTTATTTATTTTGTTAAACACAAAAGTTATTTTGAAGAAAGCTGAAAACTTGTAACCATTGTGTCACAATCACCAGCGATCTAGTCCATACAGATCACTGTAAAACTACAAATCTGCCACCAAACGAACTACAAATCCTGTCATGCACTACACACTCACACCTGTTCCTGTTTCACCTTGATTACACACACACACGGAGAATCGTTATGAACCGATTACATGGACTCTAAAAGCAACACACACACACACACACACACACACACACACACACACACACCTTAGTATTGTTATACTGTTTGTGAAATTACAACATGTTTTGATCCAGTGCCTTGCTCTCTTATTTTGATTCCTTGCTGCCTGTACAGACCATTCGCCTGTTTATTGACCATGACTCTGGATTCCCTGCATGCATCTGTTTGCCTCTGTTTTGACCATTGCTTACCTGACCGTTCTCATATCAATTCTGCATTTGGATCTTCAACATTGCTGTCAGCGTCCCACACATTACACATTAACTACCATAGTACAAAAAACAAATACCATGAAAGACAATGGTTATAGGTAGGGCTGAACAATATATTGCTTTATCATCGATATCGCAACGTGTGTATTTGCAACAGTCACATCGCAGGAATAAATTTATGATTAAAAAATAAAGATAATATTATTTTTTGCTTATTTATACAATGATGGCCATGTTATTTTGCATTTGATTGTTTAATTTCTGTACTTGAATACTGTTACACTCCCCAGAAAACCATAAAGCACTGTTTATTTATTTATTTTCCTTGTAATTTATCATAATTTATGCAGATGCATCACATCTGGTGATTTATATTCATATCGTAATATATATTGCGGCAAAACAAAATATTTCCAATATTGTGCAGCCCTAGTCATAGTTTTTCAGCATTCTTCAAAATATCTTCTTTTGTGTTTAACAGAAGAAAGAAACTCATATAGATGTGAATCCTGTAACGGGTGAGTAACTTTTAACTTCCTTAAAAACATGCATCTATTCAAATAAACTTGAACTTAATTTAATTAGAACACTTCAATTAAGATATAATAAAAAAAACTGCTTTAGCTCGCACATCTAAAGAGCATTAAGTTCTTATAAATCGATTTTTCCAACACATCTAAAATGGAAAAAAAAAACATGAGCAACGATGAATGAGAAATGCTTAGCACACAAGGTCAATAGATTTGCTCTGGTTGAGGAGTTAAGAATGCTTCGGATGTGACCTCTGTAACTGAAGGTCAGCAGGTAGAGACACAAGACACCGAGACGACTGAAGGACAGACATTATTACAGCAGCAGAGCTCAGCTGGATGAGTTCAGAGCGATCTAATCCTTTCAATAGCGCAAAACCACATAATGGCTATAGCAATGCAATGAGGACAAACTTCCTTTAAATGTTTACACTGCAATGACAGCCGTTAAGTGTATGATCCACATCTATTTCCACTTTAAATGACAGAGCTTGACTCGACTGTAGAACAGAATCTCATTATAGTGAATAAAAACTATGTCTTCCTAAATCCTTGAATAATATCTCAGTATTTGTAAAGGCCTTCATGCTTTAAGAATAATATGCAGCACATTAAGGCAGACTTCAGTTAAATCCTATTAATAAATTGATATGGAAATATATGCAAATGACATTTATGACAAACGAGTTCATATTTGAATTTCACATATACAATGCAGTGTTTCCCCTATAGGGTTACAGGTTTTTTTTTTTTTTTTGGGGGGGGGGGGGGGGGGGGGGGGGGGGGGGGGGGGGGGGGGGGGGGGTACACCAGTAAATAACTGAACAATTATTTGAACTGTACAATCGTACAACCTAAAAATTTACATTTAGTTTTATATATTTTTTTATCCACAAAGTGTGCAGCTTTTACATTACTTAAAATTTATGTAATTAATTTTAAAATTACAAACAGTGCAATTTGGAAAAATTGCAAATGATGAAATAAGAATTCAACATGTCTCAATCATTAAAAAGTTTGGAGAACACATTTGATGCACACGTTAAAATGTTAAAATGCACACCTTTAAATTCATTACTTCTTTACTAAAAGGAAACCTTTAAACTACCGTTTGTTGCAGTAAGTATATTACAGGAAGTTATACTATTAAATATTCATGTTAAAATATATTTTTAAAGCTTTATCCAGCCAGGTTTTAGTGAACTTGCAATATTGTCAAAACACAGAACTTTCAGTTGTTCTATGTAAAAAGGCCTAAATACATGCAAGACCATTCAAATATTTTGCTCGTTTCCAACTATTGACCGCATACCTCGCAATGAGAGAGAGGAAGGGATTTACACTCGTGATATCTTTACTGCTCTATTCATTTAACCTAAGAAATGTAATGTAATAAAAGAACATGACTGTGCCTCTCGCGATCTGTTCTCTTGCTTATTCACTCTTGCCCCCGTGATTTCCGGTTATACTTTAACAAATTTTTTGAGATCACAGTATAAATTTGTGGGAGACTTGCTGGGTTTTCAGGACAGGTCATAAGGTTGGATGAGTTTAATTTTTTTTTTTTTTTTTTTCAACCATTGGAATTACAAATATGAACTAATGCTCATATATATTATAATATTTTAGCTATAAATGTATACAATATTTTCACATATGAGATATAGTTTAGCTTAGGGCTGGGCGATATGGCAAAAAAAAAAAATCTCGATTTTTTCATAAAGTTTGACCGATTCACGATTTCGATTTTTTATTTATTTTTTTATTAATTTTTTTTTTACTGTGTAACTACCTTACCAGTTTACCTTGTTCATTTAAATTTAAATAAATGCTGAAACTAGTTTTTTTCATGCTCACTTGTAAAAGAAAAGCAATAGTGTGACTAAACGCGGTTATGGCACTCTCTCATATAGGGATGCTAAACATAGCTACAATAGAAGTCACAGCAGGTCATATGTTGTGCAGCTTTGGGCAAATTTTATTTGGAGAGAAAATGACCAAAATGTAACTTGAAGATTAAAAATGATTGGAGGGGAAATAAATATTCAAATCTCTGTACATAACAGAAAAATAAACAATAATAATGCAACAATAGTTTATCTGTATTAGTGGCAAGGCAGAAATATATATTTAGACAGGCCTTGTCAAAGTGAGCGGGCACTTTCACTAATAAAAAATATAGCACTTAAATTATTTCATAACAATCAATAAAATAACAGCGGTTTTATATCAAAAATTGGTAATGATATAAAATATACTACATTTTGATGGTAAAATATAACCATTTAAACGATTTTGTATTTAAATATTAAATAACGAATGCATCAAGTTAAATATAAAAAAACGAATGAAACAACACATAGCATATCAGGATATAAAGGACTATATTTAGCAGAATGCTGCTCATTTATCTTTGTAATTTTATAGTTTTATTTTTGTTATTTTAATTATTTTTTGTCTTCATAAATAACTAACGAGCTATAGACAAATATCTGCTTGACGTTTTAGAAAATATTTGTGCGTAGCTCCACCACCCAGTGTATATTAAAGATCACCGTGGAAAAAAAAAAACCCACAGAAACCTGTAACATATCTATATATATTTAAATGTCTATCTTAAATTTAACTGAATCGTATAATGGCCTATAGCTGAAATGTTGGAAATTGCTTTATTTTTATAAAACATTTGTCGATACGTATTGATATTTTTTGGAGTAAAAACTGCCGACATTTAAGAATCTATATTTATTTTATTCATTCATTCATTTTACTTGTTCATTGGTGCACATATGGGTTATGATTTAATTCATACAGTACCTTGACAGCTACTGTGCCACTCCGTAATTCAAGCAAAAGTCCAAATTAAAGAAAGATTTGACTTTCTGCGGTGACCGACATTTACAACACGCCGTAACCGTTCTTCAAGTGGTGCGCGGGTCCCCGTCTCGCAGCTCACGCGGGAGACACAGACGGCTGCGGGACGGGAACAACAGAACGACGCGCATGGAAACATTCGCGAAGCTGGCTGGCTGACTGCGGGGCGCTTGTTGCTCTAGCGGGAAAATGTCCCGGTGTTCCCAAAGGTCGGTCCGCCCTGGCGCGCTTCCGCTACCAGCTGTGGCAGCACATCAACAGAGCCGCGACGTCAACACACAGAATCAGCACAATTCAGCACGGTTGTCTAACAGTTTAGAACGGTTTGGCACAATAGTGGAAAAGCGGCTTTAATATTTTTATTAAAAAACCGCGATTCCTCGATTTTGTAAAAAATAAAATCGTCTTAAAACGTAAATTCGAATTAATCGAAAAAAATCGGAAAAACCGCCCAGCCCTAGTTTAGCTATGTCAAATCCAAATATAAACATGCATAATTTGTAGGGGTGTAACATCACGGTTGTTTCGTGATTCGTACGGATCACAACCCACGGTTTGGAACACATGTGACCTGCAAATTAATAATTTTTTACCTGTAGATTAATCCTAAATTTGTAACGACCACAGAGAGATCACATCTCTCGTCATTCAAATCACATGTATGAAAGCATTTAGGATTTCCTGTAAAATATAATAATCACGGAAGAACTTGTGGTAGGTTATTCAGGATATGGTGGGTTTCTTAGGTTATTAAAGGCGTTTTCTGTCATTACTTGTTAAGCCTGCATTAATGCATTCAGTGTAAGCTGCACGATTAATCAAACGATCGGCATCTCAACACCTACGCATAGGGCTGGACGATATGGCAAAAATTTATATCACGATATATTTCTTAATTTCGGTCGATACGATATAATTCCGATATCGATATGGACAATATTAAAAAGACAGGAAAAAACTGCCAAGAGCACACACAATGGATGTCTGTACCTACAAATGACCTACAAAAGTCTATAATACCTCCAGGCTCTTATAAGTTTTTTAAAAAATAAAAACAGTACAAAAAAATAAAATTAATGTTCACTTTTTATTTGTATTTAGCCTTTACAAACAATAAATGTGAAATAAAATATCAAATAAATAAAACTCTCAGACTTAGCTTATTTATATATTTAGATTGTGCTTATAGATAAATAAATTTTTTTTAATCTAGATTAATCTCTAAATTAATCTAGATTAAATGGCTCATTTGAATTCTGCTGATGGCATTCAGATTATGTGTGCTACCAAAATAAGTCATTGAGAACGGGTTTGCCAAGCCAGGTGGCGCATTAGACCAGGGTCTCATCTCCTGTTTCCAAACTGCATCACAAACTGCTTGAGAAACTGTTCTACTAGTAATGGGCGATATAAACGATATGCGATATAAACGATACAAAATTGGCCTACGATAGAGATTCTAATTCTATTGCACTATCGCGATAATGCATGTTTGATGACGCAATCTACCCGCGAAATTAAGAGCAACGAGCTGCAGCCGGCTGCAACGCATCATCTTGAATAAACAACAGTGCGACCATTTGGCTGCGGCCGATATATTATTGGGGCGGCCCGGTTCTGTGTTCGCGAGAAACTGAGAACACTCTGCCACAGACTCGCATGCTCTGCATGCAGACCCACAGAGACGCGCTGGATACAGAAGAGCGCGAAGACTAAATAGACTGATCCATCTCATTATTTGGGGTGACAATACATTTTCCCCGGACATGGCCAAGAATCTGCTTTCGCTTTCGATATTAATTGTATTCATTTTTGCATTACTTTACAAGCAAACTTTGTCTGGTGTGTCTCAATCTCTCAGCAGCAACAACACTACAGCAGACAGAGAGAGAGTGAGGGAGAGAGAGAGAAAGAGCAGATCAAGACACCAGTTTTAATTTCATTAGGAGAACAAAATGTTCAAAATCAAATGTGTTCCCTTAGGCTGCAGGTTAGAAATATGTTTTTATTTAAAGTATCTGCAATACACAATTTTATTTGACTAATTTAATACTGCAAGTAATTTCAGTACAGTGTAAGTTCCTTAACTAAAAAGACACCAGTTTTTTTGTTCTCTGTAACTTGGCATTTAGGAACCAAGTACTTAAAAGAAAAGTCTTTCTTTCTAAAAGGCACTACATTTAGTTTATTTATCTGCAACATTGTGTTGTTTAGTTACAGTTTTGCTTTTGCACAATAAATGTTCTCAAAATGACATGCAACGTTTCTTTATTTCTTAAAAAAAATAGCAGTTTGGCTTTCCTAAGGGTCTATGTAACCTGTTTTGAAATGGTTCTATTATAATTTATATATCGCAATATATATCGTTATCGCAAGAGGCTGCAATGTATATCGCAATATGGATTTTAGGCCATATCGCCCATCCCTATGTTCTACTATGATAATTGGTGATGAAAATAAATGATGTTCAATAAGATGTACTTGTGTTTACTAACTGTTTATTCAGGTAAACATGAATGTTGAACTGTAGGCCTACATAAGCTCCAAACAGTGATTTCATCCTTGCTTTTGATGTACGTACATACAGAAAATGCTGCTTCGCAAAGGCAAGTTCACAAGCATTGAGTATGTTTACATGGCCACCAACACTTTAATATGATTTTAATAAGATTAAAACAATACTCTGATTAAGAGTCTACCATGTAAACAGCGATTTTTGATTACCTTGATGTGACTAAAGTCATAACTTAACTAAACAGAAAAGGAATTACGACGTGGAGTATGCAGATATTAGTGGCATTACTGACAAACTATTACCGTCATGTAGGACTTCGCCATATTTTCCGACAAGATCCACACAGGCGGCTGTCAGTAAAGGACCGCACACACACCGTGAAATGCGGAAGTTTTTTTTCTTTCCAGTTGGCGTGCGTTATTAAATTCCATAACACTTTTACCAGTCTTTACTCATTATTTGAGTCTAATACCCCAGTTTGTCACGGCGCATGAAGGAAATGTTCATGAGTTAAAGTGAAACTGGCGAACTGCAGTTAGAGTCAGGCATCCTGCTGATCTGATTCAGAAGACCACTCTTTAGACGGCTCACCGGCCAGGTATACATCCGCGCTAAAATACCAAGGTGAAAGTCATCATAGCTTTCATTAACTTGCTTAGAATAGACCCAGCTCCCAACCTAACTTTAAGAATAGATTAACGGCTTTTTTTTTTTTTTTACGCGCGATAAATTTGCACAATTTGCAGAGCAACGAAACTATAAGTTTATCGGAACTTAAAAAGCCGAACCACTTCCACCCCACTGCATTAGTCTTTCTTCTCTTATATCAACTACTGTATTTCGTCTGCATTCTTACTTGTGGAAGCTTGTTCATTCACATCTGCATTCAGGGCACTCATTTTGTAGCTAAAACTTTCTGCGACGGTCACGGAGCTTAACCAACTGCTGTGCTGCCATAGACTGTAAAAGACTGTGTGCTGCTGAGCGCTGGCAGCGTGTCTGTGATGTACGTCATCACGCAGGTGACATCACGCTCTTTCTGACGGCTGAGCACTGAAAGTCATTCAAGATCTTATGTATATAATATATATATGCAAATTTATATCGAAATACCGGAAATGGGTTCAAAAATCATATTACCGTTATTGAAAAAAAATCTATCGTGATATATATTGATATCGAATTATTGTCCAGCCCTACCCATGCAACAAATTATAATAATGGTGATTTGCATGTTTACTAATCCTTTGAATCGCTGCATTCAAATCTGTGTTTGAAAAACGCAAAAAAAAAAAAAAATCAAGAAAGAGATTCAGTCTTTAGAGTTGGTTATGAAGTTACAAACAGTTAAATAACACAGAAGTAGTGGGATAGCAGATTCAAGTTTAGATTAAACCACTGATGTTTATGGTAAAGACTAAAATCACCGCCATATGCATTTAACTTAACGCTCAAAAATAAAAGTTGTAGGCAGCAGTTACATTATTTAACCAATAGGTGGCGACAACCAGCCATCAAAGATATTCCACTGAATAATTATTCAAAAATTACACATCTAGTAATGAAACATGACGTTTTATGAGTGAATAACTGAATCATTTATTGAAAATGAGACTAAAAATAAATATGGGTTGTACAAATGATAATGTTAGATTTATACATATATCAGCGACAGTAGCAGTAACAGTGAATTTTTCAAAGTACTGAATATTCTACAATTTATTTTGATTTAGCTGATTATTACATTTAATTTTCAATAAAATTACAGGTTCTCAGTTCTGTTTGTTAAAACTAAAAGATGCTTGCAGTACTGTTTTTGTAATAAATGAAAAGCAAATTACATTTGTCTACTCTCCTTTTTGGCTGATTCGAAAAATGGTCCAATCAGTGACAAAAAAAACTATAATGTGATCTGAACCATGCGATTTGTGATCCGTTACACCACTAACAATTTGCATACATTGCCATACATCAGATTTCTATGGGAAATACCATAAGCATTTTAACAACTGTTACGGTGTAAGACACTTTATTTAAATATGAAATGATATCTGATAAATATTCAACAGAAAGCTCCATTAGCTTGCACAATATATTAGGGAGTTTTATATAATTTAACATTATTTAAATATTTTCTGTCTAACATTTTACACAAAAATACACTCAGTTTTGCATGTGTCCCAAATTCAGCTCGAGCCATTATAACTAAAGCTATGTTTTAGTTCAGTTTTAAGGCTAAAATGAGCTGAAGTATTGATGCACAGAAAAAAAACGGCCTCTAAAAATGTTTGACTCCCTCTTGTGCTGGAGGCTAACGGGAAAATGTGTTTATTATTAAAATCGTGTACAGCGGATCCTCACCCTTGGCATCTCTATGCTAATGTGCAGGTAAGAGCCCTTGTGCTTTTGTGTTACTGGGCACAACAGGCCGCCTGCCAATGTGGTGTCTTGCTTTTAACTGAGTGCTTTCAATTCTCATCAATTTAGCCCAATTAAAGCGCTCAGCCTGCACGAAGAGCATTTTAGAGCCACGTTACAAACCCACTCTTTTCAATTAAGCTAAAAGATAAAGATCCAGGTTTCACTGATGCATTGAAATGCACCGTTTCTGCAACTACTTTCTGTTCAATACCATACAGCGAGGTCGGCACACTAAAAAATGAATCAGAATTCAATGCTTTAGCCTTAACTATGAAAGCTACTAAGCTGCACTCCTGTACACTTGAAAATCATGACTACATTATGCACCACTGGCTAAAAACAAACATACTTACAACTTAATAATCAGTTTTGGGAACTCTACTGAAAGTTTCAAAACAGCACATCTGCATGCTAACTAGGGCTGCACAATATATCATTTCAGCATCGATATCGTAATGTGTGTGTCCGCAATAGTCACATAGCAGGATATGCAATGTTAAATTTCATATTATAGTCAATCATCAAATGAGAATACATGAGATTTGTGGAGTCATTGCAACTAATAAGCATAACTGATCGTAACTTTATCATTTGTATGTGTTTGAAAGGCATTTCAAGAAAGTGTAATGCATTCAGGCACAGTAATGTAAAGCATTTGTAACTTTAATGAAGATAATTTTACTGATTTAATAACGCAATGAAGATAGAGTGTTATTTTACATTACATTATTAAATTTCTGTATCTGAATACGTTTTGACTGGATACGTTTTTTACTTTTTTCTTTGCTCTTTTGTAATTATTCTTGCAATTTGTTTTTTTTTTATACATGATTCACACAAAATCAACCCAATCAATCTAAATTAATGATTTTTTTTCTTTTCACAAAGTTATTCAAGCCATTTGGTGAAATTGTATTCATATCGCAATATACTGTATATCACATCAAGACACAATATCAGATTTTTCCAATATCGTGCAGCCCTAATGCTAACATTCTCCTAAACGTTACAAAACACTAAATCTACTAAAACAGACGAAAAATGCTGGCCTCAGTTTTTCAAAAGTAATCCAATGAGATTTTGGATCACGGAATGGATCAAATCTTGGAAAAGGGTTTTCCCAATAGTAACAGAGGCAGGGCTCGACAATAAGGACTGCCCTATGGCCCGGGGCCAGCGTGCAAGACGCTCGGGCCAGTGTACAGAATGGGTACTGGCCCGATCGGGCCAGTGCTGCCTTGTCACAAAAGTTTACTTTAGCTGTGACTGTCTGTCAATTGCGTGCAAATACAATCTTAGGGCGCTTTCATACAATGTTTCGGAATCTGTCTCGTTTCCCCCTTTAGCGCGGTTCGTTTAGCATAGGTGAATCCAGCAATAGTGCTCGGATCCGCGCCAAATCAATCGGTCCGAGATCGCCTGAATGAGGTGGTCTCTGCTCGATTGAGCAGCTCGATTATGGTGAGAAAACAAAACAATTCAACAAACTAACGACCCAGGCTACATCACAGTGTATTATGATTGTGTAATAGCCATATACGGCTATATGAAGAGAGAATGATGAGTAGGGCGAGAAGTCATTCCTACCGGCAAATGTGCGTTTCATGTCTAACACGAAAGTGAAAGCATGATGAAATATCACAGAGTGCTGTTTATCCGTTATAGGAAAATTGACCGAAGTTACCATCTGATCATTTTCTTCATATTTTAATCTTATAATATGCTGTATTAGGCCTGTTGTTTTGTTCATTTCTGCACTGACAGCTCGAAAGAAAGATTAAAATTGATCTGCTTTATGATCTGACTGCAGTCTCGCTTCATCTGTTATTTTCTCTCTATAATTTAAGCCTATAATGCATAATTCTAGCCAACGTTTCTTTATTAGATTGAGTAATTCAATAGATAGATTTTTACAAAACTTGACAACTGAAATGAGGCTCTGTGTGAGAAAGATTTATATTTGGTGACTGTGTCTGTGGGTGACAAAATTAAAGTGCACATTTTCGCTTTTAAAATATTTTATACACAACTGGTGAAAAGTTTGGGGTCAGTATGATTGTTAAATGTTTAAAATAAGCTTCTCCTGCTCACCAAGGCTGCATTTGTCAACATAAATACAGCACACATTGTAAAATTGTGAATATGTTATTGCGCTATGAAATAACTGTTTAAAAGTTGATCATCTAATTTATTAATTTATTCCAGTGAAGATGAATTTTCATTATTATCATTATTATTATTATTAAGGGTAATAGTAATAAAAACAATAATATCTGGAGTAATAATTTTATTTGAAACTACATACAATAAGAAAGCAGTTATTTAAAATTTTATTAAATATTTAACAATTTTTTTTTACATTTTATAAATGTTGCCTTGATGAACTGAATAATTTTCCTTAAAAAAACATAAAAAAATTAATAAAACTGACCCCAAATGATTGACCGGTAGCGTATGTATGTATGTATATGTGTGTATATATATATATATATATATATATATATATATATATATATATATATATATATATATATATATATATATATATATATATATATATATATATATATATATATATATACTATGAATTTTAGTTACATCACAATTGTATTTTTTTTTTATTGTCAGCAGTATTAAAAAAAGTTATGCTGAATAAAAAGGGTAGGTATTACAATTACGTTTGGCTTTTGACAAATTATTTAAAATGCTGTATGTGGCTAAGAAATAGCTGTTAACTTAATTTTTTTGGTGGGGCCAGTGAAAATTTTGGCAGGGCAAGTAAAAATCTGAACCACTGGCCCGACCGGGCCAGTAGAAAAAATCCTTAGCGTTGAACCCTGAGAAGGATTTTGAATGAACCCTTTAATTACCCCACCAAGAAAAAAAACATTTGGATTCCATTTCTCAAGTCCTAATGTGGCTAGTTAACACACTCAATGGATTTTTTTTCAACACATCCCATAATTTCTAAAATATCAGTCTCTACCTAATGGTTTATGTGTTTATTTATGGTAAAGTACCAGGCTTAATACATATAAAAATCGGAAAATATGAAGTGTAAGACCAATTTATAAAACAAAATATTCCAAATAAAACATTTTCGAATACTAAATCACCTTTATTTATTTATTTATTTTAAGTATGCCATAAAATATTTCAGATTCTCATTCAACATACTTTCTTGTTTTTTTTTTTTTTTTACAATAAAACCAAAATCAAGTGGAGTAGTGCATCAGGATGTTTGTTTGATTTTGTTTTTGTAAACCAACAATGCGGTGTAAGCCATTATTTAAAACAGTAAAAACATGGTCAACCGTTTGGTATGGGGCAGTCAAGGGGTTAAGATCAGACCATGTAATCCAATCTTTCATTTGATTTGGATCAAACCTGCTCTTTGAGTTAGTCAAAACTTTAAACTCAGATTGAGATCTATTTGATCCACACAAAAAAACAGGATTATGCTGATCCCTTCAGAAGGGTGGATTCAATTGTGAATTTTTTTAACCAAGTAAAATGAAAAATAAAAAAAACTTTCATTTTTTTTAAGTGAATGATCACAAACTTAATGGTTACTGATGATATATAAATGCCTTCATATTTAAAGCATGTCACATCTAATGAGATATGGTCAACAACAACAACATCAATGCACAGACCAAAGTCCAGAATTTGACCCCAACATGAGCTCATTTATCCCATTTTTGACTGCTATGCCATCATAAAATTGTGAAAATTATCGATAGTTGAAGGCTTTCAGGCAAAATACATTTTTATTATTCAAGTGGCCAAATTATGAATAAGGAAAGTTGAATGAGATGGTCAGTTTGTTATTTGCCTATAGGCTGCAGATTTTATTTTAAAAACAATTCTAAATGATGGATAATACATTTGTTTTTCATATTTCTTTATTCATTTTTTAAATTTCATTGCAATATTTATAAAACTGGATTAACTTACAGTTTAAATCTAAATTTGTAAATAAATACTTCGTAGTATAATAGTATGGTGAGCACTTTGACAAAATTGTAGGAAATATTTTTATGGGGCATCAAAAAAGTGTGGTTATGATCACCATGCAACCAGCTGATCCAGCAAATATTAGTTTTTAAAATGTCACTAAAATACATAATTGAATAACAAATTAAGCAAATAACTCCACTTTTTTTCAGAAAAAAGGACCACTCCTTTCAATAGGCTGGCTACGGGCCTGTTAAAACAAACAGTGGCTGTTTGTGGCCACTGGTATTTTGCCTTGCTGTTGTTCTTTGCTAAACCAGTAGGCTACACTGTTGGTTCCATTAAGGCTCTGGTAAACAGGATTTGGTAATCCTGAAATTTGGTATTTGGATCACAGTGATTCAACCCAATTATCAGTTAATCCTGCATAGCAAAACATGGAATTTCCAAATCTGGACTAATTTGATCCAGATTTTTTGTTTTTTTTTGAAAAGTTGGGCCCTGATGACTCATCCTGCACCTCATTTATTTTTGTCCAATGAAGTGGTCTCTAGTGGCTAATCACATTTCAAGGGTAAAAATTTTACCAAACATAAATTTTCAAGAGGAAACACGCTGTTCTCATCAACTGAATTCAAGTCATTGCAAAAATTACTTATGGATTAGTTATGCAAGTTACATTTTGAAAAGTTTGTCTTGTACATCAACAACTCAACAAACAAATACTGTAATATGCAGATATTCTAAAATAACACAGAAAGCTAGTACATTGTATTTCCGTTTTATACAACAATTTTACACAAAGACAAGTAAGCTAATTAATAACAAGTAACGTTAGGCTAACTTACGTTTAGGCAAGAAGCATCAAACCGTTCCGTCGAATTCGGTTCCAGTCCAGGTTTTTCGTTTCATTTCTTTACAGCAAGATGTGTTTCTCGCTCTAAATGGCAAGAGAAAACTCTAAAACCCTGCTCCTAACTTCAGGTAAAACATCCTCGACTACGTTCGCGAAATAAAACGACCCTCAATCCGTGAACCGCATTACCCTCAAACATTTCAGGACGCCATTAACACAGTCAAACTAATGACGACACAAAACTTTCCCGCTCTTGGAACGTCAGCCAATCAAATCGCATTAAACAGTTCATGCGCGCTAAAATGCTTGTTTTTAATTGGTCGATCGGTAACAACGTGTGTTCTCATGTGGGTGTTTTTTTTTTTCAAAATAAAACAAAATGACATTCAGCCTTATAAATTATGTATTAGATGAGTAAGGCTACTTTAACTCCTCCTTAAATCACTTCATCTTATTAAGAATAAAAAAAACTAAGATTCCTGAAATATTATACAGATGTATTTAAAGAAGATTTTTGCAGCTTTCCTTATGGTTAGTTGTTTAAGTGTCATTGTAATTTCATTCATTTGTTTAATTTTGCTTGTTTAATTTAGTAATTTTAGTATTTTATTTTTAATAATACTATAATTATTATTTTTTTCCTTTTCTGTCTAATGGTATGTTATTTGTATTTGCATGTGATTATATTTTTTCTTATGACTATGTATATCATTGACCTTTTTTTAAAGATCTGTTTGTGATCCCTTGATCTGATGTTCTTGTATTGTCAGTACAAGCAATAAAAAGATGCACAGGTATGAAGATCACCAACTCGATAACACTTCACTTCACATTTCTCTTTATGAAAAACATTTTCTGTAAGATAGTAAGTGGTTGTAACATTACAATAAAGCTGTTTTATATAGTCTGAAAAAAATGTGTAAGGCTCAACACAAGAGCACCATATTAAGTCCAGAAAAATAATATACAAAAAAAAAAAAAAAAACGAAAAAGAAATACAAAGACTTTAGGTTACAAAAGTCATCCAAAATTAAATATATATGCAGTTGAAGTCAGAATTATTAGCCCCCCTGAATTATTTTTCCCAAATTTCTGTTTAACGGAGAGAAGATTTTTTCAACACATTTCTGAACATCATAGTTTTAATAACTCATCTCTAATAACTGATTTATTTTATCTTTGTCATGATGACAGTAAATAATATTTGACTAGATATTTTTCAAGACACTTCTATACAGCTTAAAGTGACATTTAAAGGCTTAACTAGGTTAATTAGGTTCACTAGGCAGGTTAGGGTAATTAGGCAAGTTATTGTATAATGATGGTTTGTTCTGTAGACTATCGAAAAAAATAGCTTAAAGGGGCTAATAATTTTGTCCTTAAAATGGTTTATAAAAAATTAAAAACGGCTTTTATTCTAGCCGAAATAAAACAAATAAGACTTTCTCCAGAAAAAAAAATAATATCAGACATACTGTGAAAATTTCCTTGCTCTGTTAAACATCATTTGGGAAATATTTTAAAAAAGAAAAAATTCAAAGGGTGATAATAATTCTGACTTCAACTATATATATATATATAACATAACTTATCAGCTCTAGCAAGTTATAATACAAATAAATTGAAAATTTTGGCATTTTTTAATAAGTTCTTTTATAAAGACACGTAGTGTAAGGGTTTTGAAATTTCTGCATTTATGAATAAAATATTTGGCTAATACAATGATAACATTTATCAAATCATGCAAAACACAGCAATCATATAGTACATCTTATAATGTGAAAAACCTTTTTTATTATCATCCAGTCTTGCACTGCTTCCCAAAACGAATGAGCAAAACTCCAAGTAAAATAATATATGTGTTCTGTCTTCAATTAAATGTTTCATAAGAGACATGGTGACGGATCGTATTGTATCCACTTAATACACAGGCCCGGAACCAGCCTAGAAAGGGGTGGTTCTTTTTTTCTCAAAAAGTGGACCTTTTTTGGAGCTTGTCGGATGGTCACACTTTTTTATGTACCAAAAACATTTTCTAAAGATTTTGTAATAAAAATTATAAAAAGGCTACTTATTTTTAGGCTACTTTATGATAACTGGGGAAAAAATAGCAATCTGTTAACATTTATAATTTAAAACTGTGACCTATTGTCATTTATTAGGCAAATAACAAACTTACCAGCACATTCAACTTTCCTCAGTCTTAGAATTTACAGTTTGAATAATAAAAAAAAAAAAATAAACATAATAAAAATAATGTAAAGCTTCTCGATTTTTCTATCTTTTCTTGTAAAAAGTACATTTGTAAATTCATAGATAACAACAATAGCCAAATAAGGATTAATACGAGCCGCTTTTGGTGTTTCACAACTTTTTATTGGTCATTTTTTCTTTCAAGATTAAGGTCCAAAATTTAGATTAAAAGTTACTTATAAAATGTTTTCTCTATAACAACAATACAGTGACAGTTGACTTTACTTGCATCAGATTCTGCTTGGTATTAAAGCCTTTTTCGATGGGTTATTTTGATAACTTATGATGGCATAACAGTCAAAACAGGACAAATGTGCTAATGTATGGGACAAATACTGGACTTTTGTCAGTGTATCGGGGGGGATTTGCTCTTTCAAACCACCCAAACCCCCTTTGGCTACAGGCCTGGTACACTAATTTTGTCATAAAAAGTTGTCAAAAACAGCCTGATCTCACGAGGAAACGTAAGTATTTAACGTTTTGTCAGTTTAGTGGCTAATTTGTACGAATTCGTACGAGTTGAGTCGTTACGAAAATGTAAGATTTTAAAAAGGAGGCTTGGCACCCAACCCCACCCCTAAACCCAACCGTCATTGGGTGATGAGCAAATCGTACTAAATGGTACAAATTAGATTGTACGAATTCATACGAATTAGCCTCTAAATCTAAAAGTTACGAATTGCAGTGAGATTATGTTGCAAAAATCTTATGTCTATATTTAAATGTGTTATTTTATTTGTTAATATTTGTCCATTTCAGCTGGAGTATTAGTTGCTGTCACATCTTGCTGGATACTGTCACGATAACCAGCGATCTAATTATCATAGATTGCTGGAGAACATTCACATTGCAGAGAACTACAAATCTGCTATTAAAAAGACTACAAGATCCAGTCATGCACCACTTACACACCTGGCCTAGATCCCCATGATTGCAGACAGACACATCTGAAGCTATTCATAACTGATTACATGGACTATAAAGTCAGCACACAAACACACAGAAGTTGCTGAGTCTTGTTGAACTGAGCTGTGAACATTACAAAGTGAGCTCCTTGTTTTGCCTTGCCGTGTTAGACCCTCGCCTTGTTTTCTTGTTTTACTGCTGCCTGCTTTCT
The DNA here is from genome assembly GCA_903798195.1 of Danio kyathit. Lineage (NCBI taxonomy): Eukaryota > Metazoa > Chordata > Actinopteri > Cypriniformes > Danionidae > Danio > Danio kyathit. Next base: position 56,050,539 of record LR812538.1, on the reverse strand, counting down.
GACCGCTCTGGATTAACCTGTTTACATCTGTTGATCGTTGCTTGCCTGACCATTCTGTTTAATAAATCCAGCATTTGGATCTGCACCCCTGTTGTCAGTGTCACTTCACATTACAGATACTGTATTTTACATTATTGAATTACATTCAGAAAAGTTAGAACTGACATATTAGATCAACTAACACCAAAACATTATTCAAATCCACTGGTTCAGCAAATGGTGACATGGTGGCTCAGTGGTTAGCACTGTCGTATTACTGCAAAGAGGTCACTGGTTTGAGTCCCGGCTGGATCGGTTGGCATTTCTGTGTGGAGTTTGCATGTTCTCCCCATGTTGGTGTGGGTTTCCTCCGGGTGCTCTGGTTTCCCTCATAGTTCAAAGACATCACTATAGGTTAATTGAATGAACTAAATTGGCCGTAGTGTATGAGTGTGTGTGTGTGAATGATTCAATTCAATTCACCTTTATTTCTATAGCGCTTTTACAATGTAGATTGTGTCAAATCAGCTTCACATAGAAGATTTTAGTAAATTGAAACGGTGTCAGTTCAGTTTTCAGTGTTTTAGTTCAGTTCAGTTTAGCTCAGTTCAGTGTGGTCTGATTGTTTATGGATGTTTCCCAGTAGTGGGTTGCAGCTGGAAGGGCAACCGCTGATGAATAAAGAGACTAAGCTGAAGGAAAATTAATGAATGAATGTTTCTGCAAATTCAGAACAATGTATTAGATTTCTACTAATTAGGCTACTTGGCCAAACGTCCTTAGCTTCAATTAACACAAGCTGATTGGGTTTAATAATGCTGCTTAATTTCTGATCTCAACACAGATCAAAATAGAGGTCGTTTTCCATTACAAATCAACCGTGATTAAGAGTTTGCGTAATATGTAGGCCTGGAATTGAGGGCAATTATGCTGTGGCCATTTATTGAATGGTTTTGTAGGCTATCTGTACTCCACTGCTCACATTTATTCCCATCATGACTAAATCAAAAATATTTTTTGCTCAAAATTATGAACAGAGCAGGATGTTTTAATTGGTGCGGGTCAAACTGACCGCTTCTATCCCCCCCAAAAATCCTCTTTAGTCTGGCAATTAGGCAAACGTTCCTGTTGTTTACGTATGTTACTTTTCCTTCCTCGCTAATTAGCACATACTTTAAATTCAGGTCAGCTGCAGCTGTGTTGATACATTTGAGGTTAATAGAGTTTTTGACATTTTGATGATTTAGAGAGAACATTCTATAGACTTTTCTACACTTTCTATAGATTTTTCTATACTTTTCACAATCTCAATAAACACTTAATGCATATTTCTATTTCAGTCATTAATTTAAAGTGATAGTTCACCCAAAAATGAAAATCAACCTCCCTCTCTGTACCCAGCAGGCACAGGATGTCAACATGACGTCAGATTGACGTTGTACTCCAATGTTGTGGGACGCTGCTATTTGATTGAAAATGAAAATTGAGTTGTTGTCAGAACCCAACGTCAGGCCAATGTCAGTGTCCAACGTCAGACAGACGTTGCATTTTGTTACTTTCCAACGCAACCTAAAAACAACTAAATATCATCGTCTCTAATCTATCTAGTTACCTATCTATCTATATAAATAAATACACTTTTTTACTTTTCATCTGCATCAAGGCCCGCAACAACTTCCTCCCACGCTTAACCTGCAAGTCTTTATTTGACAAATTATATAGCTAGATCCTAAAGAACCAACACAATCTCATGGCAATTTGTAACTTTTTGATTTAGTGGCTAATTCTTATGAATTCGTACAATCTCCCTGCTGAAAAATTCAGCTTAAACCAGCCTTAGCTGGTTGACCAGCCTCGTTTTAGAGGGTTTTGGCCATTTTCAGGCTGGTTTCCAGCCATTTCTAGCCTGGTCTTAGCTGGTCAGGCTGGGAGTTGACCAGCTAAAACCAGCTTGACCAGCCAAAACCTGCTATGTCCAGCTTAAACCAGGCTGGTCTAGCTGGTTTTAGCTGGTTTAAGCTGGTCATTTTCCAGCCTGACCAGCTAAGACCAGGCTGGAAATGGCTGGAAACCAGCCTGAAAATGGCCAAAACCCCTCTAAAACCAGGCTGGTCAACCAGCTAAAACCAGCCAACCATCTTAGGCTGGTTTAAGCTGGATTTTTCAGCAGGGAATTAGTACAATTTAGTACAATTTGCTCATCACCCAATGACAGTTGGGTTTAGGGGCGGGGTTGGGTGCCACGCCTCCTTTTTAAAATGTACATTTTTGTACGACTCAACTCATACGAATTCATACGAATTAGCCAATAAACTGACAAAACGCTAAATATTTACCTTTCCTCGTGAGATCTGTCTGCTTCTCAAGCTCTATGAGGAGTGTCATTCATGTCTTTTAAGGTCAGAAGACAATCGCCTGTGATATGATGTCATTTTGTTTTTGAGTGTCAGTGTTACATCCCTTCTGTTACTTTTTAGTGGTCATGGGGGAACGAAAAGGAAAACATTAAGCCAGCTGTAATTATTGCTGCCATTTACAATAGATGAGGAACTTCATGTGTATTTTTAAATGCTTATGGAAAAATAAAGTTTCACACAATAATAGTTAGAAATAAGACAACTATTTCACAAAAAAACAATTAACCAAGTTTAACAGACATAGGGAGGACAAAGGCAAGGGAATGTGCCAAACAAAAGAAAAGAGTAAAACAAAAATCAACTAGCTAACCCATTAAACTCTTCCCCTAGAACTACAAAATAAAACAAAAAGTAAACCTTCAACGAAGAGGGGTCTGGCTGCAGACTCGGTGCAGTGCAATCTAAGCTGCATCCAATGCTTTTTAATGCGCTTACCTAAACCCCCCCGTCACAGTGACATCACTGACTTCATTGAGTGCATTGTGTCTGACATTGCATCGTTGAGTGATGCAATCTCAGCCTGCATCATAAAGGCTGCATCCAGATACTATTGCTTCAACGTCTGAGACATTGTTTCTTACCTACTCTCTCCTTCCAAAGCAAAACGTACAAGTGTGGCACAAATTCATAACCTAGTTTATAACTAACAGAATGCTGCGTGTGCGCCATGTACATCACGTGACAGAGCTTACCTATTCCCTCTCCTCCGGCTAGAGCAGGGGTCACCAATCTCGTTCCTGGAGGTCCGGTGCCCTGCAGGGTTTAGCTCCAACTTGCCTCAACACACCTGCCTGGGTGTTTCAAGTACCTAGTAAGACCTTGATTAGCTTGTTCGTGTGTGTTTGATTAGGGTTGGAGCTAAAATCTGCAGGACACCGGACCTCCAGGAACAAGTTTGATGATCCCTGGTCTAGAATAATACACAGATACGATGTTCACAGTCCAGTTCTCAAGAGTTTGAAACAAAAACATTTCAGTATTACATGGCAAACAAAGCACACCAACAAAGTTAATCAAACAATGATGGATGATGATGCAGACCTATAATTATAATAATATTTATGCATTATAGTTATAATGATATTTATACATGATCAAACTAGAGTGCAAATTAAGCAAAACGTAAACTAAAATAGTTTTAAATTTGGTTTTGTAGTTCGGACTCAAATAAACATTTGTTGCCATTTTTAATCTGTTAAGTTTATTTGATTGAATATATAAAAATCTGTGGATATTCTCGATGCATTTATTGGGTAAAATTGCTACATTTTACTGTCACTCAATGTGTTTTTGGTCATTATCAATGCACTGTCACTTTAATTAAGTACGAGCAGCGTAGCAAAAATAGACCCAGCGCCGAAACTATCTGTTTGTTAACCCTGTTTCTGCGTGCAATCGGAAAGCTCTAATCTGTACGCTCTGCTCGTGCTTGCGGTGTGAAACACGTGTAATAATGCTACAGCTTGACATTGTGTGGACGTAACCAATATGATGAGGTCTCCATAATCCTGGATCAGGCCGTATCCTTAGCAGATGCTGTGGCTGTCATGGAGGAGTGGAGAACATGAGACTGATTCCTGAAAGACCCCAGTGACAGACGAGCCTCCGCATTGATTCCGTGGGCCAGGCTGGTGACCTACTCACATCTGCAGCTTCTCTACGATGGACGTCCAGCATTCTCCAGCCTCCAGCACCTAGACTGCAGCTCTGCACAAGAAGTTTGGCCAGAAGAGAAATGGTCGTGCCCAACTAAGCCTGGGTTTCTCTTGAGGTTACTTTTTCTTTCACTTTCGTCAATTGGTGAAGTTTGTTCCTCGCCGCTGTCGCCACTGGCTTGCTTGGTTTGGGACTTGTGGAGTTGCGCATCGATGGATTTGCTCTTTAGTGTTTGGACCAAGTGTGCCACAAGCCTGCTTTTGAGTGAAGGCCTCGGCCGTTAGATTGCCCCCCTGGGGGCTGGCAGCAGTACAAGTCATAAAGCCCGCCTTTTCCGTGTTAATGAAGGAGACATGAGATCAAATAAAAAAATTAATTACACTTGCAATAAAATGTTCCGAAAGATGGTTCTGATCAGTTAGGCACTGGTTATCAGCTGATATAGGTGCAGATCTTCATTTTTGTAAAGAGTATGTTTTGAGCAGTAATTTAATGCTGGGCGTCTCATCGTGATTGACAGCTGTGATTGACAGATTCTCAAAGCAGACGTCGGAGCTTCGGCAGGAGACTGAAGTGTTATTATTCAATTTCTGTGTTACTTTACCATGATAAAACGAGTTGCTCAGCAGTAAACTATAGTTTCTGACATACAGGATCTGGTGGAACACTGTTTATTCGGTAGGTCAGGGCTTTATCAGTTTGCTGATACACACCTAACCACCTAGATAGCAAAATACACTCGGGCCAGTTCCGGCTAGACTCTCGCCTGCCGGAGACTTACCCCTCGGCCCAACTCCGTTTGCTGTACCTACTCTGGCCAGATGCCTATGGACTCACTGCCCGATTCCGGCCTGAGTCAATTAGACCAGATGCGGCGGCCGTTAGCGAGCCGATGCTGCCGCAATCAGCCCGCGAGTAATGTGCACTGCTGCCAAGAGAAAATCTTCATTATATAAAACCTCTCTTTTGTTAACGTTATTACAACCATTTGTGTTAATAAAACAGCAAACCCAGGCTATTATGTAAGCGCAAAGTGTACATTAGCGAGCCTTTGTTATAGTGCAGACACCGGCGATCAAGTGAGAAGTTCGGGGGGCGTGGTTCATTTGATGTACAAGCGTTTGGTTGGAGTTTAGATTCCGCAGCTCCTCCTCTGGCTCCATCAGGCAGTCCTTCTGCGCAAGCCCAGGCTCCAATTTCAACAGTCTTTTGCGACAGTTTGTGCCTGTCACAAGGCGTTTTTTCCTTCACAGCGTTTAATTGAAAATGGCGCTGTCACGTCGTCCATATTTTATACAGTCATTGGTTTGGACTTTCAGAAGGATAGTTAAACCACACTGAACTGAACTAAACTGAACTTCTGAAACTCTGAAAACTGAACTGACACTGTTTCAATTTACTATAATCTTCTATGTGAAGCTGCTTTGACACAATCTACATTGTAAAAGCGCTATAGAAATAAAGGTGAATTGAACTGAATTGAAATGACATTGGATTTTGATTGCTATATGAACAAATGTCAGTATTTGACGTCAATATGACGTTGGTTTAAGATCGACGTTAAATTTTGGTCAATTTCCAACACAATCTAAATTAAATTCAACCAAGTATCATCATCATTTCATGTCATTATTGGACATCAAAATAACATTGTCCTTAGACACTGGCAACCTAAATCTAACCTAATATTAGCGTCTTATGATGTGTCTGATGTTGTGTGTCCTCTTGCATTTAAGTTTGTACATAATATGGATAAAATGTAATGGTGTTGTAAATATTGTTAACTTTCTTGCACAGACTGATAATTTTGCTTTATAAGGCCTCTATGTATATCATCAGGAGCTAGGTATTAATTTTGTTCTGCCTATAATGCGGCGCAAGGCGTGACGCAATTGTCGTTTGCTAGTTTCAGCTCGACGCAAGAGTCATTTTGATGTTTTGCACCACGCTGTTTAAATAGCAAATGCATTTGCGCTCATATGTGCGCCCATAGGCGTTCTGGTCTAAAAAAGGAGGTGTGTTGAGGCGCGTTGCTATTTTGAGAAACTAGAATAGACTGTTTAATAAACCAGCTAAGAGGAGGTCTAAAGTCCAGCGCAGAGTACATGATAAAGGCTTAAAATATTACAAAAATTATTACTTTCTAGCCTACATAAATATAAAACCTGCTGCCTTCATGCCTTCTTCATCTCGGGGGGCTTTTTCAGTTTATTCATGAAAAATTGCTTTTGTATAATGTTATTATTATTTGTAGTATTATTTATTATATGCATATTTATATTTGTTTTATTAAAAACAAGCTTAGATTTGCTCACCTGTCAGCTTTTAGACCGTATGGGGCATAGCATGTGTATTTGGATATAACTTAGTTTTTTGACCACACTTCGTTATTATTGTTCATTTATTTGTTTGCTGGAAATTAGAACTGAATTTAGAAATAGTTTTGAAACAAATCTTTGCGCATAACAAACTAAATTAATTATGTATAGGCTAATGGACGTCTGTGCGTACAACACCTTTCCTTATCCACCAGAGTGAAAGTGAAAGTAAAGAATGAGGAGGCTTATCTTTCATTTATGTGCTGTAGATGCTCATTTTAAAGGTGCAGTATGTAAGTTTGACACCCAGTGGTTGAACTAGGTATTGCAGTCCTGAATCATAATAAAGGTACGCCGGGTTGCCAGTTTGAGTGATTTTAAACTGTGTTCTAAATAAAAGCAACGACACGCGATTGAGGGAATATTCTCCATATTAAAAGGAGTTTTGGTTCTAACCAACACCTCGAATTGATTTATTAGAAGCGGCTTCTATTTCTCACAGCTGAACAACAGAAACCTTTGACAGATCACCTCAGGTAAGCCTTGTGTGCTTTATTCAGTGCTAAATGCTAACAATGCGAGTTTGAATGCATTTTACATGACGTGTATTACCATATACTGAAAGCAGAAAGTTCACTTCACCTTTAATGATGTTAAAGAGGGTTAACATGTATTAAATAGATTCTAAACCTTACCGTTTTGTGAGTGAGTGCATATTCTGTGCTTCTGAAAGGCTGTATTTAAATTTCTGCCGTGTTTTGTGGCGCAAACAGCCAAATGGCTCATCACTCATAACAATCTCGTCACAGCGTGTTGTTAGGACACGCGATGTAACCTGCTCACGTTCCTAATATTTATGTCATTTGCTAATTAACGTCATGTGGAACTGAATCTGTCTCATTTTGACATCTGATACTTTCCACTACACTGTAGCATTTCGCTCATGGACGCATGCTTTCAGAGTCTTTCTGAATGAATGAATGAATGAATGAATGAATGAATGAATGAATGAATGAGATATGCTGTTTTCCAACAAGGCAACCCGGGGTGCTGAATTATAATTGGCTAAACTGGCATGTGCATGTGAAAATTACCTAAACAAAGACAGCGTTCCGGCACGGAAAAAAACATTTTCAAAGCAGAATATCTGACTTCAGCATTGTTTGTCAGTTAAACAAGTATGTTCACTTGGGATGTTTCTTAAATATCTGCACACATATTATTGTAGTTTTATGCTTTAGAAGAGTCAAAAACTTACATACAGCACCTTTAACTGTTTTCTTGCTAGTGAAGCGTTCAGTTTTTCCACTTACAAAGTCCGGCATGTAAATAGCAAATGCGCATGGCTCGATGCAACTGACTCTTAAGGCTGATTTATACTTCTGCGTCAAGCGCACGCGTATGCTACGGCGCAGCCTATGCGTGGACGCATAGCCCCTCGCCATGGCCATCGGTGACGTTGACGCGCACCTCTCAAAAAATGTAATGTGCGTAGCACAAGCTCTGTGATTGGTCAGTTTGGTAGCGCTGACGAGTGTGGGCGGAGGTAAGAGCCGCGCGCCCGATGCAGCGAGTGTTTACAAGTGTGGAGTCCCGTGAAGGAGCTCCGGATGAAGGCTGTTGTTTTGTGTTTACCTTATGATTAAAGTTGTTACACGTTCGTCGGTTCCCGCCTCAAAATGAGCGAATTTGAGCCACTTGTACATTAAGGAAGTGTTCAGAAAAAACAAAACACCAGCGAAGAAACTCGACACAGAGAAACATAAAAACTTACTGCCAACTAGTGTTTCGGAAGTGTAATTGCAGAGAAACAGAAACAGCGCGCAGAATAAAAAAGCACGGCTACGCGCGAGGCGTGCACCGTGGGTCACGCCGATCACTTGACGCAGAAGTATAAACCAGGCTTTAAGCTGGGGTCACACTGGACTTTTTTCCCCATAGACTTCCATTCATACACACGTGAATGCGTCAGACCGGAACCGTAAGGTCATGCGTCAAGTTTGGCATTTCGCTGCGGTGCAAAGTTCAAGCTTGGTGAACTCTGACCTGTGAAATCGCATTACTTGACTGCGTGAGACCAATCCAGGATCAAAACATGACCTCTCTGAACAGAAATCGCTTGCTTTTTTTATTGTCTAATCATCTTGTTTAATCCCGCCCCTTTTTGCAGCGCCGTACGACAGAATTTCGCAAGCTCAAACTCTAGTGTGACTGCAGCTTCAAAGGGAATGGGAGATGAGACTCTGATTGGTTTATTCTCAAAACACACCTATAACTTATTAAGAGAATAAGCTCAACCCTGTTAGACCATACGCCGCGGCGCAAAGCGGAATTTTCCGTCCTTAAAATAGCAAAAGTGGATTCTGACACGCCCTTAATGCTTTTGCGCCCTGCGCTTTGGACTTTGCGCCTAGATCATTAAAATAGGGCCCTTAAAGTGTCAGTTGACTTGATTTTGAGCTTAGGGTTTTTGAAATAACAGCAAATTTAATTTGTTGTGTGAACTAAACCATTACCATGTAACACCCTTATACAAAATCCTGCTATAGAGAGGCGACTTATGATGCTGTGTTGGACAGGATTGCTTTTTGGTGTCCTTTTTTTAAACAAACCCTTCTTGAGTGGGTCTCTTTTCTAAGGCATTATGAAAAAGACCCACGGTTCAAGGCCTGCTCTCAGCCTTGGGTGCATGAAATGATCCTTTGTGGCATGTGAATTGAGAATGAGCTTTTCATCTGTTTGCATTCCTGCTTGTAAATGCACAAAAGAGCGAGAAGAATATATTTGAGAGATAAATAATAGGTCTTGTCTGCAACTCCAGCTATACACGATAATTTAACATCCGTCTGTGATAAAACACTCATTACCGCTTCGACGTCAGTCAGGAATCTTGGGGTAATCTTTGATGACCAGTTGTCTTTCAAGGGTCACATTGTAAAATAAGCACAATCATGAGCAATGTAAAAATGCTGGGTTCCACACAATTGCTCTTTGTTGTTGCAACATGAAGGAATTAGGTCAACTTATTAGTTTTTACAAAATTAAGTAGATTAAGTAGAACATAACACAATCAAATTGTCCCAGAGTAATCAAGAACTGTGTTGTTTCAGCTTATTTTAGGTGAGCACATTAAAAAGCATTGGATACAGCCAGGCCCGGATTAAGAATTCAGAGCCCCCTGGGCACAATGTCTTGTAGGGCCCCCTACAAGGCCGCACCTCTATAGCTGAATTAAAAAATAAGATTAATATAATATTTTGCCCACATTTTTTAAATAAATGACATAGTACATATATTTATAGTCAACAAAGATTTACTTGATTTTAAAAGCATTTAAAGCATACTTTGATAAAAAAATACTAATATTCATTCATTCATTTTCTTGTCAGCTTTGTCCCTTGCAGGGTCGCCACAGCGGAATGAACCGCCAACTTATCCAGCACGATTTTACGCAGCGGATGCCCTACCAGCCGCAACCCATCTCTGGGAACTTCCACACACACACATTCACACTCATACACTACGGACAATTTAGCTTACCCAATTCACCTGTACTGCATGTCTTTGGACTGTGGGGGAAACCGGAGCACCCGGAGGAAACCCACGCGAACGCAGGGAGAACATGCAAACTCCACACAGAAACGCCAACTGACCCAGCCTAGCCGAGGTTCGAACCTGCGACCCAGCGACGTTCTTGCTGTGAGGCAACAGCACTACCTACTGCGCCACTGCGTTGCCTTAAAAATACTAATATAAGTAGTGAACATTAATGAATTTTAATATACTTGTTCAAGTTCACTGAAGCAGTACTAAAAAATTTATATTTAATGGTATTTTTAATGTATAACTTCTACAAACTTATAATGCATATGATTTGGAGATATCACCTCTCCAATCCAGTTCTATGAATCTGAGTCTTCTATAATACACACACTGAGTAATGATTCCTACTGTCTCCCTCGTGATGAAGAAGAGTAGGCAAAAAGCACTTGATTTTAAGGCTGAAAGTATCCAAAATCACACACACACACACACACACTATACCGGTTCTCTCCTGTCTCTCTCCTCTTCAGGGGCTTTTTCTGTCTCTCTCTCTGTCTCTCTCTCCATGAGGTCGGAGAATATGGGTGAAGCAGGGCGACTAACATTGTAAATACGGATTAATTTTATTAAGATGTCGCTAACATTTAACACCAGGTGGAAAATAACTGTTTATAGAATATTTATTATTCTTATTATCCTTATTAAATACCTTGTGACTCATTTATATATTTTATATACTTTATTTACATTTTTAAACAAAAACATTTCTTTTCTATTGAAAATAAATGTATTTCCAATCTGATATGTAATGTGGGAAAAAAGAAAAACGTGTTCATCAGACGCTGGATTCGAACCGGTTTCATGATCGATCGCCTCAAAACATGTTTCCATGCGCCTTACGAGCTGCGCCATTCCCACATGCTGTCTTCTGCTCTCTTTAGTTATGTTATCTCGGTCGATCAAATGCTGCTGGCGGGAAGCACTCAACCAGCTTATTATAACGAGGTGCGCTACTTGCACTTAGCCTAAATAGACACTCCAAAATTAGCTATTTTTTTCCTCCCCTCGCAGGGGCCCCAAGTGCGCACGGCCCCTGCGTAATCCGGCCCTGGATGCAGCTCAGATTGCATCTGCACTGAGTCTGCAGCCAGACCCCTCTCCCAATATCAGGAGGAAATTTAGTACCATCTATTACCAGGGGTGAAATTTAGTTCTAGTCTCCTCTGATGTAGAACACGACCACACACACAAAGACAGCTTATCTACTTCAGGTATGTCTTGCTCTCTAGCAGTCATCTTATCAGAATGGTGCAATAACCGTCTTTCCACTGGCAGCTGATACATAGAAGGTCTCTAATACAATAGATTCTTTAAAGAAATTATAATTTAATATGCAGTAAATTCACATCTAGTGACATCTGGTAGCATCAAATGCTCAGTTCCACCCGAGAGGTCATCCAGATACTCACTTCTTCAATATGTTTATTGCAATGTTTTTGTTTACCAGTTAGATTGAAAGATGTCGAGTCAAGATTAACATCCTGGTCAAATTTCACCCCATTTCAGTCTCTTTAGTCATCTTAGTCTCTATTTAAGAGGTTGCCACAGTGGAATGAACCACCAACTTTTCCATATGTTTTACATAGTGGTTTCCCTTCCAGCCGCAACCCAGTACTGGAAAACACCCATACACACTTATTCACACACACACTCATACACTATGGCCAATTTAGTTTATTCAATTCCCCTATAGCTCATGTGTTTGGACTGTGGGGGAAACCGGAGCACCCGAAGGAAACCCACTCCGACACGGGAAGAACATGCAAACTCCACACAGAAACACCAACTGGCCCAACCGGGACTCGAACTAGTGACCTTCTTGCTGTGAGTATGGGTATGGGCTTTTTTTGCATATTAAAGATACTGCTAATCTATTTCTAGACCATACATCTGCCATCTAAACGCATGTAAGGAAGCTCATTATGTGTTAGCTGGGTTCATTAAGTAATGTGCTTGTTTATGTGAGTGTTAAGGTTGTCCATTCAGGAGCCTCTGAGAGATGTATTGTTGTCAGGTTTCATGTTATGAATCCAGAATGAGGTGTGCGTGTGAATTGCCATTGGCCAAACCATGGTACTTCAGTTAAAGGCCAAAACACTTTGTCCTGGCCTGAATAATAATAATGGGAATAATGCCAATAAAAGATGAGGAATAATTTACCGGGCCCTCCACAAAAGAGCAACTGTTTGCACATTTGCCATTGAGTATAAAGAGTAATTTGATGCTCAGTTATATAATTTTAACATTCGTGCATGGTGCGAAATGGATTGCAAATTGTGAAACTACAGTGCTAAACTAACTCTAAATCCAAATGTGGCACATTTGACAAAGAGTTAAATGAATTTAATGATTTACCTAACTGTGTGCATTAGTTATTCTGTTCATACTAGTCAAAGGATTGAATAATATCTGTTTTTATAAATATTTCAGAAACATAAATTCATTCATTGTCCTTCGACTAGTCCCTTATTTTATCAGGGGTAGCCACAGCGGAGGCGCAGTGGGTAGCGTTGTCACCTCACAGCAAGAAGGTCACTGGTTCGAGCCTCGGCTGGGTCAGTTGGTGTTTCTGTGTGGAGTTTGCATGTTCTGCCTGTGTTGGCGTGGGTTTCCTCCGGGTGCTCCAATTTCCCTCACAATTCCAAACACATGCGGTACAGGTGAATTGCGTAAGCTTAATTGTCCATTGTGTATGTGTGTAAATGAGTGAGTATGGATGTTTTCCAGTGATGGGTTGCAGCTGGAAGGGCATCCGCTGCATAAAACATATGCTGGATAAGTTGGTGGTTCATTCCGCTCTGGCGATCCCAGATAAACAAAGGGACTAAGCCACCATCAGAAAAACTTCCCAATGACAAACATAAAAAATCTGACAGATTTTGGTCAATTTGGTCTTCCCTTTGGGAGACCAAAAAAGATACTTAAAAAAGCTCTCTTAAATTAACACAGGATCCTTGTCATTCATTTACAATTTTTGTTATAACCTACTGTACACTTAAAGACTGCTCTAAAATGCTGTGATTGTACTTTATTTTTTACCTATTTATTTGCTTTTGTTTTTTTTATATATATATTAATTTCTTTGTTACTTTCCATTTTCAAGACTGTACACTGTCTGTAACGCATTTATACATTTTGCGAATGTAATATTTTGTGAATGTGGGCTTACAATAAAAATAAATAAATAAAGGGACTAAGCCAAAAAGAAAATGAAGGAATGAATGATTGATATATTTATAGTTGGAATAATATTTCAGAATCCTACAGCATTTACCCAATATAGTGCACTCTCAGAAATAAAGGTACGCAAGCTGTCACTGGGGTGGTACCTTATCAAAAGGTACACATTTGTACTTAAAGGGTCCCTATTGGTACCTCAAATGTTTATACCTGAAAATTTTAAGAGGAACACTTTTGTACTTTTTAAGTGCCAATATGTACCCTTGAGGTATTAATATGAACCTTTAAGTACAAATTTGTACCTTTTGACCCAGTGACAGCTCACATACCTTTATTTCTAAGAGTGTAAGATATACTGCATTTCCATAATGTTTAGCAGTTTCTTTTTTTAAATTAATGGGTCATAATATGGAATTTTGACAAAATAAAATACATATGCATTTAATATACACTCTCAGAAAAAAAATATACAATGTTTTACCTAAGAAGGTGCAAACCCTCACTGGTACAATACCATTTTATGGAACAGAATTGTACCTTAAGACAAAGAAACAAATTTGAGCCATTGCAGTTTGTATCTTTAAGGACATGATTTGTACCATGGGAAACTAAAATGTACCTTTGGTTTTTAAAACCTGCAGATACAATATTGCACTTTCATAAAAGGTACAAATCTGATCCACGAATGTACCACTGTGACAAGACGCTTTGTACCTTAACTGTGTCAAAATGCTTACCAAACATTTATTTAAAATGCCTTAAATGTTTAGTTTGCAATACCTGTAGTTTTGTTTTACCAGTTTTTTTGTATTATAGAACTTATTTATTAATGTTTATGAGTTTCTTTAACACAAATGCTTTTAAATGAAGATTCATGTTTTAATATGGAGATTATTTATAAATCACTTGCCTTTCCAGTCATATTTATTTTTACAGATATTATAATAAAGGAGGAGTTGTCCAACACTTTTGTACCTTTTATATGGGAACAATTGTGTACCTTCATTTCAATTGTACCATAAAATGACTTTTCTGTACCATATAAGGTACATCTTTTATAAAGGTACAAAACTGTTCCTCAAGGAACATTATTTGTACCACCGTGTACCTTTTTTTTCTGAGAGTGTAAATAAGCATTTAATATACCAAAATTAGTAAAAACAAGCTAATTAATTGAAAGGTCATCAAAACATTCACGTCCAGCTGTCCAGCAGAGGACGCTGTTCCTCAAGGGGTAGTTGCACCCAAACTACGTCACGACTCAAGTCGTGAACATAGGATTATCTTATCTTTTAAAAAGTTTGTAATTTACCTAGTAAATACTGGGTCTCACCAATAAAGTTAAAGAAATGACATATAAACTGATTCATTTAATTTATCCAGTGAAACAATTTTTTAGAGACATTGAATCTCCATGCACTTTTTGTGAATTAGAGGGGGAATCGATAAAACACCTGTTTTTTTGAATGCACATATACAAAAAATGTTTTGATTTGATGTTGAATATTTTATATTTAAACTTACAAAATTAAAAATTCAGTTTTCTTGTGAAGATATTTTTGAATATACAATAATAATAACAAAACTTTGGAGCAAAATGTGTTTATTAATTTAATGATTATATATGGGAAGTACCATGTACACAAACAAAAATGGTCCAATGATAAACCTAACATTTTTTTGTTTAAAATTTATCTCAAGCATTATATCGAAACCCTAAAATACATTAAAAATAAAAAAGCTATAAGAATGTATATGCAATTTTGGATTCATTTTCTTATGCAAATATTTTGTAATTTATATATCCCCTGTATTATTTTTTGTTGTTGTTGTTGTTGTTTTTTTATTCTCTACTGATTTGTTCCTTTGATGTGAAAAACATTGTATTCCTCTTTTTTGTATGCTATTGTTCTTGTTATGCAATAAATAATAATAAATAATAATAAAATTATCTTTTTGTATATGAGAATACTGATAAAGATGCTTCCTTACTTCAGGAATATGTTTTGTTTAGTTTCGCTATTTGCAAAGCAGAACCTTTACATAAAAAGAAAACGTATTTTCTTAATCTTATTTGACTAACAAACACAAACATTTACAAACCAGAAATCTTTGTTTTATATTTTCCTACTGAAATGCAATATTAATTGAGATACTAATTCAGATACAAAAAAGGCTTTAAAAACAGCTGAAATTTGCAAATTGTTTAATATCTTCCTTCAAAGAGTGATGTTTTATTTATGTACCACCTTTGTATGTTTTAGTTTTGCTTTTGATTTTCTTCTTTGAGTACTATGATTGTATTTTTTTTATTTGCGCTTAATAAAAAAAACGACAGTATGGGAAAAACATTAAAAAGTATGGAAAATGATTTTATTGTGGTTTATATACAGTTGAAATCAGAATCCATTCATTCATTCATTTTCTTGTCGGCTTTGTCCCTTGCGGGGTCGCCACAGCGGAATGAACCGCCAACTTATCCAGCACGATTTTACGCAGCGGATGCCCTTCCAGCCGCAACCCATCTCTGGGAACTTCCACACACACATTCACACTCATACACTATGGACAATTTAGCTTACCCAATTCACCTGTACCGCATGTCTTTGGACTGTGGGGGAAACCGGAGCACCCGGAGGAAACCCACGCGAACCCAGGTGAAATCAGAATCCCCCTTGGATTTTTGATTCTTTTTTAAATATTTCCCAAATAATGTTTAACAGAACAAGGAAATTTTCACAGTATGTCTGATAATATTTTTTCTTCTGGAGAAAGTCTTATTTGTTTTATTTCGGCTAGAATAAAAGTAGTTTTTAATTTTTTAAAAAACATTTTAAGGTCAAAATTATTAGCCCTTTTAAGCTATATTTTCCTTTTAAGCTATTTTTCTCATAGTCTACAGAACAAACCATCGTTATACAATAACTTGCCTAATTACCCTAACCTGCCTAGTTAACCTAATTAACCTAGTTAAGCCTTTAAATGTCACTTTAATCTGTATAGAAGTGTCTTGAAAAATATCTAGTCAAATATTATTTACTGTCATCATGGCAAAGATAAAATAAATCAGTTATTAGACATGAGTTATTAAAACTATTATGATTAGAAATGTGTTGAAAAAAAATCTTCACTCCATTAAACAGAAATGGGGGGGGGGGTTAAGTAGGGGGGGGCTAATAATTCAGGAAAAAGAATATATATATATATATATATATATATATATATATATATATATATATATATATGCCTGACCCCTCACAAATCTCTCATTTAAATTAATATTTTCTATAGGATGCTTTATTTGTGCATATGCATTATATTACTATACACACTCCGAAAAAAAGGTACATGGTGGTACAAATAATCTTCCTTAAGGAACAGTTTTGTACCTTTGTAAAAGTTGTACCTTATTTGGTAGAGAAAAGTCCTCTTATGCTCTTCTGTCTTTTATGGTACAATTGAAATGAAGATACACAATTGTTCTCATAAAAAAGGCACATAGGTGTTGGACAACTTCTTTATTACAATATCTATGAAAAATATTACTGGAAAGGCAAAGTGATTTAGGAATAATTTCCATATTAAAACATGAATCATCGTTTAAAAGCATAGTTCAAAACTCATGAGCATTAATTATTAAGTTCTATAATACAAAACAACTGGTAAAACAAAACTATAGGTATTGTAAAATAAACATTTAAGGCATTTTTAATAAATGTTTAGTAAGCATTTTCTGATAAACACAGTTTCATTATTGATACCTTTTGGCGTTTGCTTTGCACTACGCATGTGAGCTGGCAAAAGCCCTGCATGCAAGTGTTCATGCAGACAGTTTAGTGTTGTAAAATTAATCAAACATTGTGCAGATCTCGTTACAATACTTCTGCAAAATTCTATTTCTATTTTAAAATTAAGTAAATTAAATTAACTTAAGTGATTACAAAGGTATTGTGTGAAAACTGGAGGAAAAAAAGTTTTATATTGTACATAGCAGAATGTGTTTCTGTTACATTTTTGTGAAAATTGTTGTGAAATAACAAAAATCAAAAGATCTATTTTTTGCTAAAGTATTTTTTATTCTTTATTGTAAATGGAAAAGGTGCATTCATACAAAAAAAAACTTTTTAAAAAACATTGTTTTAAGTGTAAGATGTATTTGATGTTTTATATTTACTGAAAATAAATTGACGCAAATGTCTTTAAATAGTTCTTGAAGGAACACATCTGACACTGTTAAGGTACAAAGTGTCTTGTCACTGTAGTGGTTCCTTCATAGATCCGATTTGTACCTTTGATGAAGGTATGATATTGCATCTGCAGGTTTTAAAAAACAAAGGTACATTTTGGTTTCCCATGGTACAAATCATGTCCTTAAAGGCACAAATTTGTTTCTTTGTCTTAAAGTACAATTGTGTTCCATAAAAAGGTACTGCCCCATTGACAAGGGTTTGTACCTTCTTTGGTAAAACATTGTATCATTTTTTGAGAGCGTACTGAAGCCAAGTCTGGAGCTAATCCAATAAAATAACATGATAACTGTCCAAAAAATGTGTATCCCAAATTCATATGTTAGCAAAAATCAAGAGAACGAGAGGTTGAAATTTTGTAGTTTGTAATTTTTGAATGCAAAATTTCTCATGAATGTATTATCTTGCTCTTTCTAAAGATGTTTATTTGACCTAAATACTATTTTAATAAATCTGTTTATTAAATCTCTTTTGTTCAAATGCACCAAAATAGATTATATATTCACTGAGAAATAGATAAAAATATTGATTTTCAAAATGGGGTGTAGTTATGTTGAGCACTGTATATTTTTGTAAAAGAAAAAATATATTGACATACAGAGTGATTATTAAGGCACATATTATTAAATTTCCTCCTCTAAAACCCCAAAATGTGATGTTTGTAGGTTTTATCTAAAGCACGTATTATTATTGAGAACAGCTAAAGTAGATTAATTCAAATAACCTTGGCAGACATTTGATTCAGTTTCAACATGTTTTTCTTTGCTTAGGTCGGATTGTTTTCAATAAGCATCATGAGTCAGTATCGGCCTTGATAAAATTGTTGAGTAAAAAGGCTCAGTAAACTAGAGAAAAACCTGTAAAATACCACAATCCTCCACAAGGGAGCAGTCAGACTGAGCGGGAACGCAGAATGAAAACAGCAGAGGTTTATATCAATAATAGATGTTAGATCATATTTTAATGAAATGAGAATTTAAATAACAATGCACTCTTCAAATCATTGGCTGGAACCCTGGAAGTAAGGGTTATATATAACAGTAACCCTGTTCCTGAAGATCTACCTTCCTGTAGATTTCAGTTGCAACCCATATCAAACACACCTGCCTGTAATTATCAAGTGCTGTTCTGGTCCTAATTAATTGGTTCAGGTGTGTTTGATTTAATCAGGGTTGGAGCTGAACTTTGCAGGAAGGTAGATCTCCAGGAGCAGGGTTGAGCAGCCCTGACCTATAAGAGCTTGATTAGCTGGTTCAGGTGTGTTTAATTGGGGTTGGAACTAAAATATGCAGGACACCGGCCCTCCAGGTCCGAGTTTGGACACCCCTGGCTTAAATGCACTAAAAAATTAACAAAAGTTATGTTTGTTTTGACATATGTTTATTATAAATACACACATTTGAGAAAATGTTTATTTATATTTAGATATTAAATTGAAAAAAGTTTTTTTCTCTCCGTTAATAAGCTTTCTGTGTATATAAAATGACCATTGTAAATCGAATTTGATCTGCTATTCACATCATGGCTTATAGCATGGGTGACCAACCCTGTTCCTGGCGATCGACCTCTCTGCAGATTTCAGCTCCAACCCTGATCAAGCACACCTGAACCAATTAATTAGATCCTGAGGAGCACTTGATAATTACAGGCAGGTGTGTTTGATATGGGCTGCAACAAATTGCAGGAAGGTCGATCTCCAGGAATAGGGTTGAGCACCCTTGGCTTTTAGGCTTTCTAGAAACATCCATGCAGGTATGTTGAGGCAAGTTGGAGCTAAAATCTGCAGGACACCGGCCCTCCAGGACCGAGTTTGGACACCCCTGGCTTACATGCATGGAAAGAATTATTCATTCATTTAATATATTATATTTCAGAGGTCGCCACAGTGGAATGAACCACCAACTATTTCGGTATATGTTTTAAGAAGCGGGTGTCCTTCCACAACCCAATACTGGAAAACACACACACTCAAACCCACACTCATACACTCCACGCCAACAATGGGAGAACATGCAAACTCCTCACAGAATTGCCAACTGACCCAGCCGGGACTCGAACCAGCGACCTTCTTGCTGTGAGGCGACAGTGCTAACCACTGAGCCACCGTGCTGCCTATTGAAAGACTTAAAATAAACATTTTTTAGGATTTCAGATTGCTATTAAATTTCACAGTTAGCTATAAAAAGAAACAAGTTACACCAAACATCAAATGAAGCAAAAGACTTTTTTATTCTATGACATTTACTCAATTACTCTTTATTTGATTCACAATTCACTGCAGATTCATGCATAAAATTACTTTGTCAATATAAACGTTAAAAGCAAACTTATTTGATTCATGGAGAAGTGTATAATTGGTTGATTTTTTTAGATTCAGCTGAAAATGACCAGTTTATGATGTAAATACCCTGTCTTAAAGGGATAGTTCAGCCAAAAATGAAATTTTACATTTAATCTCCCTCAAGTATAGTTTCAAACATTTGACCTTTTTATTTTGTTGAACACAAAAGAAGATATTTTGAAGAAAGCTGAAAACCTGTAACCATTGACTTCCATAGTAGGAAAAACAAATGGAAGTCAATGGTTACAGATCTCCAACATGTTTCAAAATATCCTATTTTGTGTCCAACAGAAGAAAGAGATGCAAAAAGGTTTAAAACAAGTAAAATGAGAGTAAATGATGATTTTTGGGTGAACTATCCCTTTAAGAGCTGATGGGTTTTATATAGGGAATGATAAAGACGGAGGCCAGTGGTTAGCACTGTCGCCTCACAGCAAGAAGGTCGCTGGTTTGAGCCTCGGCTAGCTCAGTTGGCATTTCTGAGTAGAGTTTGCATGTTCACCCCGTGTTGGTGTGGGTTTCCTCCGGGTGCTCCCAACATTCCAAACACATGCGCTATAGGTGAATTGAATAAACTAAATTAGCCGTAGCGTATGTGTGAATGTGAGAGTGTATGGATGTTTCCCAGTGATAGGTTGCAGCTGGAAGGGCATCCGCTGTGTAAAACATATGCTGGAATAGTTGGCGGTTCATTCCGCTTTAGGGACTCCTGATGAATAAAGGGACTAAGCCAAAGGAAAATGAATGAGTGAATAAATGAAAACAAATGGTTAGAGGTTTTCAACATGTTTCAAAATATCTTATTTTGTGTCCAACATCAGCTGAATGACAAGGTTAAAAACAAGAGGAGAGTAAACAATGATTTTTAGGTGAAATATCCCTTAGGTTTTATATAAGGAGTGATAAAGACAGAGGTTAGTGGTTAGCACTATCGCCTCACAGCAAGAAGGTCGCTGGTTCCAGTCTGAACTCTCTCAGTTGGCATTTCTGTGTGGAGTTTGCATGTTCTCCCCGTGTTGGTGTGGGTTTCCTCCGGGTGCTCTGTTTTCCCCCACAGTTCAAACACATGCGCTATAGGGCTAGGGAATAAGTTAAATTGGCCATAGTGTATGAGTGTGAATGAGTGTGTATGGGTGTTTCCTAATACTGGGTTGCTGCTGGAAGGGCATCCGCTGTGTTAAACATATGCTGGAATAGTTGGCTGGTCATTCCGCTTTAGCGACCCCTGATAAATAAAGGGAATAAGCCAAAGGAAAATGAATGAATGAATGAAAAACAAATGGAAGTCAGTGGTTACAGGTTTCCAACATGTTTCAAAACATCTTATTTTGTGTCCAACATCAGCTGAATGACACACAAAGGTTAAAAACAAGTAAGAGGAGAGTAAACAATGCTTTTTGGGTGAACTATCCCTTTAAGAGCTGATGGATGTTTTATATAGGGAATGATAAAGACGGAGGCCAGTGGTTAGTACTGTTGCCTCAAAGCAAGAAGGTCTCTGGTTTAAGCCTCGGCTGGCTCAGTTGGCATTTCTGTGTGGAGTTTGCATGTTCACCCTGTGTTGGCGTGGGTTTTCTCCGGGTGCTCCCAACAATCCAAACACATGCGCTATAGGTGAATTGAATAAACTAAATTGGCCGTAGCGTATGTGTGTGAATGTGAGAGTTTATGGATGTTTCCCAGTGATGGGTTTTAGCTGGAAGGGCATCCGCTGTGTAAAACATATGTTGGAATATTTGGCGGTTCATTCCGCTTTAGGGACTCCTGATGAACAAAGGGACTAGGCCAAAGGAAAATGAATGAGTGAATAATTGAAAACAAATGGTTAGAGGTTTCCAACATGTTTCAAAATATCTTATTTTGTGTCCAACATCAGCTGAATGACACACAAAGGTTAAAAACAAGTAAGAGAAGAGTAAACAATGCTTTTTGGGTGAACTACCCCTTTAAGAGCTGATGGATGTTTTATATAGGCAATGATAAAGACTGTTTTTGCATAAAATATATAGGTACAGACTCTGTTACCATGCTAAGCATGATTTGATTGACATCATCAGAATACTTGATCTGTTTTAAAATCACCGTCTGCAGCATTTCCATTTTTTCTCAAGAGATCCAATGCATTTAATGTTTTGGTTCAGGTAAATTTTTGCTTATTACCCTGAATTACAGCCCACAGAATCTTAAGTGTTTCAGTTCCATTCTCTGTGAATATGATTTTCGCCCACAATTGCGTAAACTTCTATGCGTGTGTGCGCGTATGTGTGTGTGTGTTCATGTTTGTGACAAGAGGCTTCATCACTGAATGAGCCTCCGGGTTCATGGACATAATGTGAAGACTCAAGAGCAAATGAAGATAAGGACAAACTACTGAATTTGCATCACCAAAGATCAAACAGCTCTCCACAGAAATCAGCTGAATACTTCAAGTCTCCATAGATTGTCATATGATGCTCATTTGCATTGGAAAGGAGCTGCAGAAATCTGCCTCTGTGCAGGGGAAGGAAAAAAAAACATGCAATTTAAACACAAACCTTTATTCGTGGATGCATAATTCTGTTTATATGTTCTTAGTAGGAGTTGTATGAATGCAAACACTTAAAATCACTAAAGAATTGCAAGTATTTGTATATATTTGTATATTATTTATATTACTTTTTACATTTAATTCAATAAATGTGCTTAACCAAAGTTCAAACTCATGTTTTGCAGTTTTAAAACCAGTATGAGATCAATAAATATATACTTATTTAATTCATCTTTATTTGTATAGCGCTTTTACAATGTAGATTGTGTCAAAGCAGCTTCACATAGAAGATTAGTGAATTGAAATAGTGTCAGTTCAGTTTTCAGTGTTGAAGTTCAGTTTAGTTCAGTTCAGTGTGGTTTAATAATCACTATTGAGAGTCCAAACACTGAAGAGCAAATCCATCAATGCGCAGCTTTACAGGTCCCGAACCATGCAAGCCAGTGGCGACAGCGGCGAGGAAAAAACTTCACCAATTGGCGAAAGTGAAGAATTAACTGAGCCTGGTTTCACCTCGACAGAAACCAGGCTCAGTTGGGCACGACCATTTCTCCTATGGCCAAATGTCTTGTGCAGAGCTGCAGTCTAGGCGCTGGAGAAGCTGGACGTCTGCAAAACTTGTCTGTCCCCCGGAGCGTCACAGGAATCAATCTTATGCTCTCCACTCCTCCATGACCACCACAGCAGCTGCTCAGGATACGGCCTGGTCCAGGATTATGGAAACCTTGGGATCATCTCGGCGCTGGTCTTGGATCGAATTAGTGGCGCTGCATACTCAGGTCCATACTCAACTGGCAAAATTCATGTGGCTCAAATCAGGCCCACACCAGACACATCTGGCCCACATACCGCATGGAATGATGGCACTTGGGCGGTCCGCTCCTGTTTGTTAGATCTGGGCCACAATTAGGCCATAGCAATATCACTCATCAGCCAGAATTCAACCAAATAAACCAGAACTGACCCTATTCTGGGCCACAGTTTGCTTTTATTCTGGCCCAGATCCGGCCCACACCAGACACTTGCATCTGGACCACATACTGAATGGAATGATGGCTCTAGGGCGGTCCGCTCCTGTTTGTCAGATCTGGGCCACAAATAAGCCAAAGCAAGACCACATATTAGCCAGAATTCAACCAAATGAACCAGAACTGACCCTATTCTGGGCCACGGTTTGCTTTTATTCTGGCCCAGATCTGGCCCACACCAGTCACTTACATCTGGACCACATACTGAATGGAATGATGGCTCTAGGGCGGTCTGCTCCTGTTTGTCAGATCTGAGCTACAATTAAGCCATAGCAATCTCACTTATCAGCCAGAATTCAAACAAATGAACCAGAACTGACCCTATTTTGGGCCACAATTTGCTTTTATTCTGGCCCAGATCTGGCCTACACCTTACACTTGATGGGTGTGGCAAAGTACAAAATCCCAGCATGCATTTCAGTATGAATACATTCTATAGCTTATTGATGCTACAGTTTTTATTATTTGCTTTTGATTCTGCTGTTTATGTTGACGTTGTTGATTTTGTCACTTTTAGTCTCCTGTTTGTGAGTTTTGTTCATTTTGTTAATTGTCAGCGTTGTTGAGGTTCATACGCTGATTATTGATGTCTCTGTGTGCAGAAGTTGAACCATAGAATTTTTTTAGCTTATAAACCCTTAGCTCATAATTCTGTGGCATGTGCAAGCATGTTATTACGTTACTTCTAATAATGGATTAAACATTGGTCAACATCAATGAATTATATTATTCCTCTCTTGCCTCTCTTAATTTTGTTTTTTTTTGTTGTTTTTTTTACTTTGCTTGTTTGCTATAATGAATAAACTTTTCAAGCAAAGTTCTTAAAACTTACAGCAGCCCAAAAGAAAGTCTATATTAAGAGGTTCAGGGCCATGAGCCCAACTAAAGCAAACACTTTTCTCCATGATGGTGACTTTAGTCTATGTGGCCCACATATGTTTTAAGATAACTGGGCCACATTTGCCAAATCTTCTCTGGGCCACTTTAGGCTCACAGCCACATTAGCCAGAGCTCACTGTGCCAATTATTTGCCAAAAGTGGCCAACATTATTTTTGGGATAACTGGGCCACATTTTCCATATGTTCTCTAGGCCACTATAGGCTAACGGCTGCATTAGCCAGAGTTTACTGTGCCAAATATTCGCCAAACGTGGCCCACATATGTTTTAAAATAACTGGGCCAGATTTGCCATTTATTCTCTGGGCCACTTTAGGCTCACAGCCGCAATAGCCAGAGCTTACTGTGCCAAATATTTGACAAAAGTGGCCCACATATGTCTTAAGATAACTGGGCCACATTTGCACTTACACATGTGAGCCACTTTAGGTTTAGACCCAGATAACCCTTAAATGACTAGGCCACATTTTTTCCAACTGTGGCCCAGATTTGTCCTCCATCATTTGGGCCAAATTTATAATTTTCCACACGGATCACATTAGGCTCACATTCAGATTACATTTTGCCATAAGTGCCAAATCTTTGCTATAAATGGCCCATATATGAATTTGAATCTTTGGTCCCACTTTGCCATTGTACAGGTGGGCCACTTCAGGGTCACATTCATTTTGTCTGGACCGAAGGAAGACCAGCAGTGCCGCATAACTGCCTAAAGTGGCCCACATTCGTATACTATCTGGGTACGTTATTTAGAGGTATTAATGAAGACCATTCTTCTGATGCATTGTCTTTTGTAATTACTAAATCTTATGTTGGCAAAACCGGTTTTACTTTAAATACCAAGAATAATAATAAGGCTATCCGTACCCTTTTCCAAAGAGAAATCATTACTGTACCTTATATTCAATCTTATTGGATGTCTTTATTAAAGGATCAACTGATTTGCTGGACAAAAGTGTGGCTGTTACCACAGAAATATCATGTTAGAAATTAAATTAAAGAAACGTCCTAGAAACTTCTCCACAGATTTTATCCAGCAAAACATTACTTACAAAAATTAAAAATTGGAACTGATGTGAATTGTATTTTTTGTAATGAGTATGAGGAAACTGCTTTACACTTATTTTGGCATTGTGCATAGTCTTATGAAGTGAGGTGCAAAAATCTATTAATAACAAATTACAGTGTTCTAAACCTCTTTCATTGTTGTGGGACAATGTACTTTTTAGCTTTACTATGTACACTAGTCAAGAGGAAAATAGTTTTTACTTAAATTATTTTGCAAACAAAATTTCACATTCATAAAGGTAAATTTACCAATAAGAAATCGAATTTTAAGGTATTGATGACTGAATTAGGCGACATGGTGGCACAGTAGGTAGTGTTATCACCTCACAGCAAGAAGGTCACTGGTTCCAGCCTCAGCTGGGTCAGTTGGTGTTTCTGTGTGGAGTTTGCATGTTCTCCCCGCGTTCGCG
Organism: Danio kyathit; assembly: GCA_903798195.1. NCBI lineage: Eukaryota > Metazoa > Chordata > Actinopteri > Cypriniformes > Danionidae > Danio > Danio kyathit. The sequence goes on along the minus strand of LR812538.1, from coordinate 56,024,867 downwards.
TGGGTTTCCTCCGGGTGCTCCGGTTTCCCCCACAGTCCAAACACATGCGGTACAGGTGAATTGAGTAAGCTAAATTGTCCGTAGTGTATGTGTGTGAATGAGTGTGTATGGTTGTTTCCCAGTGATGGGTTGCGGCTGGAAGGGCATCCGCTGCGTAAAACATGTGCTGGATAAGTTGGCGGTTCATTCCGCTGTGGCGACCCAGATTAATAAAGGGACTAAGCCGAAAAGAAAATGAATGAATATTAGTAGTATCAGAGACTCCCTAATTAAAAAGGCCCAACGCACTTTAAAACTTTGTGAACTTTACAACGTATTGTTTTTGATTATTACATTTAGTATATTTGTGTTTGATTTATGCATACCCCCTGGCATGTATATTTTTTGTACTGTTAAAATGTTATAATAATAATAATAATAATAATAATAATAATAATAATAATAATAATAATAATAATAGAAATCTACTAATGGCATATTAGGGAACAACCACGGGGAAATGAGGCGCAATCACGCTTGTTACCACCGCGTGGCGCGTTTACGTCACTTCCTGATGACCCGGAAATTACGCACATTGCTGGGTAAATAAGCTGCGTGCGCTGTGTTTGATAGCTGTTTTCATCCCTCTGCGTGTTTCACTGTTTTTAATCGATTTTAAAGTTGCTCTTTTGTTCAAAAGTGCTGTATTTTACGGGAGATGGGAGTCCCCGCATTTTTCCGCTGGTTGAGTCGGAAGTATCCGTCGATAATTGTGCACTGCCTGGAAGAGAAGGTGGGCACGCGCATCTGCATGTTTGTTGATTATGTACAGCTTTTTATGTAATTAATCAGTCAGTTCTACTTGAAATGGTTATAATGAAGTATGCTTTACGGTTCTGAAGCTTAAATGGGGTTATGTTTGCTTCAGTTTGTTTTTATTTCTTTGTCTGAATTCTTGTGCTTTTTTAACGTATTTAGGTGATTTATTTGTGAGCTAGCACGACTTCGGTGTAATTACAAACCGACTGTATGGCTGTGTTTCAAACACCTATAGTGTTTATTACCTAGACAGCATGTTTTAGGGTGCCTTTATGCGTGAGGCAGCTTGAACGACCAACCAATCACAGAGCATTATGCAAATTTCAGCCAGTCGTGGTTGTTGTTAGAAGGGATACAGCCGCGGCCAGAAGTTAACGATAATTTTTATTAATAAATTACCCATTCATTGCATTTTATTACTCAAACCTAAACCTACCAATCACAGTAACGTATAAACAGTAATTATAACAACAGTTGTGTATATTATTTATTAAATTACCATTTAAATAGCATTTTTATTAACGCCTTCCAATTGAAGTAAAGTTGGTTTTATATTTACATCATTCGTTTTTCTAGCTTTAAATCAGTATTGTAGAAATCAAATATTCAGTTTTATTCTGCTGTTAAACCATTGTGGCGCTTCAGTCTCAGTTTGAGGTATCTACGTGGTGATTTTGAGGTAGGCTATCTTCATGATGTATCTTCAGTTTAAGGTATCTTCATGTTTAAATGCTGCCGGCAAGTACTAAAATTGAGAAAGTTGTTTTTATATTCACACATTCTGACTTTCTCATTCATAATACGATTTCAGAAAAGTATTATTTGCAAATTCTGAGTAGGGAAACGTATAGCAGCCAATGACTATCAAAATAACCTACAATACAGCTCACAGTCAATTAAATGGTGCTACGGTTGATTTGAAGTTATAATTACATGCAATTTCAGACCGAATATTAAAAGTACCATGGTAAACAATATGGGGACCGTTAAAATGAACGAATGTGCAAATATAAAACCAACTTTTCCTCAATCGCTTGCCACTACCCTAAATTTATTAAGGTTAAGTTGGTTTTATATTTGCAGATTCATTCATTTTAACAGTTCCCATATTAATTACCTAGCTACTTAAAAAATTCGGTCTAAAATTGCATGTAATTATGACTTAAACAACATTCGCACTATTAAATTGATTGTGAACAATGCTGTACGTTGATATTCAATGGCTGATAATATGATTTTCCCATTTAGAATTTGCAGATAATACTTTTATGTAGGGCTGGGCTGTATAGCATATCTTCAATCTCGATAATTATTTTCCATATTCAACAATAACGATATATATTTATTTTAATATAAATTGTTAATGCTTCCAGATTTACCCTAACAATTACTGAAGCCTCAAAATTAGAGGGTCCATTAAATGGCGTAACATTTTTGGGCGATACATTTTCGGTGGCTGAGAATTTGGTGCATCTCTAACATCAACACTTTTAGATTCTCATTGTTGCACATTTCTGCTGTGTCATTGGCTCTTAGATTAATATAGAGTAAAGTCCAGAGCTTATCATTGCTATTGACATATATTTTTTTCCGATTCAATATAAAATCGTTTATTGGCCCAGCCATACTTTTGTGCAATTTATATTAAGGAGAATGTCCGAATGTGCAAATATAAAACCAATTTTACACCAATCCCAAACCTACCCCTCATAGTAATGTAAAAAAAAATTAACTATTGTTGTACAATAATTGCATTAGTAGTAGTAGTAATATAGATAATTATTGGCAGCTAACTCTATGCAATTCTCACATGGTCGCCCACTGAAGCTAAGCAGGGTTGCACCTGATCAGTACCTGGATGTGAGACCACATGGGAAAGCTTGGTTGCTGCTTGAAGTGGTGTTAGTGAGACCAGCAGGGGGTGCTCAACCTGCAGTCTCTGTGGGTCCTAATGCACCAGTATATTGATGGGGACTCTATACTGCTCAGTGAGCGCCATCTTTCGGATGAGACGTTAAAAAGTCATTAAAAATCCCTTTGCATCCTTGCCAAATTTGCCCACTTAACATAGATGTGCAAGAATGGATATGTAAGTACTTTGAATATCTTTTTGCTTTTCAATTAAAATGTAATAAACATAATATAAATTATTTTGAGGGGTAAATAAATGATGATAGATTTTTGTGAATTCTCTTAATTTTCTTTTTATTTAAATCTTAATTTTTACCTGGAAACCTTTTTGTAATCTCTCTCTCCCTTTTTTTTATTAAATGGTGTCCTTGAATGCTTAATTTTTTAAATGATTTTTACAAATGTGTTTTTACGAAGTGGTGTTGGTGAGACAAGCAGGGGCCACTTAACCTGCAGTCTGTGTGGGTCCCTAACACCCCAGTATATTGATGGGGACTCTATACTGCTCAGTGAGCGCCATCTTTCGGATGAGACGTTAAACCGAGATCCTGACTCTCTGTGGTCGTTAAAAATCCCAGGATGCCCTTCGAAAAAGAGTAGGGGTTTAACTCCGGCATCCTGGCCAAATTTGCTCACTGACCTCTGTCCATCACGGCCTCCTAACCATTCCCATATGATAATTGGCTTCATCACTCTGTCTCCTCTCCACCTATCAGCTGGTGTGTGGTGTGCACTCTGGTGCAATATGGGTGCCATCACAACATCCAGGAGGTGGTAGATCTCCCCCCCCCCAGAAAAGCACTGTATAATTGTAAGGAATTATTATTATTATTATCGTCATCGTTAACTTTCTGTCACAGCTGTATCTCTTCTAGACTTCACCAGGTGTTTCAAGTACCCAATCAGAAACATTTCACTTCAGAATGCGGCTGTGATTCCTTGTTAAAAAGTGACTAGTTTGTTCATACTACACTATAGCTTATGTCGGTTGTTTGTTTAAAATATTTATAAATGCAAATCTATAATTCTTTTTTTTATTTTTCAGGCCAAGGAGTACAATGGCGTTAAAATCCCAGTTGATACCAGCAAACCCAACCCAAATGAGGTGGAGTTTGACAACCTGTATCTGGACATGAATGGAATTATCCATCCATGCACACATCCTGAGGACAAGTGAGATTCTCTCATGCCATTGTCATTCCAATGTTAAGATGTTTATCTGGTTTCATTTAAATGTTGTTTTACACATTTGCAGGCCAGCACCAAAAAATGAGGATGAGATGATGGTTGCCATTTTTGAATATATCGACCGTCTCTTTAACATCGTTCGACCGAGACGGGTTCTGTATATGGCAATTGATGGTGTGGTATGTATCGTTCGTTATCAAGCATGATTACAACACAATAAGCACAACACAGCAGGTTTGCGTGTTGTGTATTTGGTATTTATATACACTCTAAGAAAATATTTTTGCTGCTTGTTCAGCCTACTTATTTAAAATAAGCTGAATTAGCACAATTCTTGAGATATTTTGGGGACACATTAATTGTTTTATGTTCAATATACTTAAATTTGTAAAATTAATTAAGTTAACCTAATCGATTTGTGCTGGGAAACATGAGGGAATTGTGTGGAACTCTTGCTTTTTTTTATAGTGTATACTAAATACTATAGTATTCTTATGAATAACACAGCTGTAACCTTGTTTGTGTATATATAATAGTCTGTGAGTTTTAGTAATGCACATTAGTTATGAAAATATTACGTGTAAGCTATTGTAAATTAGAGTTTGGTATTAAACGTCTTAAATATTAAGTTTTAAGTTATATTAAGTTTTTTTTTTAACTAGTACTGTATAATTTTGAACTAATGTGACTCCATACTAGGGGTTGAACGACATAAGATTTGTCGACTTGTTATCAAAATCGAGTCGACTAGTCACTGGTGACGTCAGCTATAAAACACAAGATGCAAATGTTTTGCAACATCCCACAACTTGTGACTTATTTGCAGGAAATATATACACATGCTGTTTGACAGCTTATAACACGCTGCAAAAACAATGCAACATTACCAATGACTAACTTTAGTGCAAAACAAATGTAACACTTTCATTTAGTTAATAATGCAACATTAGTGCTGGCCACTGCTAAATAAATGCAGTCAACACATTGATCACTGCAGGTTCTAGTAAGAATGTAACAATAACAGATATTTTAGTGCAGAAGCACCGCATATGTCATCAGCACACAGATTCGTGTAAAGTTATTTCATAACATAACGCATGAAAGGCAAAGTCTATAACATTAAGCCGTATTACACTGTTAGAGTCCTGCTCAGATGCATATTTTACCGCTATGATATTGTGCTCTAGAAAGCTGCTCAAAATCTGCTTAAATTGGGTGTTTTTTTGTGATTACGGCTCATCGTGGCTATCAGACGTCTCCTCGCTGCACATCTTCAACGGGTTCACCTGGGTTGATGTTTACACATGCTATGAAGTTTGCGGCGACTCCGCGGCTGCACACGACATTGTTTCTGTGCGATTCACGGTTCATTCACAATATATGTCACAGCATCTACGCTTCACAGAGGACAACAGCCAATCACATGAGTTTTCCATCGTTACGCAAACGTGATTGGCTATCATCTGCTCTAGGATATTTGCATAGAGTGACCTAACTGCCATCTGTTTTACGATTTAAAGTTCACTCTTAAGTTCACGTGAATCTTTGATGCTGATGTAAGAAAAATAATATTTAAAAAATTATTTGAAATAATCCGAGGGCCGTTTCATTCAATGAGCCTACTTTTGTGTGTAAAGCTGTCATGTAGTTCAGGTCAAACCATGTGATCTGCGCAGCGCGACTAGTCGATGTCAATCAAAAAGCGTCACGGCAGAGCATTAAAGTCGATTAGTTGACTAGTCGGTGCAACCCCTACTCCATACTGGCTTAAAATTCATGAAAGTACATCTAAAATATCATTTCCATACTTTATTTGTCATCCCAGATTATAATGATGTTCAATGCAAAATATTACTACATGGTTCCTTCTGAGGTATCCTAAAATTACAAGTAAAACATTTTCTGCTTTTGTTTTGATTTCTTCGTTGTCTAATAAAGTATATTCCTTTATAAAGTTCTATTGCACACAAAATATGCACATTGTAGATCAATATTTTCTCTTTTTGCTAATCTGTTTAATTTTTTTTATTCAGGCTCCTCGTGCTAAAATGAACCAACAGCGTTCCAGACGCTTCCGGGCCTCTAAGGAAGGAGTGGAGCTTGTGGAAGAGAAAAACAAAATGAGAGAAGAAGTGATTGAGAGAGGTAAGTGATGTTGCATGTCTTCGGCTAATGCACAACCATTCACACATCTTTGGCCATCCAAGATCTAGGTCAGTGTTGCTAAACCAGGTTCCTGAAGGATCACCAACACTACATGTTTTGGGTGTCTCTTTTGTCTGTCTTTTAGTCTTAGTCTTTGCTAATGAGTTGGTGATCTGAATCAGGTGTGTTGCCGTCAGCCAATTGTTGAATTGCTCAACATGATTTCGAGGATCGATAGATCAGTCCTTCACAACACGCTTAGCAATCTCAGATCAGTTCATCCAGACATTTTAATCTGATTCGCCAACTTGTTTGAAGAACCAAATTAGCCAGAGATCAGTTATCAAGATTATAAGATCCAGGATCTGCCAAATCATCTTTGATCATTTAAGCGAGGTACGAAGAACGGACCCCTGGTTTCTCTTGATGTTTTTTTCTCTTCCTTTTATAGGTGGCTACCTTCCACCTGAGGAAATTAAAGAGCGTTTTGACAGTAACTGTATCACACCTGTAAGTGTTTCATGTCCTCTGATTATTTATATTTCCCTCTGCTTTTGCTTTATAGCTTAAATGCTTTATTTCTTTGTTTAGGGGACTGAGTTCATGGATAACCTGGCCAAATGTCTGCGATATTATGTTGCAGACAGACTGACCAATGACCCCGGATGGCGCAATATAACAGTAAGTTAAACCGCTCCATCTGAAGTGCTGTTTACACTAGTTATTTTTTTTAAATGGCATTTCCTCTTCTAGACTGGTGTTTTTGCTGCATTTTTGAAAACTATTTCCATCCACACTATACAGCCTAAAAGGCATGATACATGGACTAGCTGAAGATGACTAGTTTATGATGCAATTTCCCTGTCTTTAAGGGACATTTCACCCAAAAATTGAAAATGTACTCCCTATTTTCTCCCACCGAGTGGTTCCAAACCTATTGAGTTTCTTTTGTTAAACACTAAAGAAGATAAATTGGAGAAAGCTGAAACCATGTAACCCCCTGACTTTCATAGTATTTGTTTTTCCTACTATTGAAGTCAATTGTTACAGGTTTCTATCATCTTTCAAAATATCTTATGTTCAACAAAAGAAAGAAAAATGTTCCCTGTCCACATTATACACTATAAATGGCACAATACATGTCCACTAGGGCTGCACAATATATTGAAAAATGACCAGTATCGCTATAACATACAGGCAGTGCAGAATTATTAGGCAAATGAGTATTTTGACCACATCATCCTCTTTATGCATGTTGTCTTACTCCAAGCTGTATAGGCTCAAAAGCCTACTACCAATTAAGCATATTAGGTGATGTGCATCTCTGTAATGAGAAGGGGTGTGGTCTAATGACATCATCACCCTATATCAGGTGTGCATAATTATTAGGCAACTTCCTTTGGCAAAATGGGTCAAAAGAAGGACTTGACAGGCTAAGAAAAGTCAAAAATAGTGAGATATCTTGCAGAGGGATGCAGCACTCTTAAAATTGCCAAGCTTCTGAAGCGTGATCATCGAACAATCAAGTGTTTCGTTCAAAATAGTCAACAGGGTCGCAAGAAGCGTGTGGAAAAACCAAGGCGCAAAATAACTGCCCATGAACTGAGAAAAGTCAAGCGTGCAGCTGCCAAGATGCCACTTGCCACCAGTTTTGCCATATTTCAGAGCTGCAACATCACTGGAGTGCCCAAAAGCACAAGGTGTGCAATACTCAGAGACATGGCCAAGGTAAGAAAGGCTGAAAAACGACCACCACTGAACAAGATACACAAGCTGAAACGTCAAGACTGGACCAAGAAATATTTCAAGACTGATTTTTCTAAGGTTTTGTGGACTGATAAAATGAGAGTGAGTCTTGATGGGCCCGTGGCTGGATCAGTAAAGGGCAGAGAGCTCCAGTCCGACTCAGACGCCAGCGAGGTGGAGTACTGGTTTGGGCTGGTGTCATCAAAGATGAGATTGTGGGGCCTTTTCGGGTTGAAGATGGAGTCAAGCTCAACTCCCAGTCCTACTGCCAGTTTCTGGAAGACACCTTCAAGCAGTGGTACAGGAAGAAGTCTGCATCCTTCAAGAAAAACATGATTTTTATGTAGAACAATGCTCCATCACACGCGTCCAAGTACTCCACAGCATGGCTGGCAAGAAAGGGTCTAAAAGAAGAAAAACTAATGACATGGCCTCCTTGTTCACCTGAGCTGAACCCCATAGAGAACCTGTGGTCCATCATCAAATGTGAGATTTACAAGGAGGGAAAACAGTACACCTCTCTGAACAGTGTCTGGGAGGCTGTGGTTGCTGCTGCACGCAATGTTGATGGTGAACAGATCAAAACACTGACAGAATCCATGGATGGCAGGCTTTTGAGTGTCCTTGCAAAGAAAGGTGGCTATATTGGTCACTGATTTGTTTTTGAATGTCAGAAATGTATATTTGTGAATGTTGAGATGTTATATTGGTTTCACTGGTGAAAATAAATCATTGAAATGGGTATATATTTGTTTTTTGTTAAGTTGCCTAATAATTCTGCACAGTAATAGTCACCTGCACACACAGATATCCTCCTAAAATAGCTCAAACTAAAAACAAACTAAAAACTACTTCCAAAAATATTCAGCTTTGATATTAATGAGTTTTTTGGGTTCATTGAGAACATGGTTGTTGTTCAATAATAAAATTAATCCTCAAAAATACAACTTGCCTAATAATTCTGCACTCCCTATATGCAATATCCATATCACAGAGAAGTGCAATTAATTAAAATAGTTTTATGTGCCAAGCTTTTATGTCCTACATGCACAGGTGGTTTATCCAAATCTGACCAATCAGATGGTACCTTTACTATGTTAATTCCCACCTCTCCAGTAGGGGCTATTAGATGAACCTAAAGCTGAAAATAAATGCTAAAGCCAGGAGATGAGAGGAAAATACAACCAGTTTCCACCAAGGTTTTCAGTCATTTGTGGTGCTTTTAAAGTCTAAATGTTTCATACCTGACACAGTTTTTATTTTTTCTGAGCTAATTAAATCTAAAAAAAAAAAATCTATTTATTTTATGATCGTTACATAAATTATTAAAATGAGGAATTATTGCAAGTTAGTTGTATCATAAGAAATGTTATTATCTCAACACTCAACAACAATATTGCAAATTTTCCCAGCCCTGGTGTCCATTCACACTCACAGGGCATGCACATTTTGCCAGCATCCTTACTTGCAGTCTAGTGCTTGTGTAATGGTCATATGTGAGAGGTTAGATAAATCAGGGAACCAATATGCAGTAGTCCAGACCAGCTAGTAATGCATTAGTCCAGTTTGTGTTTCCTCTAAAATAGGCATGCATAAAATATCATTTCAGCATTGATATCACTGTGCACATCTGCCATAGTCACATCCAAGATATACAATGTTGAGTCTCAATTATAGTTGAGCAGAAGCTAAAGAACACATGTGATTAGTAGAGTCTCTGCTGAGTTTAACTATAACAGAATGAAAGTTTATCATTTGCATGTGTTTCTAAGGTTTGTGACTGAGCATTTCAAGAGGGTTAAAAATGATGATGTTTAGAGGTGTAACAAACTATTTGTATTTAATTATTTCTACGATTTATGGAAAAATACTTTAATTTGTGTTTTCTAGTGCAAATATCTACATTTCAAAGCAAAAATAAGATTTATTATAAAAGATTGATATATCAATTGACTTTGTAAAACAGAACACTGCCATTTTTAAACTAAAATGGCATTTTAAGCGTTTTCAAAACACTTAGTGGTGGAGTTATGCATTTTAGGGCTGCAACTAATGATTATTTTAAAAATCTATTAATCTGTCGATTATTTTTTGATTAATTGAATCGGATTAAAAAAAAAAAGAAAAGCGTTAATTTCCAACCCTTTATTCAAAAACAGAACTAAAATCTTTAGAAAATGCACAAACATGTTGTCCTTAAACATCCCTGACCTGTTGTTATTATAATAATAATAATAATAATAATGGTGATAGTAATAAAATAAAACTAACTTAGTGGTTTTGTCCTGTTTTCAATCTAAATATCTAAAAAAAAAAATCTTAAATCAAGACACATACTAGACCAGAGTTGTCAAACTCATTTCCTGGAGGGCTGCAGCTCTGCACAGTTTAGTTCCAACCCCAATTAAACACACCTGATGAAACTGATTGAGTCCTTCAGGCTTGTTTGAAAGCACAGATTTCTCTGCCTTCGCCATGTATTCCTTCGCTCGTTTTTTTACTCTGTCCTGTCTATGAGGCACAGAACTCTGCTGGCATCAGTGTGCGAGAGAGGCAGAGTGCGTTCACTCCGCTCCACGCTCAACGAAAGTTTTTTTAAATAATCAAACGTCTCCATGTCGCGTGACATGATGAATCGATTATGAAATTTGTTGCCAACGCTTTTAGTAATAGATTTTATTCGATTTAATCGATTCGTTGTTGCAGCCCTAATGCGTTTTAAACAGTACCTCAGATTAGCTCTTGATAAATCCTTTGTTTAATGTTATTCCTCTGTTGGATGTTATAGATAAACAAATGCATCCTTTTTGTCCTGCAGGTTTTCCTGTCGGACGCCAGCGTTCCTGGTGAAGGAGAGCATAAAATTATGGATTACATCAGGAGACAGAGAGGTAGAGCTGAGATCTTGCATTATTGTCTTATTGTGAATGACTTTTCAAGAATTGATTTAATATTGTCAGCAGAAATTCTGTGTGTAGGTCATGACTCATGTCGAAATTGCAATAGTCTTGAGTCTAATGTGTGTCTATTTTATTTTTGTCCAGGTCAGCCAAATCATGACCCAAACACGCATCACTGTCTCTGCGGAGCTGACGGTAAAAGAGTTCTTTCTTTCCTTTCGCTATTTATTTTTTTCTTCTTTGCCTGCTTGCTCACTTGTTTTTTTTTGTTTGTTTTTTTTTCCCCGCTTGTAGTTTATTTCTTCTTGTTTATATTGCTTTTTTCCCGCTCATTTTTTTTTTCACTCGTTTTTTTTTTTTTTGGCTCTTTTTTTTTTTTTTCTTGCTTCTCTCCCCTATTTTTCTTTCTCTTTCCGCTTTTTTTTTTTTTTTTTGCTAATTTTGTCGCCTTTTTTTTGCTTTTTATTTTTCGCTTGCTGTTTATTTTTTTGCTCGTTTTTCAGCTTTTTTTTTCTTTTCTTGCTCATTTTTTTTCTTTTCCCGCTTGTTTCTTTTTCGCTCATTTTTTTTTTATTTATTTTTTTTGCTTGTTGTTTTTCACTCGTTTGTTTGTTGTTGTTTTTCGCTCGTTTGTTTGTTTTTCACTTGTTTGTTTGTGGTTTTTTTTTTTTTTTATTCTTTTCCCTGCTCATTCTTTCACTTGCTTTCCTACTTGCGATCTTTCCTGCGCCCTCTAGTTTCTTTGTGCTTTTTTTTTTTTTGTTTTTTTTTTTTCCTTCCTAGTACTTTTTTCTATTCTTGTGCTCTATTTCCCTTTTTCTTTCTTTCTTTTTTTAATATTTTGTTCTTTTAAATGTTTGAGCATTTTTGTTTGGCTGCCTAGTTTAAATTTATTTATTTTTTTAATCTTGTATTGAACCATCTGCTACTTTGTTTTAACTCGCTGTTCAATTTCTTTGTGTGTTTTCTTATTATAAATAGTACATATTTTTACCCAAATTTTATTTAATAAGAATGGTCCTCCAGCAATGCACCTTCATTCCAGTAATGCCTAATTGTTACAATTTAATAAGCAACCAATGGAAAGAAAGAAGAAAAAAAACATCTTTGATACTTGTTCAATCAGAAATGCCAGATAGTCTCATTTTATGTTGAAGAATGTTTGAATAAATATGAGAGAAATATTTAAATCTGTCTGGTTTTATGTACAAGAGAAGCTGATGTGAAACATTATGCCTGTAGTATTAATGCTCTAAGTGGATGAATGAGGAAACCTATATTGCATCTGATTACTCTGGAGACAATAGTTCTGAAGACTCTTCAAAACATGAATCTGACCAAAAGCTGCCATTATTAGCATTTATGACTGCATGTTTATGTAATATCAGCCATTTGTCCTTGCGCTTCAATTTTCTGAAACATTTTCAGACTAAAAATTATGATTTGCATGTAGTAAAACATTTTACAAGAACTTTAAAATGATGTTTAATTTTCTGTTGTTTTTTTCCTCTCCAGCTGATTTGATTATGCTGGGTCTGGCAACACATGAACCTAACTTCACCATTATAAGAGAAGAGTTTAAACCTAACAAACCCAGACCCTGTGCTCTTTGTAGTCAAATGGGCCACGAGATTAAAGACTGTCAGGGTTTGCCAAGAGAAAAACAGGGCGAGGTAAAACTTTACATTATTCCTGAGTCTGCAAAACTGTCTTCTTAATATTGGTCCCTTATCTTGTGTTTTGTTTTGTTTTTTCAGCATGATGAGTTTGCAGACACCATTCCAGTATCCGAACAGGAGTTTATATTCATCCGACTCGCTGTGTTACGAGAGGTTTGCTCATTTTGTGATATTATACATACAGTTGAAGTCTGAATTATTAGCCCCCCTGTATATTTTTCCCCCAATTACTGTTAAAGGAAAGATTTGTTTTCACCAAATTTCTAAACATAATAGTTCTAATAACTAATTTCTAATAACTGATTTCTTTTATCTTTGCCATGAAGACAGTACATATTTGACTAGATATTTTTAGGATGCTAGTGTTCAGCTTAAAGCAGGGCTATTCAATTGGCGGCCCGCGGGCCGAACCCGGCCCCCGAGGCAATTTGTTCTGGCCCTCCAAATAGTGTGACCAAAACATCAAGAATAAATTTAGTTCAGTCAAAAAACGGCCGCTATAGTTATGAAGTGACGTGCGTCTGTTCAATACAGCATGAGCTGCGCAGAGCGTGAGTCACCTGACAGTGGCGAGTGGTGAGAGCAGCCGAATACATTTGAATATGTTTGTAGAAATGTTTTTTGTACAATGCACTGATATCGTTATTAGGGATGCAACGATTAACCGATTTCACTATTAATTGCGCTTGAATTCGTCACGCTTAATTAATCATAAAGGCTTCTCTAAGCTGCATTTCTGCATTTCTGTTCTGCCGCACGAAACGAAACTGCTGAACAAAGTTACGCCAAGTTGCCAACTGTGCGCTAGTTTAAAGTTCCGAGCTTGTCCACCGAAGCTAATACGCACACACACTGTAATAACTATAGCCGCGGGCCGTTCCCATATCACGTCTTTCCCGCGCACAAGTTTATGTTGTAAGAATATATGCCAATATGCGGGCGCAAGTGGAGTAACGCGCTCGCGGCTTTGGGCGCACGCAGTAGAAAACATCTTATGCTGTAGCGGTGAGAGTTGTGCTTAGCTTTCAGTGCAATGTAAACAAAAGACATGTTAGACGAACTATTATTAAAATGATTATGTATGTATGAACGCAGATGATAACAACAGTTAATCTAAATATTGGCGCCGACCTTCATAACAATTATTATTATATTATTTTCTCCCTTTTCTCTCTATAAACACACACATAATTAAATTGTGTAGCCCTATAAGCACAGAAAAACCTTCAGCATAAAAACTATTACTAATGAAAATGCCTTTTAAAGGTTTTTTAATATTAGTTAGGGATGTCCAGATCTAAATCTAGCTAATATAAAGCTTAAAATTTACATTAGATGTGATAACTGTGAAACACTGATTATTCTTCACACTATATAATCGTACAAACAAAATCTATAACTGTTGCATCCATAATTATGCAGTTCAAAACATGACATATGAACGCAAGGGTGCAATTCTGGTCTAAGAGGTGGGGGGGGACCAAATCTGAGTGATGGTGATACTGTAGTTGTGGAATGTTGGTGATACTTGTGACGGCGAAATAATTTTGCGAACACATCGTGATTTAAAAAATAACTTTTTTTCGACTCTCGAGGGGACATTATAGCATGAAGTAAAGTGGTATAGGCCTATCTAAAAAAAAAGTGAGGGGGACATGTCCCCCCTGTCCCCCCCGGGAATTGCGCCACTGTATGATTGTATCTGAATGTAGAAGAAGCCTACTTCAGCAATACACTGATTTTGTTGTGCTGTGAAATACAACATTTGAATGTTTGTTAAACAAACTTATTGTACAATGCAGTGATATTATATAGTTTCAAAATACAATATATTAACATTTTAATGTAGACAAATACAACGTGGGTGTCTAAAGGAGCAAAAATACAACATATTGGCTCTTATATGCAGTTGTGTCATCATTTATATTGCAAGTCATGTCTCTCCGGCCCTTCGTTTGGGATGCTTTTCATGAACTGGCCCCCGTGACAAACTAATTGAATAGCCCTGGCTTAAAGTGACATTTGAAGGTTTAACTAGGTAAAAAGTTACCGTAATTAAGGAAGTCATTGTATAACAGTGGTTTGTTCTGTAGACAAATTCACATTGCAGGATATGCAATGTTTCTAGACTATAATTTATCATTTGTATGTTTTTTTAGGCTTGTTATTGTATATGGTTTTTAAAAGCATTCAGGCAAAAGAAATTGGACCGTTTGTAACTTCAATTATGAATTTTATTGAATTGTTTATACAGCGCACTTATTATTATTATTATTATTATTATTATTATTATTCAATTACTGTACCTGAATACTGTGAGGCTCCTCAGGAAAACACTAAATCACTGTTTATTTAATTTGTATATTTTTCTTTATTGTCTTTATCTATACTTGTAGATTGTTTATTTTTTTTAAGCAGATTCACTCTCATACAGAATCATGCCAGTCAATCTAAAATGATTGGTTTTATATTTCCAAATAAAGGTATTTAAGTCGTCTGGTGGAATTGTATTTGTATCACAATATATAATTGCAGGATAACAATGTCACAATGTTAGATTTTTCTTGCAGCCATATTCGGTTATATTAACAACCAATTGCTGTACATATTTTTATTAGGTTGTTTAAAAACACATTTTCTTTTTTTTTTTTTTTTTTTTTTCTTTTTTTACTCTTACAAGTAAAATAACTTGACAAATAAATAATTTTGCACATGTAAAAGCCTGGGTTTTTTTGTATCGGTATTAAATGTTTGGTAATAAACATTGTTTAATACCCATACCATTGTGAATTAGACTTCAAAATCTGCATTATACTAGATTTTTACATTTATCTAAGAAAATGTGCATGTGAAAGCATAAGAAATGTTAATCTGTATATAATGTGTGTTTTGTTGTGCAGTATCTGGAGAGGGAGTTGACAATGGCCAGCCTGCCGTTCCCGTTCAGCTTTGAGCGGAGCGTTGACGACTGGGTGTTCATGTGTTTCTTTGTGGGAAATGACTTCTTGCCCCACTTACCGTCTCTTGAGATCAGGTACGCTCCCAAAAACACTTTATCTGTTCTGTATGCTCTGCAGTGAGTCTGACTCTGGTTTGTCTTTAAACAGAGAGGGCGCCATCGATCGTCTGGTTGGCATCTACAAAGATGTTGTGCATAAAACTGGGGTGAATATTTCCATATGTCCTGTGGCAGAATTTAATTTATATTTCTTTATATTCAGGGTTCTCAAGGGTCGTGGAGTTTAAAAAGGTCTATTCCAGACATTGAAAGATAGGATATTTTTATCCAAGTCATGGATATCAGGGGTTTTATGTTTGTCATTTTTAACTTTTTTTTTTTAGCAATGTATTTATTTATTTTTTCTGTACTATATATTTAATTTAATATTTCACAATTTGCCTATTGTTATGGTTGGTCTATTTTTTCAGTTATTATTTATTTACTTTATTTATTATTATTATTATTATTATTATTATTACTATTTATTTTAATATTTCTATTATCATAACACTTTACAATAAGCTTGTATTAGTTAATGATGATTAATGCATTTACTAACATTAACAAAGAATGAACTATGTATTTATTATAATATTTGGTGATGTTAGTTAATATTAGTTAATGAAAATACAGTTGTTCATGTCAGCTCATGGTGAATTAATGTTAATTAGCATGAATTTGGATGTTAATACATTAGTGAATGTTGAACTATGAATAATAAATGCTGTACAAGTATTGTTAGTTCATGCTAGTAAATGCATGAACTAATGAAACCTTATTGTAAAGTGGGATTATTATTATTATTATTATTATTTAGTTTATTATTATTATTATTATTATTATTATTATTATTGTTTTATTGCCTTTATAATAGTTTGTTTTATGTTTGTTGTTTTTTATTATTAATGTTATAGTAAATTTTTTTTTTTTTTTTTAATCATTGTTGTGGTTATTATTATTATTATTATTATTTTTATATTTATTTTATCATTATTACTATTATTTATTTTAATATTTCTATTATGGTATTACTTTACATTAAGCTTGTATTAGTTAATGATGATTAATGCATTTACTAACATGAACAATATATATTATACAAGATGCATATTTATTTTATTAGAATTATTGTTTTTATTGTTATTACCTTTATTATTGTTTTTGTTGTTTGTTTTGAAGTTGTTGTTGTTGTTGTTGTTGTTGTTATCATTTATTTTATTATTATTATTATTACTATTATCGTTTTTGTTATTTTATTATTATATTATTTTATTCTTTTTATAAGTTATTATTATTATTATTTTAATATTGTAAATTTGTTGTTGTTTTAAAAAAAATAATAATTATTGTTATTATTATTGTTGTTTTTAAATAATAATAATTATTATTATTATTGTTGTTGTTGTTGTTGTTGTTGTTGTATTTTTTTATTGTTTTTATTTAAATTTTATTTATTTATTTTTTAAAGAAAAAAAAGGTTATTTTCCGGCTTTTCAGCCGGTGTCCTGACATTTTATCCTACCCATCAGATTATGCTACCAACCCTGTATTTAAATGGTTCTGAGGTAGGAGTTAGGAATTAGGTAGGTTAGGGTGATATTACAGCTTCATATCACACTACTCCAAATTAAAATTTACACTGGTAGCAAAATCTGATGGGTAGCATATCCCATCATAGAAATGTGCTACCTACTTTTTGAATGGGAGGTAGGACAGTCTGATAAGATGGAACAAATTGACAGAATACCGGCAATCATTTAAGTCAAATGCAGTCAACAGGCTGTCCCTGTTAAAATACTACTTTTTGTGTGTCTGATCAGTGCTGAACAGAACAGCTCCCTTTTTCTCCTCTCAATTCTCTTCAGTGATTTGGGTTAGATTTCTGGTTCATTGGTGACTATGGGTAAACAACTAGGCCTGACAAAATGGCTCTAAATAGTCAAACACAATGGATTTTAGTGCACTTAGTTTGACAATACATTAACATTAAAATATATAAGATAATAATTGCAGTTATCAACAAGCAGCATAAGTTGTTTTGTATGGCTAAAAATGAATGGAAGTGAATGAGAAAGTAAATCTCTACATATTTACGTTACACTGACCATGCCGATCATGTATTTAAAAAAATAATATAGTTGATGGATCATGAAAATTCAGCTTTTTACTCAGTGAAAAGTCAGGATATTTTACGTTTGGCTTATAGTGGGAACCCTGTATAATTGTTTAAAATCATCAGACTTATACCATATGGCTTTTATCCATCTATAATTGACTGAAAGAAAGATTCATAACCACTCTGCTTCGTCTTTTTTACCTCCACCTATAGGGCTATTTAACAGAAAACGGCTTTGTCAATCTGGAGCGTGTTGAGCTCATTATGCAAGCCGTCGGGGTGGCGGAGGACAACATCTTCAAAAAGCGCAAGGACGACGACGTGAGTGTTCACAATCAACCGCATTTGCTGTTTACAGTGGCATCCTTGTGACCTTTGACCTTTTAAACTGATGATTGTGACACAAAAATGTGCTTTTTTTGTGTGCCGCAGGAGAGTTTTAAACGGAGAATGAAGGATAAGAAGAAACGGATGAAAGTGAGTGGAAATCTAATCATTTAATCTAAGCACCTTTTTTGTTTTGTAGCAATTAAAAAATCTTCCTTTTAAGAGCTGCTGAGCTGAATCCATTCAAGGTTGTTTAATTCGACTGACGGCGGCTGAATAGTTTTAATCTTGACCTTGCATTCACTCACAATAAATGTGCGTTTATATCATGTGAATGCCACAGGTTTTTATGAAGATTAGTCGAATAGAGGATGTACCTAATGTTTGCATGCTCATACACAGGTTTTTAAATGGAGTAAGTTTTATGTAATTGCCTACATTAATTGGTTGTATTTATAAGCAATTGCATATTTTGGTTACCTTTTATTTTAATGTACGCTATTAACAAACCATTAACTAAGACTTTTAGCTCAAACTATTAATTAGCTGCTTTTTAGTTAGTAAGGTAGTTGTAAAATTTACAGTAACATGATGACCATTTCGATTGCCAGTAAGACTAAATTTACAAACACACTGTAAATTAATTACAATTTGATGTTACAGTAACATACTGGCATTCTTTGTTTCTAGTAAACAAAATTTACAACCACACTAAATAATTACAATTTATTGTTAAACTTACTGTAAACAAAAAATAGCAGTATATTACTGTAAATTTAACAATAAATTGTAATTTAATTTACAACATGCTTGTAAATTTAGCCTTACTGGAAACAAAAAAATGGCAGTAGGTTACTGTAAGACTGAATTTACAAGCACACTGTAAATTAATTACAATTTATTGTTTAATTTACAGTAACATACAGGCATTTGTTTCCAGTAAGGCTAGATTTACAACCACACTAAATTAATTACAATTTATTGTTTAATTTGCAGTAACATACTGGCATTTCTTTCCAGTAAGGCTGAATTTACAAGCACACTGTAAATTACAATTTATTGTTAAACTTACAGTAACACTGGCAATTTGTTGGTAAATAAAAAAGAAATTTACAAGCACACTGTAAATTAATTACAATTTGTTAAATTTACAGTAACAAACAGAATTTAAATTTTTTTTTGTTTCCAGTAAGACTGAATTTACAAGCACACTGTAAATGATAATTTATTGTTAAACTTTTAACTGGCAATTTGTTGGTAAATAAAGAATAAATTTACAAGCACACTGTAAATTAATGATTACAATTTACGGTAACTTACTGGCAGCGTGGTTGCCAGTAAGACTGTAAATTAATAATGATAATGTAAGAATAAAGCACAATTGTAATTCTTTTACATTGTGCTTGTAAATTTGCAGTCTTACAGGCAACCGAAATTGCCTATTTTAGTGTATAATTAGGGATGTCAAATAAAATCATAGTTTATAAGTGTTGATATCTTAATACTAGGCAGATAATAAGCCATTTGTAAATGTAAATTGTTAAAGCTAAACCTAAAGTGCTAGCCATATTTTATTTGATTAAAAACATTTTACTAATTAAAAGAAATCATAACTATTTACATAATATTATGATGTATTTTGAAATAATATAATTTATGAAATGTTCCTTTTCAACATGGCAGACGTTTTATGTACATATTAAACACAAATATTCTGATTTATACTGTCTATATCAGGGGTCACCAATCTCGGTCCTGGAGGGCCGGTGTCCCTCCAGGGTTTAGCTCCAACTTGCCTCAACACACCTGCCTGGGTGTTTCAAGTATACCTAGTAAGACCTTGATTAGCTTGTTCAGGTGCGTTTGATTAGCGTTGGAGCTAAAATCTGCAGGAAACCGGCCCTCCAGGAACAAGTTTGGTGACCCCTGGTCTATATCATCTAAATAGCACTGGTTGATGAAGATTATTAGTTAGTAGATATGTATCTAATGTTTGTGCACAGGGTTTTGAATTGAGTTATACAGTTGGCTACATTATTTGGTTATTAATAAGCAATTGCATATTTTGGTTACATTTTATTTTAATGTACGCTATTAAACCATTAACTAAGACTTTTTTAGCTCAAACTATTAATTAGCTGCTTGGTAGTTGGGTTTAGGTGTGGGATGCACTCTTAAAAATACTGTAAAATTTACAGTAACATGACTATTTCGGTTGCCAGTAAGACAATTTAAAAGCACACTGTAAATAAATTACTATTTATAGTTTAATTTACAGTAACATACTGGCATGTTTGCTTTCCAATAAGGCTAAATTTACAAGCACGCTTTAAATGTGTTAATTTACTGAAATTTACAGTTACATACTGGTAAATTTAGTCTTTACTTACCAACAAATTACAAGCACACTGTAAATTAATGATTACAATTTGCTGTCAAATTTACAGTAACTCACTGGCATTGTGGTTGCCAGTAAGACTGTAAATTTACAAGAGTCCTGTAAAATAATAATTACAATTGTAATGTAAAAATACAGCACAATTGTAGTTCTTTATTTACATCGCTTGTAAATTTGAAGTGTTACTGGCAATCAAATTTGCCAGTAAGTTACTGTAAATTTGACAGTAATTTTAGAATGAGATGCCATAATTTGTTATCTTAATACTAGGCAGATAATAAGCCATTAGTAAATGTAAATTGTTACTTATACTTAAGTGTTACCCATATTTCTATTTGATTATAAACATGAAAACATTTTTTTTTCACTAGTAAAATAACTATTTACATAATATTATGATGTATTTTGACATAATATAATTTACGAAATGTTCTTTTCATTTAACATACTAGACAAACATTCTGATTTTTACTGTTTATATAATCTAAATAGCACAGCTTTTTATAAGGACGATTAGTCGAATGAGGGATGTACCTAATATTTATGCACATGCACAGGTTTTTGAGTTGTGTTTTTTTTATGTAATTGGCTATTAATAAGCAATTGCATATTTTGGTCGCATTCTATTTTTTAATGTACAATTCACACTATTTATATAATTAACTACTTATTGGCTGCTTATTAATAGTTAGTTTAGTAGTAGTTGGGTTTAGGTATTGGGTACACTGTAAAAAAAAAAGAATACTATAAATTTTACAGTAACTTGCAGGCAATTTCGGTTGCCATTTAAAACTAAATTTACAAGCACTGTAAATGAATAATTAATTTATAGAAATTTACAGTAACTTACTGGCAATTTGCTGCCAGTAAGACTGTAAATTTACAAACGCACTTAATGATTTCAGTTTACTAATAAATATACAGTAACATACTGGCTTTTGTTTGGCAGTAAGACTAAATTTACAAGCACACTGTAAATTGATGATTGCAATTTACTGTCATATTTACAGTAACTTACTGGCAATATTGGTTGCCAGTAAGACTGTAAATTTACAAGTGTCCTGTAAATAATAATTACAAATGTAGTGTAAAAATATAGCAACAAATGTAATTCTTTTACATTTGTACTTGTACATTTACTGGCTATTTTTACAGTGTAGGATTAGGGATGTAAAATAAAATCATACTTTTATAAGTGTTGATATCTTAATAATAGGCCGGTAATAAGCCAGTAGTAAATGGTGTAAACTGTTACTTGACCTTTACCCATATTTTTATTAGCTTGTTTGAAAACGTGATTTCTTTTTACTAGTAAAGTAACTACATAATGACTTGTACATTTAAATATAAAATTTTGTATATATATTGTTTATCAATAAAAAAAGCAGGGAACATTCTAATCTATCGGAGGAAAAAATAATAACTAAATAATACTGTCTTAAATATTTAATTTATGTGTGAATATTCCTTTTTAATGTCAATACAGAAGTCTTATGCTGAATGTATGCAGAATAATCTGCCAAAGCTAAAACCATGAGCGTTTCTATTTCTCTCTTCCCAGGCAGAGCAGCGTCCATCATTTCTCCCCGGGGGTCAGTTTGCTCCTCACGCTCTGGGTGGCAGAGATCGACCAATGGCAGTGCAGAATGCCAGACATGCAGCATTCGAAATGAGGATGCAGGGAAACCAGCGCAATCAGGTCAGCTTTCGCACAGTATCTCTCACTAATTCAACAGCCTTGGTGCTGCTGGAGTTATTTTTCTTTCTTTATTTCCCTTTAGAATGAATGCTTTCAATAAAACTAGCAAGCTCTCATATGTGATATGAAGGCAAATAAGTATATGAGAATATAAATGCAAGACTATGTACTCCTAGGGCGTATTCACACTATGTACAGTTGCCTTGAACCGTGCCGAAGCACGCTTGTCCCCCCCCTCCCCTGTTCCCCCGTTGGCCTGCAGTTACTTAGAATCCGAGCCGGAGCACGCTTACATCATCGATAATGCGCTGTTCAGTTTAACAGAAGAGAAGCGCTCTTGCTCAGCACAGTGGAGATATCTTTAGTTATATCATTTTAATCCTATGATATGCAGTGACACAGTCAAATAATTCGCCGAACAGATCAGCCACTTTTTACGCTCATAAATGATCATAAAAGTCCTCATGCTGCAGGTATTAGGTTTGTTAAAGGTGCAGCTGATGTGCAGCGGGGGGTTTGCATCTTTAATAAACGACGACAGTTTGTGCTCATTGAAAAGTTAGAATGATCATTCATTCATTTTCTTTTCGGCTTAGTCCCTTTATTAATCCAGGATCACCACAGCGGAATGAACCGCCAACTTATCCAGCCCATGTTTTACGTAGTGGATTCCCTTCCAGCTGCAACCCGTCTCTAGGAAAAATCCAAACACACTCAATCACACTAATACACTACGGACAATTTAGCCTGCCCAATTCACCTGTGCAGCTTGTCTTTGGACTGTGCGGGAAACCAGAGCACCCAGAGGAAACCCACGCGAACACAGGGAGAACATGCAAACTTCATGCCGAAACGCCAACTGACCCAGCTGAGGCTCGAACCAGCGACCTTCTTGCTGTGAGGTGACTGCAAATCAATAAATCCATATGAAACAGTCCTTTTAAAAGTCTCGTCTCATCTTCAGTTTCGGGCTCAGGCGCGCTTTGCACTCACACTACAAGCGTACCGTGGCAAATCCCAAGTGAACCACGCTATGGCACACCTCTTCCAACTGGCCCAGGGCCAGCCAACTGAACTGAGCCTGATTCAGAGCACTCTCACTTGTCAAACGAACCGGGAAAAGTGCCTGGGCACGGTTCGGATAGCATAGTGTGAGTGCACCCTTATTTCCTTACAGGCAATGAATTGCAATTAGTTGGAATGGTGTTTAATGTTTTTTTTTATTTTATTAAAAATGGAGTATTGGCTATTGATTTGTTAATTTTGATGATAAAATATAAAAATTGTAATGTGTGTTGTTCAAAAGTTTGTGAAATTTAATGCATTTATTTATTCATTCAGGAGGTTTTAAGCCAATCAGAAATAATGGTAAAATTACCCCCTTTATGATTGTGAAGCGCGTTGTGTGTATGGGCATACACAATAAATGCACTATATAAGTACTTGCATTACATAAAATAATAGCAATTAAACTAGAACACTATTGTTTTATAAATATTATTTTATTAGTGATTTCTAAGAGGTCATGAGAAACTGAAGATTTAAATAATGCTGCAGGGTGTTCGCGGGGTCTGAAAGTCTTAATCCCAATTCTACCCCTTAGCCCTTCCCCTACCCCTCGTTTTGCACGTTTCTGAGAAGGCGTAGGGGTGTCCCAATTCTCTTTAGCTTGAAAGCGTAGGGCTAAGAGGAAGGGGTAGATGCCCCGTCGAACTGAGATTTTTCAGGACCACACTCGAAACCAAGAGGTAAGAATTTCCCAGAATACACCAGCCACAATGGCAGGATAGTTAAACCCGGAAGAAGATCTACAAATTAGTATTTTTTTATTTTTTTGTCATTATTATGAATTTATACAGCAAACAAGCACATGTTTAAATATATTCATAACCGCGTTCGTGTTTTACCGTCATGCTTTAAAAAAAAAACGCTAAAATAAAAAAACCGCTAAATTTCGCGATCTATAATCCATAATAATAACTCCTGTATAGCAGTCCCACAACATTCTGAGCTTTTTACAGTGTCTGCTATAATGTTATTGCTATACTGCTATGATGGAACTGTATATAAACCAGACCAGACGGAAAGCCTCACAGATAGTTCAGGACTCGACTCATTTTCTTTATTATGAATTTGAAAAGCTTCTTTCTGGTAGATGATGCAGAGTACCCACAGCAAAAACAAATATATTTAAGAAATCGTTTATACCGTCTGCTATTAGCATATTGAATAAATGACCATGAAGTAGTCTGTATGCATAGGGTTGTGTGGTGTAGGAAGCTTTGTGTTTGTGTCCGGTGTTTGTGTTTTGTATTTGGGATGTTTGTTTGGGAGGCCAAAAGCGAATTTCCACACGTGTGGACAAAGTTTTCAGTTCAATTAATGTTGTGTTTGGTGTGATTACATGGATGGATATGGCCACTGTGTAAATGCGCAGTATAGTTACGATCTTATTGCCACATTAGATTGTTATGATAACATAATATATGCCTTTAGTGATTTCCTAAAGATAAATACCAAAAAATAAAGCAACTGCAATAACTACAGCAGTCGCCATAGTCTGATCTTATATAAAGCAAGAGATCACGATAGCGGTAAATTTTGAAGCCCTTTCTCTTCACACTCTGTTTTAAGGGTCAAGGGGAAGGGGTTAGGGGTACAAAACTAGAATTGGGAT
Organism: Danio kyathit; assembly: GCA_903798195.1. Lineage (NCBI taxonomy): Eukaryota > Metazoa > Chordata > Actinopteri > Cypriniformes > Danionidae > Danio > Danio kyathit. Next base: position 56,000,282 of record LR812538.1, on the reverse strand, counting down.
TGGGTCTTAATGTCTTAAATCTCAAAAACTAAATGTTGGGCCTTAAAGTCTTAGATCTACTGAAATGTTGTGTTGTAGGTCTTGAATCTTTTTTGTTAACAGGTCTGAATTTTCTGTTGTTCATGTATAGATGCCCAATCTGGCCAATAACGCTCATACAATCCAAATCTCAGTAAAACTCTTAAATAAACTCAATAAAATCTTTTTATTTAAAAAAAAAAATAGCATTTAATTACTTTTCCTTACTGTAACATTTGCTTTAAAGTTCTCTGTTTACTGCTGAGGATACTGACCTGACCTATATTTTTTATTAAATTATTATTATTGTAGACTGAAGTTATTGACATCTATGTTTTGTTCTATTCTTGGTCAGGGTTATAGGGTTTGTGAATGGATATACTTGAAAATTAATAAACAAATATTCAAACAAAATTATTATTAAATGTATTAAATTTTTATAATTTTTGATTGACCAAGTGAAAATCTTTTCTAACTGGGATATTTAAAAAAAAAAAAACTTAGCATTTTGCCCTGTATAAGTCTAAAATTTCATTCATAATTGTCTTTAAAATGTCTTAAATTTAACTTTGTGAAACCTGCAGAAACCCTGTGCTGAAACATATCTGCTTTGAATCACGGGAATAAATATTTCTTCACTTTTTGTGTTAAAAATTCACCTTTTTTGCAGTATATTTTGGAAATAAATTCACTTCTCATGACTCCGAAGTCTTTTTCTATGTATTTTTATTGTGAACAATTTCTGCATTTATTTTATAAAAGATTTTCACTTGGACTTTTTAGTTTAACACTATACAAGTATTACAAGTGAGGGAAAGAAAAACCATAATACTTTATTTTCACAATGTTGAGGAAAGAAATACTGGGTGGTAATTAAACTCATTTCTTACTCTCTGAACCATATTGAGATGAAAATAAACAAACTACAACAACAACAAC